>CM035233.1:51442367-51879080 GCA_020226215.1 Sindora glabra
CTATTTGAGATGCTTCCAAAAAATTTTAAAAATTTCTAAAAGTGATCATCTTTCTTCAACAAATAAGAATTTGTAATAAAGATCTAATTTAGGGATCTAAATTTGGGTAAATAGTGATTATATTGCAAAGGTGTAATTTTTGTTTTGGTTGTTTTATAGAATACATATAGTTATAAAAGTATTTTCTATTTTTATTTGTAATTTTCTTTGTATAATAATATATTGTAATTGAAGTCTTAATTTAATCTTTATTTTCAAATATCTTTATTTTTTTTCTTACAGAAATCTTTGATCTCTACTATATAATAATATTATTGTATAAAATTACTCAAAGTTTTAGATATTTCACTGTGTAAAATTGTATTTATAGCATACCAGTTAATATATATATATATAACCATGTTGATTATTTAATAAAACTCAATGTGAATATTAGACACAAATTTATTTTTACTTTATTATATCAATTTTTAAATACCCATTGTGTAAAGAAATACTAAATTGATGGCATAGAATATATGCTTGTAATATTAAACATTAGTTGTATATGAAATCGACATCTTAAATAATATCAATAACCAATAATTTTTTATTTATGATGTCATTAGATGTAAAGAATATGTGTATTTTAAACATCAATTGTAAATATAAACTGAAATCAAAATATTATCTACAGTTATGTAATGTTCGCATTTTTAATGTTACCAAAAATTATAAAAAAATTTGTATTTTAGAAATCGGTTGTATGTATAAACTAATGCCAAAAGATTATCTATAGCTTATTAAAGTTTGTATTTATAATTTTATTGAAAATTGTAAGGAATATTTGTATTTTAAATATTAGTTATATATACAAATCAACATCTAAAAGTTATCTATAATAATTAATATTTGTATTAATGTTATTGGAAACATCACATGAATTACCATATTAGTTTAAATTATTATCCAACATGTAAATTTATATTAATGGGCAACTCATTTAAACCGCATCATGGCATTCATAAGATTATAGGAAACCATAAGCGCTTACAATATCGGTTGTTCAAATAATTGGTACCTAAAATAACTTCAAGCACCATAGTTTAAATTGTTCATCTTTAGATGTCAATCATGATTTAATAATTGACGTCTAATGTTTTATAAATTTTCCTAAAATTTTTTCTCACGATCTCTATTTCAAATAATTTTAGTGATATATTTGTCTCCATTATCTTATTTTAGAGTTTGAGTTGAATTTAGAGATAGCTCTCATTCTATCTCAATAAGTATATTTGGAAATGCTTCAAATATTGTTAAAGGACTTGCCTTTTTTTATATATATGGTTTCATGATATGGAAAATCATAAAAATTATATTATAAAGCTTGAGATATCAAAAAAGGCAAAACCTTTGACATGAATTAAAGTATTTTTAAATGTACTTCTTAAGATAAAAGAGGAGTTATCTTTACATTTAATCCACACTTTTAAATTGATAATGAAGGAAAATGTATTACCTAAATCCTCCCCACACCTTCACCTTAATCCACAAGAAGAGAGTCAGCCTCTATGTTGTAATTAAGCATAGGAAATACAAGTTTACTCTTCACCTTTTCTTATTGGGAAAAGAAATTAAAAAATTGAGCTCATCTATGCTTACTTATATTATGGATATTGATTCTCTATTCAAGGATTGAGGCAAGAAGTCACTTACACTTTCCAACTCGAAGCAAACTCAAACAATGGGAAAAATATAGGGATTTAGTCAACTTGATCAATTGTTAGTGCAGATGGAACATTACCTTTGTTGAAATATTTGATGTAATATCTTGAAGAATATGTAATTAAAAGTCAATTGTTTATTCTATTTGTTGATATAATCATGTAATAATCTATATGTAAATAAATAAAATTATATTTTTTATAATTTTTTATTATCTTTATTATCTCCATTTTCATATTTCTTATTTTACTTTGTCTAAAATACCAAAAAGAAAGGTTGACATGCATAGCCTTTGCTAGCTTGTCATACTCTATTTAGAAAAGAGAAGATAAGTTTTTATAGATGTCTACTTGATGTTAAGGTGTCATGGGGATATTCTTTCAAATATCAAAAGCCTTATCTTAATGAAAGACTTCAAGGTAGTCAGTTTGAAGTTTCATGATTGTCATGCTCTAATACAAGAATTATTACTAATAGTTATTCAATCAATCTTGTCAAAACATATCAGACACATTATCACTATACTTTATTTCTTCTTCAATGCAATACGTGGCAAAGTTATTAACCTTAAGAATTTGGATGACTTATAAATATAAGTTATAGTTAAGCTATGTCAATTACAGATGTACTTCCTATTTTTATTCTTTGATATTATAGTGCATTTAATTGTCCATTTGACATGCTAGTTTACTTGAGGTAAATGTACTTTTTTAACCAATATATGAAAATTCTAAAAAGGTATGTAATGAATTAACATTAGTCAAAAAGATATATTATCAAAGGTTATATTACTGAGAAGGTGGCTAAGTTTTACAATAATTACCTATCAAATAGGGATACTATCGAACTTCTAAAATCTCATCACAAAGGTAAAATTGCAAGTATAAGTACATTAGGTACCTAAATGGTAAGCATAAGATGTGAAATGTAAATACAGGCCCACCTTTACATCCTATATGATAGTGATAAAGTTTAGCCTTATATAATTGATCATATGACTTTTATAAAGAAACAAAATCACAGAAGGAATGATCAATGAATTTAAGTTAAACATAATCGATAATTCCTCAATTAGTTCCAGAACTAAGTTCGTTATCAAATGATGCAAGGTACAAATATTATTTTTGATATCATCAAATGGTTAATGTAAAGGCCACATATAGAGGTCATTTCTTATTATGAACATGACATCAATGTGTAGTCTTTTTATACAAAGGGCTAAGATGATAGGAGCATTATGCAAAATAATAAAGTACTTTAATGGTTTAACTTATGCATGTGAGTAGTTTTAAAGATAAAAACTCTGTTTACATGAATATTTCATATTACAAAGCCGTTGAAGATATTTGGGAGCTTGATTATGTTATCTTTAGGGTGCTGATATTTTAATGTATATAGGTTAAGAATGAGAATAATATTCCAGTTAATGAGTTAGGATTTATACTAGTAAATTTTAATAAGGAAGATTACAAGGGGAAGTCATTCATAATGACTTTTCATGTAAAATAAGTGTTACATGTCACAAATTTGTTTGATCATAAGTGGTGTATAATTCTACTAAGAAAGAGATAAATTGTTAGTGATAAGAACGAATATGATATAGAGGATGATATTGAAAAGACTTATCTTTTTTTTATAGGAATACCTTTAATAGGTGATAAAGGTGATATGGAGAATTCTATATGCAAGATAATCATCTTAAAGGGATATAGATTAAAGATTCTCTTAAATATATTAAAAAAGATTAAAGGTAATTGTATTCATACTTCTTATACATGTATTATATGTACTATAAGTAGTATTTTTAAATTATTAGATTCTAATACTTATTTATATATTCTAATTTACTATTATGATGCAAGTTTTACAAGTAACTACAATTGTTTCAGCATCTAGTGATAAGAATGGTACTCCCTAACTTAACAAATAATACATGATACCACCAAAATTTAGTGGTATAAGTCAAGTGATAATTTTTTCTTTAATAAAATCATACAGTATTAGTATTTCACTTATAATATTAATTTTGATATGCTCTAATAAAATCATTATCGTATTAATATTGCACTTGTAACTCAATTCTAATATGCTTATGCTTTTCTTTTGTTATAATGAGATTCACAAAAATTTCAATCAATGGTCAAGTCATTAAAAGATAATATAACTTCCTTCTTTGGCATGACATTTAGACGTATTATTTTAAGTTTCTACAATATATACAAATTATAAGTTTTTAATTATTTAAACTCAATTAAATATATGAAATTACTATTTTAGGTGTTTATTGTATTTGAAATATTATTTTTTACTATAAAAATATTGAGATTAGACTTGAATATTACTATTTGAAATAATACTACTTGCATAATAATAAGGTTGCTAGATTCTATAATAAGGTTTAGATAATACTATAAGTGTAGCAGGGTTTAAATGAATTCTATTTGATATTAAAAAAGAAAACAAGTAAATCGCATTGGTTATTATAAAAAAACCATCATCCTATTTGGAAATATAATGTTAGTTATTTAACATAAACCAATGTTATATATAAAATTTAAGTTATGAAAGAATATCAATTTTCAACAACAACTTTTAAATTGACATCTTAGTTTACACTTAATGTTAATTTATTATCATTTATAACATTGGTTATAAACTGACATATGATGTCAATTGTTAAACAATATCTAGGAATTAAATACGTCAATTTTCACATAAAAATTTGACATTGTTACAGATATTCTATGTCAATTTTATTCTATGTCAATTTTAAAATTGACATTGAACATACTAGATAAACAATAATAACTGATATTAAATATGTTAAATAATCAATGTTAAGGAATAATTTTGTAGTAGTATATATAAGTAAAGGAGTTATATAAAACTTATATCAATGGTTAAAAAAATGATAATTATAGGTATCGTAATGAAAAAAGTAAATTTATTTTTGAAATTAAAGAAGTTGCTTTCCCTATATTTAGTATTAAATAAATAAAATATTTTTTTTATTTTAATATTTTATAATTATATTTTATGAAAAATATTTTTCATCCCGTATTTATCTCCCACATTGTATTTGAGTGTTTATTAATTATTATTAAATATTTTAAATAAGGATATTAAATAAAAGTTTAATGTCAAATAAGATGAATATATCATTACATTGCCGGAAAGCGATAACTAATAATTCTCATTCATTTTTCATTTTAAGATTATATTGTGAAAAAAAAAAGTACTTGTACATATATGGTTCCCTGCAAATTAAGACTCAGTTTAGTTGGTGAAAAATTACGTGAATGGTGCAACATTTTAGAACTTAAGAATTTAGGTAAATTATTTGGTTAGTTATTAATCGTAAAATGAAAAAGGTAGAATTTTACATAAAGCATGAGAAGTTGGTCGGTCACGAGGAACTTCTTAAGAATTGTTTAATTGATACAAGAAGTAAATTTCTATGGAAAGTTAAATTTCTTAAAAAATAAATTTTTTTATAAATTTTTTGAGAAGTATTCAAAATTATTTGGTTGATATGTGAAAAGTGACACTTCTTAAAAATTAATTTGCTATGTTTTATTTAGTTTAATTTTAAAATTTTCAAAAAATGTTAACATAATAATTATTATACTTTTTATAATTATAATACAAAAAATATAGAAATATTAATAAATTTTAATTATTTTTATTTTTTCTTTTGAAGTGATATGTCTTGTATCTTTTGTATCATGATTTTTTTAAACTTGTAGCTTTTTATTTTTCATAATCATAAAAAATTAAAATAATTATCCAATAAATCTATACAATTTATCATTTTTCTCAAAATTTTATAAGCAAGTACAAATAATGAAAGAATAAGAGATAAATAGCAATTACCAAAAGAAAATACAAAAAAAATAATATTGATCATTCTAGGAAATAATGTCAAGGTGATTGAAATTCATTTTTAACTTATCTTAATTAAAATTAAAAGGATAAGGTTGTCATTGATTAAAATTAGTAAGGGTACTTTTGTATTTATCTTCAAAAAAGATGTAAGAAATTTAACTTATCAAGAGTGAATAGGTTAGTTACTTTTTATATTTTGTAAGAAGTAGAAATACTCTTCCTATTTTAACACTTAGTAGCCAAGCAAACAATCAATTCAATTTCTATTTCTCAAAAAGTTGTATTTCTCATAAAATATTTTATCAACCAAATGACTCCTTATTTTGTGGATGGGTAAAAATGCAAATACATCTTTATCCTATTTTATTAATGATTATCTTATCACTTCATCGTCACAATAAATTTAGTTGATATATATATATAATTTATCTTAATTTTTTATATAAGTCTATTTTAATTTTTATAGTAAATTAAACATTAAGAAGCTACAAGTTTTGAAAAATCTTATAACAGAAAGAAAGAATAAAAATGGTTAAAAAAAAGAGGTGAGACAATTGAAATTTATTGGTATTTCTAATTTTTAATATTATAATTTTAAAGGGAATCTTTATCATTTTTATGATAATTTTTGAAAAATTTAAAATAAAATAAAATAAAATATATAAAAATAATTTATGAAAATATTAATTCTTTAATATTGATTAAATAATTTCAAACACTTTCTAAGAACTTGAAAAAAATTTCCTAAAAACAAACTTTTCACGCCAACATACTGAAACCAGAACGAATCTTTTTTCTATTCGTACATAATGAGTTGTGTTAATGAATCATCGCCTTTTAAATAAAAAAGGAGATGATAATTTTAAGAGAAATATAAATATAAAAATTGTATTAAAATAATATGCTTAATTAGAAAAATTAGATCTCAGAGAAAAGATTAATATATCTTTAAAATGACAGAAAAAAAATATTGAGCCCATATTTTATGCAATTTGAGTGCTAAACTCTTGGAATCAGCCTTTTAAATAAAAGTGTTGAACTAGTAAAATGTATTATTTTTAATTACAACATTTAAAATTAGATTTTATTGTGAAGTGTACATTTTTTATTAGAAAGCATGAGAATTTGAATAAGAAAGTTATTATGCAATTTATTTATATATCTATTTTTCGAACTAAAGGTAAGAAAATAGCAGGAAGAAAAGAAAAAAAATGGAAAACAAAAGCCAATGAGGAAAGAAAAGATGGAACCGCTCAGTAAACGTATTTGGAGAAGGACCCCACACGCGCGAGGGATCAGAATCAGAATAAAACGCTGCCACTTACAGCAGTTTTGGCCTTTGCTTTGGTTTCGTTTTCAACTCTCAACAACTCCGCTGTCATTTTCTCCCTATAAGCAAGCAACCATCAGAGAGCTGTTTTTTTACTCTTTTTACCGTATTATTATTAATAAAAATAATAATTAATTTAACATACATTCGTATTTTAGACATGATGAAAAATTAAGAGTGGAATTAGAATTTTTTTCTTGCAGCACAAAATTTTATGTATATATAGAGTATTAATAAAAATATTATTACATAAATTAAAAATAAATAATTATAATTTTTATTTCCTTTTAAATTTTACATATAAACAAATCAAATATTTTAAAGCCAAATAGTTATCATTATACCTCATAAGATTAAGTTAAATGATCGGATGGATAAAAATTAAAGTAAAAATTATATTTTTAGAATGAATTAATATTTTTTTACCATAAAAATAAATATTATTAATTTTTTTAAAATATCTAAAAATAATATAGAAGAAAGATATTATATTTTTATATTATCAATAATACAATATAGTTAGATATGATTTTAAAATTATTCTTATAAATTAATAATTGTTAAAAATATATTTACAATTTAATATGATAAAAATATAAATATTAACATTTAACATTCTATCAATTAAAAATAAAAAATTAATTTATATTTTATTTGAAAAAGCCAATATTAGAACTCTGGAAGAATAAAACATACGATATATATATATATATATATATATATATATATATATATATATATATATATATATATATATATATATATATATATATATATATATGATTTTGCGGCATGATTCGATAAAGCTATACAGGTAACTCCGTCCATGCGGGGCGTGAAACAGATTCGTAGTGTTATTCTTTATTTTTTGTTGTAACGTGAGGATCTCCTTTATATTTTAAATTATTTTCGTCACAGTAAAATGATAAATATAAAATTTTCTATAAATTCTATTATACATAAAATATAATTTTAATTTTTACTACATACTAAAATTTTATATTTATTTATTTTTAACATGATAAAAAAAAAAAGAAAAAGAAGAGAATTCAAATTTGGAATGCATGGGCTCCTGCACTGCACTGGTTTGCTTTTCAGTTCATGCAATTGGGGTTTTGTTTGGTTTCGGAAACCGTTTCTGGCCTCTGCTTCTGGACTGCTGCAGGATGACGAAAGCATCTGTTACACGTGCGCAAGGATCCTGGCCGCACACTTGTACGCTAATTTGGGTTCGGGTCTGTTCATGAAACCGTACGTCCTAGCCTTCGTTAAGAAGGGACGCTTGGTTGGAATCCCGAAATGCGAACCACAACCATATCCTTAATTACGGACACGCTATTTTTGCCTTTTTAATCCGATTTTTATTTTCTTATTCTTACATCCTTATCCACATTCTCTCATATATATATATATATATATATATATATATATATATATATATATATATACATTTCTCTTATATATATATTATCTTATATTGAGCTTTGTTATGTACATTTATTTGAATATATTTTATAATCACTTCATTTTACAAATTACAAGATCAACATCACAATTTATGAAAGAAATTATATAATAAATTTTAAAATAAGAGTAGCATTTTTCCAAAATTTCTTACCAATAATCTTTTACAGGAAAAATTAAACGTTTTTTTAACTTTCTTTTTTTATTAAATAGTGTGAGGAACCCACGGCAACTAATTTCATCATCAATTCACACTCTTTGCTATAATATGGTCTAAAATGTTCAATCATATTGTAATATTAACGTCTTAGAGGTCATTTGATTTAGTTGAGGAAAGAGAAACAAATTAATAAAGGAAATAAGGAAAAAAAATAAATATCTTATGATTTTTCATTTTGTTTGATTTAAATAAAATAGGGAATTATATTCTCCTAATTCAGTTTTTCAACAATTGTCATATTCAAAATATAATTTATTTTTAATTTTTTAAATAATTATTATAATTATTATCTTTCTATTTATTACTATTATTTTACTAATTTATACTTATTAATATTTTATTATTTATTTTACTTACTAATATTATAAATTTTAAAATTATTTAATATTAACTATTAATATTATTTTCACTATTAATTATTTATTTATTTTATTATTTTATTACTATTTTCATTATTTAGTATTTACAAATATTATTTTATCAATATTATTTATTATTTTTATATTATAAACTATTTTATTATCTTTATTATTATAATTATTATATGTTTGTATGTTATTATTGAATTATATTATTATCACTATCATTAATATTTCATTTTTATTATTTATTAGTATTAATATTTTTATCATTATTGTTATTAATTATTATTAATTAATAATTATTTTTAGTTTTAGTTTTTATTAGCATATTATTATTATATTGAAATGATTAACTTAAAACCTAAAATAAAGAAATTGGACTCCTTGGAAATTTTGAAAAAAATATTATTTTCTTATTTGAGATAATCTCATTAATAAAAAAATGGAGAAAGAAAATAATTTTTTTTTAAAAAAAATCAAATACATACAAATGAAAACCCACAATTCCTTCTCTTTTTCCAAGTTACCCCAACCAAACAACCCCTTCATATTATCCATTCTATTAAGTCAAATTATAAAGTAAACCACCCAATTAGTTTTTTAAAAGATTGATGTTACATTAGTTTTTTTTTTGGTACAACAATTAGTTATAATTTATAAAAAAAATTGCATGTAATATTAATTTATGTTTTGAGGCCTAATTTGCAAATTAGAAGTACCTGTACTTATATGATTTAAAAATAAAGATTTTAGAGAAGTGATGTTACATTTATCACCATAGGAATTTTAGTATTGGCAATAAAAAATTGTGACAAAAATGGCATCATAAAATATATTTCCATGTTAAATCTTGAAAATGAAATTATAGTTTTGTTTAACGATGGAAGCCGCTAAATTCCCTGAAAATTTTGCTTATAAAATTAGTGATGGATAATTTTTTTAATTTACCCATAGATTTAACAACAAACTATATGTGCGAATTTAAAAAGAATATTTTAGTAAAAATTAAATTTTTTTAGAAAATAGCAATAAATAGAGTAATGGAACCTTAATCATCTAATGCTAAATTTGTCATTAAACTAAACACATTGTTTCAGTAAAATAAATTAGAGACAAACTAACTCTATTACTAAACTACAAATATAACTAGTTCAAAATAAAGGCTCCCTATCTTTGCATATTAAAGTGCTCTCCTCTCTCTTTTCCTTAGCTATGCTCTAATTGCTCTATTGTTATCATTTACCCTCCCCACTACTATCTATTGCCTTCAAGAGCTTTCCTACTATGCCTTATTTCTTTTGTTGGATTATTTTCTTATGAAAAGTTAGATACAATGCTTAGAGTTTGTTTCATTGTTTTGTGACAAATTTCTTAACTCTCTTCAATAATTGATATTTAACTTAATACTTTTCATGTACTATTTAAGTATTTAAATGTTTTAAAACTTTGAATATAGGTTAATCAGACAATTTGATGAAAGCAAATTGGATTTTTATGTAATTGGAGTTTATTTTGTTTTAATTAAATTTAAATATGATAATTTAGGATTGATTAAGGTATTAGAGTATTTGCATTGATTTTTTATTTTAATTTTGTTTTAATTTTATCAATATTGTAATTATTTTACCCTTAGATGAAAAGATATATACGTTATGCTCAATTATAGTGCTAATTGCAAAATTATAATAATTGAGACTTTAACATTTATAAAAGCACACTTTATTCTTTAACTGATATCATATATTATAACATAGTTAAATTTGAAGAGTAGTTAATAAACATTGGATGGCATATGTGATACAGAATAGATATGCATATGCTTGAATATAAAAAGTGAATGTATATTAGGGTAGGTCCTAATCAATTAGGAACAACAACAGAATTCATTAACGGAGTTCAATAGTTTATTGCACATGCTTCTAGAATGAATATTTTCTTGAAAAGTTAGAAGATTAGGTATTCATGTACTAAGTTTGAAGGTAAGATGATTTTGGTATGGGATATTATGGTTAAGTATTTTATAGGAAAGGATTTAAATGTAATTATTGGTGGTGGATATTCCACAAAGAAAAAGTGCCTTAATTTAATACCAACATAATTTAGAGTGGATAGAGGGAAGTAATAGGGTTTAAAAAACTAAGTAATAGATAGAAATGATGGTAATATATGCTACATATATGATTTTTAAAGAAAATTTTGACTAAAATGTAGAAAAACCTCCTAACTCCAATGCTTGAGGGTTTTATAATATATTGATAGCAACACAACAACCTTTATATAAAGGTTTCAACAACTATATTATGTTGTCCTTTCCAATTAAGCTACTCAATATACAATCATACTACAATAAATATATTAGTTGACAAGAGAATAAATGTCCCAAGATAATCAAATGCTTATAAATTTCTACAAAACCAAGAAAAAATGTTTCCATATTAAGCTTTAAGTAGTACATTATTATGCTAATGAGTGTATATTTTATTATAAACAATATGCAAATTAGAGACAATGTGTTTTCTTTCATCATTCTTATTACATATCCCAAAGGTCTAATTGAGGGCAATATAAGGAGATTTTCAATAAAAAGTTATGGTACTTGCCTTTCACTCTTAGATTTTTAATAAAAACATTAGAATCAGTTTCTAGCTTAATGAAATGACATTATGAAAACCCTTGTCAATCAAAGGTCTTATTGCACTTATTAAATGGAGAAGCATGGAAATGCTTTAACTGCACCTATCTTCAATCTGCCAATGATCTTAGAAATGTGAGACTCAACTTGTATGTGGATGGCTTCACTTTTTATAGGCAATTTGGAAAAACTTATTCATGTTGGCCTATAATTGTAACCCTTTATAATCTCCTTCTATAGATTTGTATAAAACAAAAATACATGTTTTTCACTTTAATCATCTTGGGCCTTAGTTATCTGAAGGCCAATAACAATGTGTACTTGTAACCATTGATAGATAAACTGAAAGTGTTATAGGAAGATAGTGTGTATATATATATATATGATGTATCTTTAAAATAAAATTTTATCTTAAATTTTATATAATTGTGGACTATCAATGACTTTTTTACATATAATATATTGTTTGAATAGCTGGCATATGGGAAACAATTATGCCCTATTTGTATAGAGTTTACTAAGGCATTCATACTAGAATAAAATTCAAAAACTTCATCCTTTGATTTCCATAGATATAGGTTATCTCATGATCATCCATTTAGAAGGAAAAAAATGCTTTTAAGAAAAGTAAGGAAGACAGATCATGTCCACCTTTAAAAATTAATGGTAAAGATATTTGGAAAAAGGTTATGTACATATTAAAGGTTATGAATGAAAGGCATACAATATAAATGGAAGGATATGGATTTTTCTATAATTGGACAAAATAAAGCACCTTTTAGAAGATGTGCTATTAGCAAATAAACTTTATTCATTATAATTTAGATGTCATACACATTAAGAAGAATGTGTTTGATAATATGTTTAACATGGTGATGAATATAAAGGGTAAAACAAAGGATAATAAGAAAGTTAGGATGGATATAAGTAAGTTATGTAAACACAACGAGCTTGAGCTTGTTCAATAAGGTAATAGAGGGATATTGAAGCCCAAGGCATAATACACATTGAATATGGAGTAGTAGTGTGTGAATGTATAAAAAACTTAAAATTTTTAGACAATTATGTGTCTACTAACATAGAATTGGCCTTTAACATTAGTATATCTACATTGGTTAAAAGTAAATTTGAATTTTATAATGGTGTAGTGGCAATTTTATAAAATGTGCAACTTATCACATCAGTTTAAATAAAAAATCAATGTTATAAAGCCATTATTTCTTTTAGGAGATGAAGAATTAGACTCACGAAGACTTAAAATGATAGTTATTATATACAATTAACATTTGTTTTAACTTATATATTGATTTAAACTTAGCCAGTGCTTAAATTTATGTGAATTATCTAAAGCTATAAGTAAGGAAACTTTAGGCATCGGTTATTTTAAAAAAAGCACCATCTTTTCTTTTCGCAAGACTTTTGATATCAATTTATAAAATAATTGATGTCCAAAGTCAAGTGCAAGGAACTTTAGATGTCAATTCTTTTAAAAAAAATTGACATCTTTTCTTCCTATGAGATTTTAGATATGGTTCATAAAATAATTGACATTTAAAGTCATATAAGAGATACTATTTTTTAAAATATAAGAAAGCTTTAGAAGATAATTTTTCTTAAATAACTGTTGTCTTCTTTTCCTTTGAAATTTTAGATATTGGTTCATAAAATAATCAACATATAATTTCATGGGGATGTTGAAATTTTTATGCTATAAATAAAGCAAATCAGATTTTTTTTCTTATTATTACTTTTATTTTCTTTCTTATTTGCTTCCAAACTCAATTTTTATCTTTATCCAACTTTTTCTGCAAAACACTAGTTTTTACGTCGTCCTCCACCAGATATTAATCAACTTTCAATACTTTTTTAACTAATATTAAGCATAAAATAGGTTCAAAATGTAAAAATTGCTTTTCTTACCTCTATTTCTTATATTTGCATCTTTTCTATTTTTCCAATTTTTTTCATTAGTTTTTTAAAGATATTTTTGTTTATATTTCTTTTGTATAACTTTTGTGGTTGTTCCTAAGTTTTAAATGTTCATTGTATGTTTAATAAAATGTTATAGTAGACATTGAAACTAGTTAAACAATGATAAGAGATGCCTATTGTGCATATTTTTAGGATATTTTTATTTATGTTTTCTTTATATAACTTTTATGGTTGTTTCAAAGTTTTAGATACTTATTATATATTTTATAAAATGTTATAATAGAGATCAAAGTGAAATGAATAATAACAAGAGATGGAAAAAAATGGAAAAAAATCCATAAAAATGTTTTTTTTTTATAATTTTAGGAAAGGCAAAATGTTGCTAGCATTTGTAGATGGATAGATCTTAAAAGTTGCATGAAATCGACAAAAAATTTGTCCTTAGTGGATAATCAAGTGTAAAGTTATGATTTTTCAAAATTTTTAACTTAAAACATATATTTTTAAAGTGATGATGGATTTATTCGATTTTTATTATAAATATTCTAGCAGAAAAATAAAAAATCAATATTAAAAAATTTTTACATAACATTTCATGTTGATTTTTTATAATAAACTAACCTAAAATGTAAAAAAATATTAAAATATTTTTGAAATAGAATAAAAATATTTTGAAAATAAAAGAAACTAACATCATCACATTTTCTTACATTAGTTTATATAACCAATATGGAATGATCAAACTTACAACATTGCCCACATACATACATACATATATATAATATATATATATATATATATATATATATATATATATATATATATATATATATATATATATATATATATATATCAGGTAATAACAACTAACATTAAAAGATACTTTTGTAGTAGTGTTCAAATTTGGATAAATGTATGGATATGTGGAAATGTAAGATAAATAAAATAAAGAATTATGATTATCGTGTATTCATAGAATGATTACTTCTAATAGCTTTTAAAGCATTACTAAAGCCCATTTGGAATGTGATAATTGAGTTAAATGCAATGACTGAGTTAAGTTTTTTTTTTTTTTTAAATTTGTGCTCAAGCATTTTATATGAAGAACAATTGTTGTAAATACAACAAAATATTCATGTCATAATTTATTAGTTAGAATCAATATTTCCTCTATTCTTTTTTAATTCAATGAAGTACCATCTAGTACACTTGTTATACTAAGCACCAGTAAGAGGTTTTATCTAATATTATTACATTTACCTATTTGAGAGGTTAATTAATTGAGTAAATGATTTAATTAGTTCTTCGCACTATTAATAATTAATTTCTCTTGTTAATTATTAGGTTCCCTCATATATTAAAGAAGGTAAAAAAATAAAGCTCATAGGAAAGGTTTATTTATAAAGCACATATCACTATGGAAAGGTAAATTAATTGAGTAAATAATTTAGTTAGTTCTTCACATTATCAATAATTAATTTCTCTTGTTAATCATTAGGTTCCTTCACATATTAAAGAAGAAAGTAAAAAATAAAGCCCATAGGAAGGGTGTATTTATGAAATGCATATCACTATGGAGACTTCCACTTTCAGTTCACATTACTTTGAACCTCCATGCAATCTAGTAGGGCTAGAGTTCTTAAAAATGATAATGATGATGATGTAGAGAATAGTGAGAATGTTTGCTCCATTTTCAATTATCTTGGTTGTGCAGTAAGGGAACGCAAGTGCCAGTATTTGATAAACTATGAATACTTTATGGCTATAATATATGCATCGTTAAATTGTGATAAGGTGTAATCATATATAAAGTAAATGCTTAATATAATAAGTTCAATAATAATGCACTAGTGTTCATTAAGTTTTCAATATGTTCTAACAATCTAGCTTGAGTTACAATCTATTTGAACATATGTTATGACATTTGTCATTAATCATAAATGATTAGGATGCCAACACTTGAATTGAAAGTGGATTTGCAATAATGTAAATGAAGTGATATCCTTTTCAATTAAAGTTTTATGCATTTTAGACATGGTTTCTTTTAACATTAATAATGTAAACTTGTTTTATAAATAGATTCAAAATAAAAAGAACATAGTTACTAAAAAAAGAAAAAATACTTAACATAACATATGGCCTAAAGAGAAAAATGTACACATGGCTTGTGTACTTTATAAATGGTTATAAATTTCACACTAAATAACATAGCCAATACATGTCCACCTCTAACTTTGATGTGTATATCAAGGGATCTAATGGTAGACACTCGAAAAATTATATCTTAGATTAGGTTACATTTGGTACACATAAGTTAAGACTTTCATGTATGTGTCTTACATAATCAATTCAAATGATATTAACTTAATATTGTTTTCATTTGTTATGGGTCACTATATCTTCAACAAGCTTGGTTGAGTGCTATGATTAATACTATGGCATGATGGTTTATAAGTTGGGCGTCTAAGAACTTCTTGTAGATGTTAAACCACTATTTTAATATGAAGAAGAGCTCATCAAAGAGCGTTAATGGGATAACGATAGTTACTAACATAAAGTTTAGGATTTTCATCATTTGTTACAAATATTAGATTCAATTTTTAGTTAATATATAGCTTTTGTTATTTGATATTATAATTTTTACATTATATAAGTAGCCAATTAACATTTAATATTATGAAATCCATTTTTAGAAATTTATGCGCTAAATTTATTATTGTTATGGTTGAATTGCATTTATATAAGGCTGTTTGTTGCATCTAGTGGCATGAAAACAAATAATAAATTGGCAATATTTTTCAAATTAGTGATAAATTTTGAATAATGATAGTTTTTCAAAATTCCCTAAATTAACAACAAATTCCAAATTAATGATGGATTATTCCACTACTAAATTAAAAAAAATTGATTCTAGCAATAGAAATCCCATCAATAAATTTAAATTTAGCAATAAACTTGACCATTGAAAATTTTATTCATTGTTTATTTTAGGTCATTCTTAGCTCACAAATTTATGATGGATTTTGTCATAACCTATCTTGGAGCATGAGACTAGTGTAAGAAGTCACTAAATGTAATTGCTTACAAGCTTTTCTATGCATACATCTAATATTATGTTCATATGCATTTATGTTTTGTAAGGGAAATAATGGTATACAAATTTTCTTTTCAAAATGCTTATTAAATATTGAAAAGAATAGTATTGCACGCAATTGCTTGAATTGGACCTATGATTTGCGTTGGCACCAAAGAACTCATGTGAGCCCATTTCTATCACATAAATAGTAGTTAGATACTTAAAGGAAATAGTATTCAAAGAATAAATACAAACAGATGGAGTCAATTTCTATAAAACATAGTAAATAGATAGCAATTAAATAAAAATAATTTAAAATATAGCTATGCCATAATAAAATTATCACAATTAAATCCTTTAAAGGGAGTCTCTCAAGGAAAAATAACTAAACTCTTGTACTTTTATTAAGGGAGAAAGAAGAGTTTTAGATGATTACTTTGTCTATCAATAATAGATTTCAACAAGGTTATACCATACATTACATATCACCATAGTCACAAAAGGAAATTCAATTATTTATACTAATATTATTATTTTTCCAAGAGTTCACAATTCAATCATAACGATGCAAGTAAGCATAAGTTAAAATAAAATAAAGGAAAGTATGTAAATTCCTTTGTGGCTCTCAATTATCCTTGTGTCTTCACAAACCTAACCTTATACATCTAGAGTCAACTTTATCCTTTCACAAATGAGCATGTAGATCTGCTAAATAATATCATAACATAGCTATTAATGCCCTGGCATCATTATTCTCATCTATTTCATAATTCATAGTGCAATACAATTATCTCAACTAACATATCAATTCCATGTTTACAATATTGCATTCATAATGAATTGTATATATACTTATATATATACATGGGATAAGCCTTACATGGCTTACCTTATTCAAACATAACATAGAATTAAATACTTTAGAGCTTATAAATTAATAAAATTAAATTATGTAGGTTTATTTACCTTGAATTCACTTTGCTTGGCTAGTCACTCATTTTACTTTTCATTATTTATATTTAAATTCATCTATTCTTGTTTTGCATAATCAAGAAGGTCCAATACTATACTATAAAATATATGATATTGCAGTGGAATAGGATAGTAGTTAACTATATACTCCACCATAGTTATCTAAAGACAAATCTTAACTCCTATGGTTATTTATGTAGTTGATTATAAGGGTTCAAAGAGCATTTTTGCGCAATCATAGTTGACAATGAATATCCAAAGAGGAATTCTAACTTATATAGTTAATTATGCTTGTTCAAAAAGCATTCTGATGTGCATGGTTGATTACCAATTCATTAACTATAAATTTCTATGCAAAAATATTGTTCATCTAATTTTTCAACCCTTAAATCTGAAGTTTATCATGTAATATCATTACCAAACCTTCTAAATATATTACTCCTAAACTCCAAAATTCATAAATCAAACTTCAATCTTTAAGCATAAATCATTAATTCATTCATACTTACAAAAAAACCCTATAGGAGCCAAACTAAGCCAAATTTTGAATTTAAGTTAAGATTTAGGTTATATGCTACTCATCTTGCTTGAAAAATGCTCTAGATAAAGATACTTGTGAGTTTCTTACTCTTGATCAATTAAAATCATCAAGTTTCAAAGTTAAGGTTCTAAATCCTTAATTAGCCTAAATTAAAAGAGAAAATGAAGAAGAAAGCTTGTGAGGATTGAAGCTTGAGAGAATCTACCTTGTTTTGATTAGAAAACATAATAAGTTGCTATGGATTAAGACTCCTTTCCTTGTCATGAGAAGAGGAGAAAAAGGAGGAAGAGGAGTTGATGGAGAAAGTGCAAGGGATTAACTAAAAATTTAAGGTTATAAGGAGATAAAGTTAGGAGCAATTTTGCAAATGTGCCTTAAAACTCTCTCATACTTACATGCTTACTTTTAAACACTCTTAACCTTTGAACATTTTGTTTCATCCATCCTTCCTTATCTAATTCATGCAGGATTCTTATTTTAAGTTTCATCCAATTAATTAATTGTCCTTCACCCACTATCTTATCTCTATTTTTTTATTATAATTTATCCATTTCATATAAAATTTCATTTCATTTCATTTATTATTATCATGATTAATTAATTATTTGATTTGTGAAACAAAACTTTAAAATTTTGGAAGGGGTGTAATAGATTTAGTGATGGAAATTAGCAATGAATTTCAAAATTTTGTCACTACATGAATTACTAATGAACTGCTTACTTATACTTTTAAATCCGTTAGTAATTCTGTTGCTAATTTTCTTAGCAGTGAATTTTTAAGAATTATCGATAGAAAAATTTATTGTTAATCATTATTTTTTTTATGTATATCTTTTAGGGACAAATTTGATATAAATATTTCAAATTAGAGGTGTATGTGCTTATTTGATTTAATAACAAACTTTCAAGGAAAACTTGATTCAACTTCTATTTTTCAAGCACCAATTTAGTAGCTTACTCTAAGTCAAATGTTTAATATCATAATTGAATGTGTCACAATAGCGTTTTTTTTTTCCTTTAACCTTCAATTAAGTTTCACCTTTCGCCTTAACTTTTAATTTCATTTTTAACTTTAAAAATTAGGAGCAAATCATACACTTTAGCTCTGTTTATTTTGTGAAAAATATTATTTATATATATGTTAATAAAAGAATAACATGTGACTAATTATTTATAATTAGAAAATATTATTTAACATTATGATATTGGAGAAAAGTAAATTTTTTTGAAATAAAAGAATTTTCTTCTTTCAAAATTTTCATTTTTAATATTAAATAAAATTAGTTTTTATATTAATATTTTATAATTATATTTTATAAAAAAATTTCATGGCAATAATCGTAACCTTTTTTTATAATAAAAATCGTCCTATTGTAGAAAATATTTTACCTTTTATGTGACATAATTAGCCATTGATTTATTTTAAAAAATGTTGGCATTTCATTTTTTCGAAAGACCTTCCCCTGTATTTTCGGTTAATGTTGCTATTGCCGTTGTAAAAGAGGAATACAGACATACAATTATCTGCGAAGATAGAAAAATAAAATTTTATTTTTTTATAAAATTTATGGATTGAGTTTTTTTAAAGTATAATTATACACCTTAAAAAATAAAATAAAATATAATAATTTTTATATGAAAATTAAGAAAATGCATAATTGTAAATTTAAAAATTAAATTTTAATTAATTATTATTTATTTAATTATAAATATTCAATTTTTTCATTAAAAATTATAATGTTTTACTTTATCTTCGGGCGAGCTGGATCCAAAATTTACCGTGTAAAGCTTTTCATCAATTAGAAGGTTTCTGTTAACAAGTATTATGCATTGCATTGCTTTTAAAAAGTTAGAAGAATAAAATAATTCAAAAATTAAAGGGTAAAATAATTAAAACCCCAATAAAAATAAGACAAAGTTAGTAACTCGATCGATAATTTAAAACTCAAAATGAAAATTTTTAAAATTAGATTTTAATGGTTTTCCCATTTCATGCGTTCTTGTTTACTTTAAAATTTTTGTTGACAAATATTTAAAGAAATTAAAATCAGCTAAAGAAAGAAATAAGACGATGTGATAAGGATAGCGAATGCATGGTGCTCGACAGAAAACATCAATTCCAAGGTTTCCGCTAAAGTTATAGCGACACGGCGATGTTCCCAACCCCACGCATTACAAAAACAATAAATAATATCTAATATAAGTGTTCAAATTTTAGCATAAAATATTTTACATAATAAAAAAAATCACGTAGCTAAGAAATTAAGAATTATAATAATTAAAAATATGATAAATATAAATGAATAATAATATAAAATTTATTTATGTTAATATAAAATTAAATTTAAATTCTAACATTATATAAATGAAAAAAATGAAAGAAGAAAAAACAAACATCAATTTGTTAAAAATTAAAAAAGATTAGTTGGGCTTGAATTGAAGGAAGTGATACTGAAAAAGGCGACGTTAATTTGTTGAAAGAGCAAGCACGGGTGCATCCTCAATTACAATTCTGTTTGACCGAACCTCAATTTTCTCCTTTTTTTTTTCTTTTCCAAAAGTATTGTTAGGGGTTGAGAGTTGAGAGTTGAGAGTTGAGGGCGACATCATGATAATAAACAGATTCACACAAACTTTAGGTTCTAAAGAAAAAATTTTTGTGCAAAGAAAATGCATGATATTGATTTCATATAATAGAATAGTTTTTATAACTTTATCGAGAATCTTCGATTTAAATGAAATTTGATTTAGTGTTCCTCAAAAGTTCTATACCGCTTATTATATCCAAAATTTAATTCTTATTAGTGTTATGTCGCTGCATGTTTAAATTATGATTGCATTTACATTTGCAGTTATATTATAATTAATAAAATATAATTAAATATAAAAGTGTCATTATTATAAAATAAATTTTAAAAAATTATGAATACATAATTTAATACAAAAATAATATTATACGTAACATTGCTGTTTAATATCGTAAATTTTTAAAATTATAGATGACATAAAATAAAATTAAATGTTGTAATACATGCCTTTGAAAATGACTAAGCAATATACATTAAATAAGTAAGATACATGGCACATATGCCACAAAATAGAAAGCTTGTTAATTCCAATGAACCAAGCATGAATTTACACCAACTTGAAAAGTCATGCCCCAATTTTGGGGGAGGTAAATTTCTTTTACTTTGATAAAAGTAGCAATCTCAGTCAAGGTGAAATTCTTTTCCATTAGTCTAAAGTGGCTTTGTTTTCTCTGCCAAAATGGCAAGAAAAAGATTACATATAATATGTGTGTGCCTACTAGATGCCAAAATTGGCTGTATTTTCTTTACCTATATATTGAAAAAAAAATGAAAGAAAAGTCATCAATATTTAAGAAAAAAAAGATAAATGCATAGAAAATATAGTTTAAGAAAATAAAAAAATTTCATTTATTTATTTGTATATTTAACAAGATTTAAATATCTAAAAGTATAACATTTATAGTAAAATATTTAATACATCCAAAATTTCATATAATCTAATTAAATTAATTAATATTTTTAAGTGCTGGTATACTTAATTTTAGTTTGAACTATTTCACATAAAATAAACATCGGTTGAAATCAGATTCTGCAAAATATATTCACATTTTTTATGAAAAAAAAAATTGGTGTGACATCTAATCGCATTTTTAATGGTATCGATCAGGTATCTGAAATTATTTTCGAGATTTATTTTTATGTTTCAAGGTTTTTTGGGTAATGAATTTTTTAGTGTTATTTTTTTAAATACATGGGCAATGTTCGAGGATGTTTAAATTTAAGACCCTCAGTATATTACTCAAATCTCTTGTCATTGATTCATCATTTACCAACTTAATTTTATATTTTTAGTTGGTATTTAAAATTAAGTTTAAATATAATTTTATTTTTGTTCAAATATAAATTATACCATTTTAATCTCCAAATTTAAAATAATATATTTTGATCCTCCTAAATATTAAATTAGAGAAATTTTGTTCATCCTATTTGATTTTTGTCGATTTGTTAATTTTACAAGACTATTTCTACCTAATATTTTCAGTATTAATTTAAAATGACTTTCATATAAATATGAAAAGAAATTTTTATCCATATTTTGAAATTTTCAAATAAATTAATAAATTATATATGAAAAATTAAATTATTTTGAGAATTAATAATTTATAAAAAATTTAAAAAATATAATTTTTCTAAAAAATAATATAATAAATATTTAGAGATTAAATAAAATTTGACAGAAATTAATAAAAATTGATAAAATTAGATAAAGAATCAAAATATATCAATTTAATATATAAAGAGATCAGAATATATTATCTTAAATTACAAAAATCAAAATCACATAATTTACAATTTAAGAAAACCCAAATTGCATTTAAACATTACAATTATATATATTAAAGCGATTTAACACGAATATTATAAAAATATTAATAATATCTTAATTTAATGAAAAGTATGCTCATCTCAAATGAATTTTATCAATCAAAAAGTAAGAATTTGAATTCCAAGTAAAATTTTTTTTGTTAATATGATTTCAAAATTATTACGGTGATTTTAAAAAAAATCATTAACAGAAGTGTGACATTAACGGCAGCTTATCCTAAAAACAATCAGCTATTCGGGTACGTGCAATGCCGTCAAGGAAGGCTTTGGAAGGTCGCTTTCAAGGATAGGTAGTGTCCCACCTAACATTCTTTTGTCTAAAAATTTCCCTTGTCTTTCTTCTGTTAGCTGACCTCTATTTTGTTGCATGCATACATCAATGTCACTTCATGTTTTTGACCTTTCAGTGACCCCAAACCACTAAAAAGCATCAACAGGGTTAATTTATTTATTTTCTTAATTAAATTATGATCGATGAATTGGTGGAACCGTTAGCCAACAAAACTAATTATTACATGTGGCTTAGTTGAAAAAATCTCTATTTATATGTCTACCTAACACTTGATTGGAATCCTCATTCTTCCACTCAACTTTCCCTTTTTCCAAGCCAAGGACAAAGCTTTTTCATAATGAGAAAAATATTGCTAAAAAAAGTAGAAACATCACTTTTGAGTCTTACCCTTGGTTTAATTGAAAAGAAATTAAGATAAAAGGGGAGAAAATTTTTAAATTGAAATTAAGAAAAAATAGAAGAGAAATTTTTAAAAAAATTTGAATAGATTAGAAAATGATAATCGCAAATTTTATGTCTAATATTTTCCCCCTCTTTTCTTTTCATCCAAATAAGAAAAAAGAGAAATTTTTACAATTTTTTATCTTCTTCGTTTTCTTTCTATGAAACAAAGCCTTAAAGAAAAATTCCATGCTAAATTCTTACTAGATTCTCCTAGAAATTCAATGTACATAAATTAAAAGTTAAAAATATTCACATTCTTTCATATATATATATATATATATATATATCATATCTATTTTATGTTGATAAAATATAATGCATAATTAATGTATCAGATATATTATATATTATATATAATAAAAATAAATTAAAACATGCAGAAACTTTTAATGATTCGTTAATACTTTTGAATATTTTCTCGTTTCGTATTTTAAATTCAAAATCAGGGCATTATATGCTACTAAATGATTTGTTTGACCTATTATAAAAAAAAAAACAACTCATGTGTGAAAATAAAATGTATTTCTATTAGGGTAATTCTACGGGAAATCCAACTTCGTAGGATGTTGAACATTTTTATCATTAAATTATTTTTTTTCAAATTTTAAATTAAATAAATAAAGAAATACAATTTTAACAATAAAAAAATTAATAGTGAAGATATCCAATTTCTTAAAAAACCGGCTTCCACAAAATGCCCTTTCTTTTAATGCGTTAACAATAAAGGAAGAGGTAAAAAAATGAACAAATTAAAAATGCAAAACCCAGCTCTAGATTTTAGTGGTTTCTCTAGGCTTGCGGTAAAGAACAAGATTGTCAACTTCCCCAGTTCTTGTTCTTCTCACCGAACCTCCAATTGCGTTTCCGGTACTCCTGAAACCTACCCCTCTATGTATTATTGAACAAGTTCAGAGTTTCATTAGTCTCAAATTTCGAGTCAGTTCTAATTTTTGGCGGAGAACATATTTTACAAGATAAAACAAACATACATTCCCAAAATTGGAACGACAAACTCTAAGCACAAGGCCATTTAACGTAGATATCCGTACTTGCAATTAACCAAAGTATATATATTAATTACCATTGCAAGGTTGTTCCCGTCTTCAAAAACATATTTTATTCGGTTCTTTTGGAATATTAACACTTCCCAGATTTCTCAACTTCAATATTGTCGTCTGCATATAATCCAGAAAAGGAAAAACTTTCTGTAAGTAAGAACTTAGACTCTATTTTTTTTTTTATTTTATAAAAAAGATAATTTTTGTTAAAAAAATCTTATTTCTTTGCATAAAAACAGAGGAGTATCATATGTCTACGATTTCATAAGCAATTACTCAAGTTAATCAGCTACCTAGATTACACAACAAAGTGCAGTCATCATCATGGTAGTTGCGCATTTTATGGTAACCTCAATCGAAATTGTAATTCGAGGTAGAATAATGAGAATCGAAATCAATTGATTTACGTAAGCTTTATTTAAAATATTTGTTGGAGAATCGAAACAAAAACCTTAATAGCTTATAATAAAGAGTATTGTGGAGCCCACGAAAGCTACGTGGAGATTTGGAATTCTTGGCTTTTGAATTAATTGTGTGGGTTCAAGTAGGAGCTTTATTTGGAGCAAAAGGATACAAAGAAGAAAAAAAGTATCCTAAATACAAAAATTAAGCTCTGGCATGGGGTGTCAGTTAGCAATATGCTTTTCTCCACTTTCATTCTACCGAACTTGATCTTGCCACATTCATGTACCTTCTCATCATCTCACTTTTAATTATGAAAAATATCTTTATCACTTTACTTTTCACTCTGTTAGGTGGATTTTAAAATTACATATTTTTAAAGTTTTATTTATTTTTTAAAGATATTTTTATGATAAAAATTTTATTTTATTTTTACATTTAAATGAAGAAGAGTCACATACTTCTATATATAGTTCATGATTAAAAAATATAATATTTAAAGATACGGTAATAAAAAATAATTAAAAAAAGAAATTATTGTCATCAATTTTTTTATATTTTATATTGGATATTTAAATTATTTTTATTATTTTAATATTTTATAATTATATTTTTTTTATCAAAACAAATGAGTTTAAACAAGAAGAATAAATTTTAAGCGACGACAAAAAATGGGCTCTCAATGCGGGGTTTTATTGTCTTCCTGCTTAAATGTCTAACTTGTTCACTAAATTGATTCAAGATAATTATCGAAGTCGAATCACGAAGTCTCAAGACAAGTTTAAGTTTGAGTTTTATTAGTAATTAATATCTATTATTTATATGTTATAACTAGGTTTCAAATTGAGTCTATGCGAAATTTCACACATAATATTATTTAACTTAAAACAATTTGTAACTGTGTATAAGCTCCACCTATAAATGATAGTTTGGGAACATATTAACGATGACTAGTTTGGTCAAAGGTTGACTGTGAAAGAATGATGGATCTATCTTACAATGATCGCTATAGTATTGAAAATGCTATACTTACTCAAACATGAAATTTAAAATTAAATTTTTAAATTTTTTATATTTACCGGATATAATTTTATAAATTTATTATCTCATTACATATTTAATAATAATTTTTAATTTATATTTAGTATCTAAATTTAAATTTTATTTTCGGAACATATAATATTATTATATAATATTCTACATGACAAGTCATTATTCAATCATGTGATCGTCTCTAATTGATTGGAGAAACTATAAATATCTAAAATATGCTCACAATGAATTTGTCTGAATATATTTTTATTTTTTATTTTCAAAAATTATTTTTGAATTTAAAGAATGAATAAAGAGCATTTGAATGAATAATTAAGAAAATATATTACTTGATTATAAAATTAATATCAAGAACAAAATAATAAATTAAAAAAATAAAAATTTGTTACTTTTTAATTTTCAAATTATAAATTTGAAGTTATTTTTTTAAAAATAAATTATAAAAATAATTTATCAAACAAAATTTTCTACTTTTAAAAAATAGTAAACAAACAAATCCAATAATTTGCACTCGTCAGTGACACTGTGCTATGTATACTAATTTGAACGTGGAAAGGGTCCCGACGGTCACCTCTGTTTAAATTTTTCATGCAAGATCCCCAACCGCTACAAACCGCCGTGCTAAGTGGAAGTGTTCATTATTAAAGTGATTGTTCATATTAAATATAATTTGTATTTTCTTATAAATTAAAGCATTTAAAAAATATTAGTTTACACATACAAGATAGCTTGACTCCGAATCCTAAGGTTGAATCTGATTCTTCCCAGGTTCTCCTAATCCATATTGTTCCCTTTTCATTGTGGATTTAACCGATCGTGGCCTTAGGTAATCATGCAAGTACATACTAGCAGGGATATATAATTATTATTCTCATTAATTCCGCTAAAACATAATTTTCTTATTTGCTTTTCATATAGCAATGCTATTTTACAAGAAAGTATGCTAAATCCCTACTATTAATTTCAATTTTTAATAGCTTATAAAATGTTCAAATTAATTATTAGAACAAACTCTAATAATGAGAGATAATTAATGTTTATTACATCTTATCAGTATAAAAAATTTACATTTAATGATAGAATTTTCGTTGAAACTTCTGCCAGTAAGGCTTAAATATGTGATGAGATTCAGCCACAGGCTTGGTGCTAATATTTTTTATTTCTAAAATTTTTCAACCTTCAACAATATTTTTTTATAAATTTATCAATGAAATTTATTGATCGAACAAAAAATTTTAATTTTGAAATGCTAACAAATTTAATGATGGATTCATGCTCCAAAATTTAAATTTTTGCTTGGTAGTATAGTAATATTTTTTTTAATTAATGATATAATTAGATATGGTTTCCACCTATGATCGTCATTAATTGGAACACATTGTTTCATTGAAATATTTTAACGATAGAATATTCCATTGCCAAATTGAATCTTATATTAGTGTTAAATGCCAAATCCTCACTTTGTCTTTCCACTCTACTACTTGAGTTGTTCTACTACCCATCGTTGCCACTACTACTCTTCACCCTTTTGCAACCATTTTTGCTGTTGTCACCGCTTACATTAAGCATTTTTAACTCTGTATCCATCTATTCAAGCTTCTAATTAGTAAGTTTTGTTCAATTCATTCGTTGTTTTGGGTTGATTTTAATTTCTAATTTCTGAGGTTTCTAGGGTTCTAAAATTTTGTGACTTTAGTTAATTGCAATTTGTTAATCAAACATAAATAATTCATATGTTAAAAAAATGAAAACTTGATTAAAAAAGCCTTGATAACTTTTTTCCTGTTAGTGATTGTCAATATTAAGTTTATTTCATTTCTAATTTTTATGAGTGATGCTTTCTTGATTAATTTCCATAGGATTGTATATCATGCTTACTGTTTCTTATTTCTATTGCCATTTAGTTTTATTTTGGTTTAAAAGCTGATATAGAAACCATATTCCCTTGGCCTAATTATTTTGTTGAATTGGAATCCCCCAGATCATGCTTGACAATTGATAAGATTTATTTGAAGCATTAAGTTTTTTTTTTGTTTTAATCCTCTTAGTATATTCATGTCTCATTTCTTTGTTCGTAATGCTCCATTATTTCAAATGCCCTTTAAAAAACCCTTAAATATGCAAGGTGGGTATGCTTTATTGTAATCTATAATTGTATGAACTTTCAGAGTAAACCAGATCTCATGTAGATGCCTTTATCCATGTCATTTGACCAATATGTGAAGTTGAGTGACTGCTTTGTAAGTTCTGCTTGTTTTGGCATCGACGATTTTCAAGGAAATATTCTTATCATAATTGAACCTTTTTCTTTTCATAAAAATTGGATGAGACAATTATTTCTGAAGAAATTATTATCATAATTTTTTTTCAATTAATAGAAGAGAAAATTATTTTTGAAGAAATTCACGTCACATTCAAACTATTTGTTTAATTGGATGATGTGGAATTTGGATGAGTCAACCTTAATAAATGGATGGAGTCTTTACAGAGTTTTCTGCTTTATTTTTTAGAGAATCTCATATGTTAAGTGATGGTTAAAGGAACTGGCCATATGTTGGTGAGGATGACTATCAGTAGCAAGATTGATGCAATTAAAAGCTACAATTAACAAGGGTCTTTGAAATCAGCTGACACAGCTGAAGGTGTAAACTCTCTGGATGTATGAAAAAAACTTAAGAACTCACAATTCACAAAAGAAAAGTATATTAAGACCGAAAACTGAATTGCTAGAGGAAACTATCATAGTGTACAGTTGTTTCATAACCACGATAGACAAGGAAGAATTTTTTTTTGTTTTTATTCATCTGTTTGTCTTTTATGTAGAGATGGCTTGTTGCAAAAATTTTAGGGTAGCTATACAATGGTGCTTTAGTTACAAAATATGGGTTTTGTGTAAAATTTTAGTTTGGGTTAAGAGGATGGTTTGGTTGTAGGACACTAGCTTTGTGAAGTTGCTTACTAATACTAGTACTGTAAAAGTGTTATATTGTAATGTGAAGTGTCGTGTATATGTCACTACACTAGAGGAAAATAAAGGTTAATAGCTAAATAAAATGTCATTGACTAAAGTGACTTTTAAATTAATTAGTATCTTTGCATGCTTTTTTGGTTCAAAATTAATGTTAGGTAGGTCCTTAGGATAGAAATGTTGTTGCATAATAATTAGGCTTATGTTGCATAAAACCAATAGTCTTTGTTGTATAACAATTGTGTATAGATGAAAAAGGGGTGGAACCATACAGAATTCATCTAAAGAATTGCATGAAATCTAGAAGAATGTGATTATCATGTAATCATATGAGTAGGATTTGAGGAAACAATGATATGCACTGTTTGTGAAACTTTTTTCACATTTTTAATAAGATGCAAGTTGTCAAAGCCTCAAAAGTTAAGGCATATTATTTTTCAAATGCTTTCTATTGTTGATAAGTAGAGATATCATTGTATAGATTGGATTCAATTCACTATCTTTCACATGCACTTACAAATTGCTTTATTTGTAGTAGATAAGAATATCTTTAGATTCTTTAGGTTATCATTTGAATAAGTAGCTTTTCAACATTTATATATTCTTTTAAGTGATGAATGAATTGAGTATAATGCTATGATTATATTACCTCTTCGTAAATGAAGAAAGTACAAGTAGTTTTCATTGAAATTAGTTTTAGTTGTAGTGTTAGTATTAGAATTAGTTTTTTAGTTAGTTTATATTTATTAATGAGTCATTTTATTTGGTCAATATTGTAGGGTAATATGTCAATTGATTCACATGGATGGTAGATCTAGTTCTCATAGGAGTGGTAGTCATGAGTAGGAGTAGCAATTCATGTCATTCGAATCGACCCATTTATTAATCGTGTTATTTGTATCGAGTCATGAGTTACTCGTTTAACTTATTTAATAATTTTATATAATAAAATATATATTATAAAATTATTTATTAAATTTAATTATTTATTATTTTTATAAAAAATATTTTTATTTATTAATAAAATATTAATTTAATTTTTTTTATTTTATTAAATTAATAATTTTATAATTTTATTATATATATCTATTTATGATTAAAATATTATTTATTTCTTAAATAAAATTATTAAAAATTTAATATAAATTTTTAAATGGGTTGGCATGTCAACTCAAATCTAAATAAACGTGTTGAATTCATATCTGGTTATTGTGTCATATTAAAAATTGTCACCTCTAGTCATGAGCTTAAAAGTCGTAGTTTGGACTCATCCATTCTAATTTCCTTTACATGATCAGTGTGTGCCTCTTCACACCCATAATTAAGTTATAGATATCCTTCCAATCACTTAAGTAGGAGTCCTAGGCTTCACTACATTTGATCGATTAGTAGATCCCTTTTAATCCTTTTGCTTAAGACTTTACCTAGCAAGCTACAAAACACCTAGCTCCACATCCAAGACATCCTCTAACAAATCCCTCGAGTAAAGAGCCAGTTGATAACCAAATTTGGATGCATCCAAAAGGTAACTTATAGGTATTTGTTTACATTCAATTATTTATTTGTAATAACTTGTATTAATTTTTATTAATTTGTATGAATGTTTAACATTTGTGATAAATTTACACTGTTGTATTTGATTGTATTTGAATGCAATTTGATTATTGTATCTATCCATGGCTTTATTAAGGAAATAATTAGAGTGATTTAAAGGTATTTCATGGAGTCAAACCTCATCTATACTAATGTCTTGCACTAGCTTAAAGATGATTGGTTTAGGTAGGGGGAGGTATTTATCTTTATACTTTATAACTTAATTTGTATTTGAATTTGCATTCATATTTTTATGCTTTGACCATCATGTATTTGTATTTATAATTTAATTTAGCAATTATAAGTATTTAAGTTTCATTATTTAGTGTTTGTAAATTGTGTATAAGTAGCGTTTTGAGGATGTATATCTTATAAAAAAGAATTTTGCCTATAAGGTTATAATCAATTATAGAGGCATGATAGATTGTGCAAGAAAGGGTTTATTGAAGAAGTCTAAATGGATGCTTGAGCAATTTTGAAGGATCTCAAGAAGAAGCAGGCTAAAAATGTTGACTTAAGGAAAAAATAAGAGGTCAATAAAAAAAATAGACATCTATTACTGAAGGGACCTTGCATATTGGTGGTTCCATTTTTATATGAAAGTATAAGAGGAAGATAATAAGTTTTAATTAAGTCTAGTTTAAAATTTTAGTTTTAGCATAATAATTTATTTTATACCTTAACTTTATTTTATTTGTCATCATTTTTTAGATGAAGAAATTAAGTTGGGTGCCTACTAATTCAAATGTGTTCCTTTATACAAATACTTATCTCCATCTAGAAGGCACCTAAATGTCTGTAAATCAAAGATTTGAGAGGACCTGGGTAGGATTTAATTACTATTTGTCATATGTAGTGCATTTTAGATTTTATCCATGGAAATTATTTAACTTTCAAAATTAATTTTGTAGAATGAGTATTCTAGGATGATAAAGGCACAATGCTCCTAGGCATTTATTGAAGATAGTGAGGATTTCCTAGCACATGTTAATGTGACCTCAATTTTAGTGAAAGCAATTGGCAGTTAGAATAAAAAAGGAAGCATTTATAGCATGGGATTAATGGTGTCCAAGGTTATTAGGCCATTATTTATCATTTAAAGTTCAACCTCATAGCTTAACCTAGAGCAGCTATAAAGCATTGTCTAAAGGTAAAAGGAAGAGCTTATAATAGCATGAGAGACAATTTCAATAATGTAATAATGGCTTTAAGATGTACTTAGTTAAGTTAAGGAAAATAGATGCATTCTAGTATATTTAACTTAGAAAGTGCAATAGGGTGGTTCAACATCTCTGTTACTGCTGGCTAACTAAGGACACCAATGTCAAGGGGATAACTACTAGTTTTAGCTATAATCTTTGGGATTTTATATTTCTTTTTTTACAAATATTGGATTCCATTATTTTTTATTTCTTTTATGTTATATATATATATATATATTCGATATTAACATTAAATTTTGTTTTATAAATTTTAACTGTAATTTTTTATTGTTGAATGCATATTTAACTTAAAAAAAATCTAATATAAGGCAATGTATTTGCTATTTGCCGTGTTAGTGAAATAATCAGAACTTTAATGAATATTTCTCATATTAGTGATGGATTTATGATAATGACACCACTAATTTTGCAAAAATTCCCTAATTAAGTGACAAAATTAGTAACGAAAAGTCTTTTAGTAATATTAGGCTTAATGCCAGACAAAAGCATCACTAATTCTATCCATTGTTTCATTTTTGTTTGTTGTAGTGTTGCAAAATTAATGACAAATACAAGAATCTCATTGTTGATTGATTTACCAACATACTATTTATCAATGCCTTATTTTCCATCATTATTTTTGTTACTAAATATTTTAGCAATAGAATTTCCTTAATTAATGATAGATTTTTTCATCACTAATGATTATTTTTTTAATGAATTTCTATTTTTCTTCTATAACATTTTAAATATTTTTCTCATTTGAAAATTTTAATTTATTTCAAAACATGAGATTATTTTAAACTTTATTTTCTTTGCACATTAAAATTTATTTCTTTTTTTAGTTATGCAAAAATATAAAGTTTATATGCTCATTTCTACATCAAACTTTAGCATTTTCCTACTTTGATCACATATAACTCACTTCGATAAAAATGAAAATCAATTGTGAAAAATGATAATATGTGCTTTAGGTTACATGTTGGATATTGTTTATAATATATTACATTTTGCTAGGAATTATATGCTTGTTCATAAAAAAAATGAAAAATTTAACTTGCTTTTGCATTAGCAATGCAAGGCACATATTTTCACTTTTCACATTTAATTTTTGTTTGTATCAAAGTTACTATATATGATTAGAGTGGGAAGATACTAGATGTAGAAATGAGCATGTAAACTTTATATTATTGCATAATTAGAAAAAGAAATAGACTATAATGTGTAGAAAAATTAAGTCTAAAATGATTTTATGTTTCAAAATAAATTAGAATTTTCAAATGAGTAAAAAAAATGAAAATGTTACAAGAAAGAGATAGAAATTAAATACAGTAAACATTATTTCTCTCTCATCATTAAAGTTAGATTTTATAATCAATTTAAATATTACATAAGCCATTAGATGAATTTAAAATCAATGGTGAAGATTCAGTGTAAGTTTTTTAGATTCACAATAGTGTCAATTGATCTCCTTATATATTGGGCTTGTCTTAAATTCTAGTTATTATTAAATTATAAGTTTCTTCCCATTTAAGTTAGCTTTTTTAGCCACAGTAGATTAAAATTCCTTATCAAATAAGTATTATTAGGTTATAAATATTTATATAGGGAAATGGTTTGCGGCATGAAAGAGATGTAATATAAGTGCTTATAAGGGTTATATGAAAAATCTTATAGAAATTTGTAAGAGATACAATGATAATAGTTAAGAAGTTGTAGGGTTATGATTGATAATCTTTACCTACATTATCTTATAATCTTTGATGATTTAGTGGATTACTTCTCATATATGATTTTTTTCCTTATAATTTAAATTTTTAATGTTTTTCATGTTAAAATCTTTATGTCTTATTTTGATACTTTGATTAATTTAATTATTTGATGCATGTGTGGTTGAAGAAGGGATTTTTTCCAACAACTAGTATTAAAGTGGGTTTAGTTCTATGAAAGTAGTAATTCAAGATAATAATGCTTGATTGGTATCACATGATGATAATAATGATAGTAGTGATCATGATAGATAATGATGATTAAGACAATGGTGATGGTGATGATGATTTATAAAGATTATAATGACTTTTGAAGGTGTTAATAAGATTTGGTGTTTTTTAGATGTGAAAGATTCATTACAAAAATTCCATTGTTTTTGAGGGAAAAAACTCACTGAAAATAACCTAAAATCCATAAAAAAAAACATATTTTTGATGAAATTTGGTCATTAGACTTTTTTTTGATGAATTTTCCAATAGAAAAAGTGAGAAAAATACAAATCATGATGTAAAATTTGTTAAACTTCCATTAGAAAATTCATAAAAGTTTATAAATTAATTTAATAAAAATATCTGTCAAAAATTAATTAGGAATATAATTTTAAGAAATTAAAAAAAATAAGAAAATAATATTTAGAATTTCTAGTAACTTCCATTCAATATTTAAAATTTTCATAATATGTAAATTTCTACTAACCTGCATATAAGCACTTACAAAAGTCTGAAAAAAATAATAAATATGTACAAATAATCAAAAAATAAAGTATATAAAAGATGAGAAAATAATATGTAAAATAAGAAACAAAATTAATAATTCAATTTATCTTTTCCATCAATTTCCTTTTTTTCATCCACCTTATTATAATTTTCCTCATCTTTATATTTTTTAACCTAGGATGACCTATTAACTTTTTCGAAGTCATCACATACGTCACGCAAACTAATAATTAAGTTATTGGCCTTAAATTCATGATATGCATATGATATACGATCATCTTGGTATGTATTTTGTATTATATGTATGTCATCCACTAATCCTCTAGGGTTAATCATTATTAACCATAGAACCAACTTTTATTTGTCTTTTTCTATATATTGGTATGGTTTTTAATATACTTATGTTAATTGTTGTGCAAAAATGTGGGGATTATACTTATCATATCACTTATTATTTTTAATTTTGACTATGCCATATTAATGGTGCACTCTTATATTATAACCTAACACGAGCTTAAGCCAATCACAATGGAGAAAAAGCACTCTTTTGATTGACATCTTGGGATACTCTAATTGAATTATTTCCTTCCAAATGTTGTAGAAGTCATCCATCCTTGTTGAGGCATTCCTTATACTCTTAACACACATGCTATCATTGTAGGTTTTTTTTTCTTATGGCTCCATTGATGTGTGTAAAATTTATATCCATTGACAAAATAAATTGGCCATATTTTCACCATTTTTAGCAAACCCCAAACAAGATCCCAAAGATATTGATTGTGTATTCCATTAGCTTCATGGTGAATCTACATAAAAAGAGAACTTCATTTAACTGCTGAAACATAACTATAAAATTAAGCATTATATTCATTACACATTACTATAGAATTACAAATTGGCATTAGTAGATAGATGTCAATCAAAGCTAACATTGGTTATAAATATGGTTGACATTTATCTGGACACAGTGATACTTTTGAAAATTTAGAAAAACTTTAACACATTGATTTTTCATTTAACCAATATCTAAGTATATGGTATTTATGAGGTTGAGAAAAATTGTGAAATTTTAAGACATCTATTTTGCATATAATGATCATCTAAGGGGCATTTCATGCAACTTGTTATAAAATATTTAAACATTAATTTGCGACTTAATCGATGTATAATGATATAATAACTACCAATTGAATTGAATAAGTAAATGCATAGGATGTTGATTTTATTTAATAACTAATGTTCATTATTTTTCTCTCTGCCTATAAATTTTACATTAATCTATCACTTTCCATATGAGACATTTCTAGGATGCATTTGCTATAAATTTTATTGAAACATCCTATGTTATAGATTTTGTTGAAATATCCTATTCATTCTCTAATTTCATTTTTAAAGAATGGATACATTGCTTCAAAAAGCTTAGTGACACATTTATAATTTTCTATCCAAACTTTCATTTTTAGAAATATTGGTAATTACGTGAAGCACTTTGATTTATTATAGGCAATATCAAAGAATGACTGAAGTTGTTACTACATGATTTGTAATATTTCTAAATATGTAACAAGAATTGTTGAATAATAGAGCTTTCTTTAACAAAAATGAGGATTTCAAAATTTTTAGTAAAATCTATTTAGTGATCCTTCACTTTCATTGCTAGAGTTGCATAAAAGAAATGAACTACATTGAGTTCTTCTATGCATACTTTTGTGATTATAATGGAAAAAAATTTAAGCAATAAATGAAAATTTGCATTAAGGATGATGATTTTGACACAGTTGTTTTATTGTAGTTTTTATAATTAATGTAAACATATAATTTATTTGTATTGATGATTTAGGGTAATTTTTATGTAAGTTGTTTTATGAAATACATATATATGTAATGATTTACAAAGAAATAAATTTCAATATAAATTTGTAGAATTGTTTCTACTTGCTTATTTGTTTGTACTTTTAAAATAAATCATTCAATGATAATATGCTAAATTTGTATAATTGATAATTGGATTAAAAGGTTTCCAAAATAGAAAATATCAAAACACAAATAACATTCTATATAAAATACTTAAAAAAATTCTCATAAAATTCATAATTTCAAAGCAATAATATATATATAGAAAAATTGAATCAAAAAAAACTTCCTAACAATAAAATGCTAGTTAGTTCAATTAACTGACATTTAAATAAGTAATAACATCGATTGTTTAAAGAATAAACATTTAAAGATATTGGAAACATCTTTAATGAAGAAACAAGAAACTTTAACATGTCAATTTTATAATTAATTAACATCTAAATGGATGGCTTGTACAAGGTTATAGGGAAATCATGAAAACCTAAGACATTAGGTTTAGGCTTAAATCAATATCGAAAATGATAGCATTAATATTCCAAATGTCTAAGATGTTCCAATTGTCTTTGTTGAAGGAATGACAATGTAAATGCATTGATTTTTGGCTTAACTAATTTTTAAAATGGTGGTACTTATGAATTTATGAGAAAAGCATTGAAACCAAAAGTCATTTGAATGAATAACATTTATGAGATTATAAGGAAATCACGAAAACTTAAACGTCAATTTTGTAAATAACCATTATCTAAGGCTATTTCAATCATTGTGACAATTTATTTTAAAAGTTTATATGTCAATTAAGCATTTCATTAATGCATTAATATATGACAACTGCCACTTTCTTGAGATATTGTCAAATGTAAGATGATGATTTCTATTAGTAATCAAGTTTATAGTTTTGCATCTTGCTTATAAATTTCATTCTTGTCATTAATTTATTTAATTTTAGAGTTTAGGTTAAATATGAAGATAGTTCATCTTCTAAGCTTAAGAGGCACATTTATGATTTTTATTGAAGGATTTACCTCCTTTGATATCTTAGGTTTCACATATTCTATGTGTTATTGTACCGAAAATATTTTATAGAATACTTATGTTTGTAGTCCAAGTGTGGATACAAGTTCTCGGAAGAAAAAATAGAAACCTATCATTATGTTTTCACACGAACTTTTAATAGATACTAGAATTTCTTGATATCTTGTATTTAAGAACCTTCTTAATAGCCTAGACTTTAGAACTTTCTTAATAGCTTGGTAATGCTAAATATGATAATTTACACCTGCTACTTAGAAGCTCTTAAGCAATATGAAAAAAAAGGAATTTTGAGTGGAGGATAATTCCAAATGTATTGTTTTTTTTAAATATATATATTATAAATGAAAAGTTTATTGTTTATTCTAAAATATAGTTTTTTTTATGTGTATGTCAAAATAATATAGAAATAAATAAAATTATAGAATATATTTTTATAATAGATTTTCCTTTGTTTTTATATTTATAATAAATCTATTAATGTTTGTATCTATTTAATTGCATAAGAAAAATACTGAAAAAAAATTTTAGTGTTATTAATTTTTTTTAGAGTGAGTTGAATTAAAAAATGATTATTTCATAAAAGGATGTTGTTGTTCTTAAAAATTTATACTTAATTTATAAATTATTACATAAAAGATTATGGAAAAAGTTACCTAAACAAAAGACATTGATATTTTTAATTAACCAATATTAAAGTATTATAAAATTTGTTATTATTTAATAATTAATGTTAAATATTATTTAATAGGATAATGTCATCTTATTATAGACAATAATGTTTTGTAGGCTTGACCATTGTTACATATCTAACATGATTTATCTCAGTTACTTTTACATGTTAGAGTTTTTCAGTAATTAATGTGGAAATTTCTATCCCTTAGGCCTTGGCACTACTTAAAAATAAAATAAGTAAAGATAAAGCAATTTAAAAGAGTAAAGCACTAATGTCATTTGTAAATTTCATCTCGAAACTCTTCTTATCCTAAAATATTTCTCTATCTAACCATATATGTTCACTTTCCAATCTTAAAATAATTCTTTATAGTTTAGTGTTTATGCTCATAATTTTTTTTAAGATTAAAGTTCTATTATCTTATTGCTAAATACATGAGGTTTATCACTTCCTAAAAAACTTAGAATATAAATGTAGGGATTTATTAATTTATTTTTGTATTTATTCTTACAATTAAGTTTCTGACTTTATAATAGATGTTATTTTATTAGCTATTAATTTGATGCAACTTTTATAGGCTTGTAAAGGTAAGAAATTTAATTTAATTTATCTTCTTTGTCTCTAGTCATATTGTATACTATTCATTCATATTAAAAGTATAATATCATACATAAAAAATTAATGAATTCTCATTGTATTTGGAAGAATTGGATTTATGATTGCTTTTCTAGGAAGAATGAACCTCGTATATTGAGCAATGAGCATCAAGATGCCACATAAATTTCTAATTAAGAAAACCACTTGTCTTCCAATTATCTTCTAGGTAAGGTTTGATGGAAAGTTCGAAGGCCTATAAGTATAAGACTACTTATTTTGAAGATTATAGAATATATTACTATTTCTCTATTCACTTTCTTTTAATTTAGTCATATAAATAATACAATCATCCTACTCTTAATTCCTTTTTGGATGTCAATAGTTAATTTCCATAGTATTAGAGTCTTGTGAAAATACCTTCAGTTTCCTTTTTACCTAACTTTTCCTAGTTCAATAAATATGTTTCTTAATTAATAATTATGCCTTTAAATTTGGCATACCAATGATTGCAATTATGTGACATTTAAAATGACTTAAAGTTTATTAGTTTCCTAAAATGTAGATAAACTTACTAGCCAAAATATTATTTTCACTTAATGATTTTTATGATATCTTTCTACACACTATTTATGGTCTTACTTTTTAGAATAAATATATACTACACTCATAAAGGTTCAAGTATTGGTGCACTTTTGGAATCTCCACACTAAGCAACATAAATACTTTATGTAAACAAAAGATAACTTATAGTTATAGGTCAAATATCCTATTATTAAAGTTATTTTTCTACTAAGTCTTTGGGGATCTGAAATAAGCAGAATTGTTATTTAGGGGGTTAATATAAAGCAATTTAGAGTAATCTTGCCACTTCCTATAACCTTTACATCATCTTTTATATAAATAGTAGCTCATAAAATGCATTATTTAACTCAAAATTAAAAACATTAATATTCATAATCCTAATAGCATTAATACTAACATTGACCTTTATGATGATACCACTGAGAGTATTAATAATGGAAATAATAGTATTACTTATAATAATAACAATAATAACAACACAACAACAATAATAACATTACTAATATTTGTAACATAGTAAAGTAACATAAGCACAAACAAGTAAACAAATTGCTGGATTAATTGTCTTGTAAGATGTCATAGATATTCCAAACTATAACATATAGGAGGCTAATTAAAATTTTAACTTTGTATAAAGCCTCATATGCTTGCTTTCAAAAGTCATACCTTTAAACATGTTCTCTAATTATTGCTATCTTTACCTACAAGTTATTTTTAGATTTTTAATTTTTTTCTTTTAAACATAAGTCATTATAGAAAACCACTCAATTATTAAATATAAAACTATTTCTAGTATTGTTAAAAAAGATAAGCCTTCTAAGGTTAAGCATTATCAAGGTAAAAACCCTACATCATTGTTTCATGATTCTTAATTTCAATCCAAACATGATGACAAGAAATTTTAAATACAAAATACTCTACTGAGTGTCAAATACTCTCAACATTTCTCCTTATGAGAAGTTTCACTTAATTAGAGGGTTCTCATATCAATCTTATTAATATGTAGTTATAGGAACTTGAAGTTTAAGGGTAACTATAGGAACACTTTAATACTTAGTCACTTCACTAAATAACACTAAATCAATCTCTAGATTCTTGGTGATCACATTTTCATGCCTTCATAACCTTATTCCATTTTGTACATTCCTAATTTCCTTTTAATCATATTCAACCATTGCTTATTGGATATCGATATTCGACTTTTTTTAATACACCTAAGTTCACTAATTTTGCATGTAATTTATACACTTTACCTTGAATACAAAATATATATTCCTTTTACATTAACTATTTGTTAACCATACTATTATAAAAGCTACCTTAAGATTTACTCCTTACATTTATATCATTTTCTAATAATTATTAAGCATATTACATAATTTCCTTCTATCAAAATATTCATCCATAATTTCTTAACTATAACTTTTATTAATCCTATGAGGACATTAGTTCTTCATATCTTGTTCCTCACATTCTCTTAACTTATGATTATCGACTCATTCATATTATACTTCTAGTCTTTAATCTTTGTTTCTATTGTTATGTTGTAATGAATATTTAATTCTTTAGTTCTTGACTTTTAATCTCCCTAACTTTCACAAGGTTAAGTTTCACACTTTTACCAAATAAGAAATTTGTAAGTTACTATAATCAAATTACTCCACTATTTCTCAAATTTAAATTTACTAATTCATGTTTGGCTCAAAGGTTCTAGACCTCAATGTTACTCTTATGCACTTTTCAAATCACCTTTTCCTTAACCTTGGTTTTGATAAAGTTCCTAGAGTCTCTTAAAATTTAAATTCATAGCTTTATATATTCTCAGGCATACATTTTTGGATAACTTTTTCTTACTACAATTTGGGTCACATGTTTAATGCTAATCTAATTGTTTATCTAGTTAGGTAATCAAATTTCACTTTTTTGGTAAGTCAAAGTTATGGATTTAACACTAATGTTAATAAATTCCTAGCATATTCATCTAGTATATGCATTTGGAAGATGCATTTTTCTAAAACCATACAATCAATTAGATTATGCCATTATGATGTGCTTGTATTTCTTACAAAAGCTCCTAAGGGTTAATTGTACCTATTTAGATATTGTAGTTTCTTAAACATCCTTATATTACCATTAATGGATAAGCTGTTAAACTTACACTTATAATCTTTAGTATTCACTTTTTTATTGGCCTTTAGGTTATATTTCTTACTTTCAACATCTTAAGATTAAACATTTAAGATGCGTGGAAAGCATGCTATAAAACCTAACTCATTTATATAAATATCTAGAAAAGAATTTAGAGGAGTTACAATCTTTTGCCTCACCATATGTTAACATACTTTTAGAGGATTTGATCTATGCATTTACATAGAGTTAAAAATGTCATTACTTATGTTACTTTTTATTCCAATGCCTAGTCTTTTCTTATCAATTTGTAAATAAAATATATGAAAACTTAGTTGTAAAGATGCTAGATGGCATTATTTTATATGGTTGATGACTCTTCTTGCATTAACTAAGTTGATAATATCAATCTAGAAAGCTACTTTAATTGCCTATAAATTGAATCACCAGGCCCTCAACTCTAATATTCAACTTATGTTATAATTCAAGTTATCATTACAACATTCTAACATCATGAGTATTTAAGTATCATGCTATGATTGCATGATAGAGGCCATCAAGACATTGGTATATACATAATTATATGTTTAATCAAATATATTCACTAATTATTAAACAATCAATCCATTTTTCACTTCAATCATGTTTATAGCTTAACCAAGGATCTTCATTTATTAAAGCATTACAATAAATTTAAATAAAATTAGCATTTTTATAGGTTGTCTTCAACTACTTATGGTAAAAAATGGCCTATAAAGATTTTAGCATATGAAGGTTATTAACAAGTCCACCTATATACCTTTCCTATGGTTTTTGGCATACTATTAAGAACTTATGCTTTCACACTACATACTTGGACATTTAAAGACATTTACACCATGATTTCAAACAACACCCACTTAGGATTTAGGCCATACTTTAATACGACCTTTGTTACAACTCTGCTTAAGGCACTTAACCAACATAATATGTCATTTTATACAATAACTTACTAGTTTTTCCTAAATGCATCTAAGTTTATCTATTGCATGTAATAATGCTTTTAAAAAGAGGAGAACCTACTTTTTGAGGATGCCCTCAACTTCGATGAAAAGGTATTAGGGTGCATATGCAACTCGTTCAAATTATAGACTAAGACAAAAAAATAAAGGAAAAAAATCCCATTATAAATTATCAATAGTAATGTTGTGGAATCCATGCTATATGCCCTTTTACATATAATTATCTAACTATTTCTGAGACATATCTTCCCATCAAAGATGTCATACAAACTCATTTCTAATCCATCTAAAAGTAGTTAGGTACCTATATGTAATAAAATCGCCTAAAGAAAAGAAAATAAATAACAAAAAAAAGAGTGATCTATGAAATTTAGTGAATAAATATTAATCAATAGAGAGTTATTATTATTGAAGTAAATAATAGCACAAAAATTTATAAATGTTATGCATAAAAATGGTCACATCCTTATACCTTTCCTAAAAAAAAGGAAATTCATATGAACTACCTATCTTATAGGCAACTTAATAGAAATATATACATTTTTAGATTTCAAACAAGGCTTGTTTAGGCATTATCACAATTTGAGCTCATAAAATAGTCAAACCTACAACTTAACCATATTCATCTAATATTGACACAATGACATTACATGTAATCTTCATTAATGAAATATTCACTTGTAATTATCTACACTTATTCATCCATATCGTATTCATATTATGCAATGCATAAGGTAAACAAATAAAGAAAGTAGTGTAAATTTTCTTGTGACTCTTAATTAACCTTATATCCTCATGAGTTTATCCTTGTGTCTCTTGGTCAACATTATACCCTTACAAGCTGTTATTAGGATGTAGCATTCCATAATCACATTGTTCCTTTATCATGCTTTCCTATAGCACAAATTGCATTTAATCTCTTTTTGATGCTATCATGGCTTAACTTATCATGCTTGTTCATGCTTTAGGTATTGCATTCATAATGAATTGATATTACATCTTATAGCATCACCTGTGTTTCATCTTACAAATATACAGTTAATTTTGAATATAACAACTTACTTACATACATCACAACTTTACCATGTCTTTATTGCATGGCCTTAAATAATTTTATTCTTTAATTGTTTCAATCATGTTCAATTCTCAAGTAGTTCAAGACTTATGAGTCATATGCATGCATTAGAAAGGTTAAAACATCCTTAATAATGTTTACTTGTCAAACTCATAGATAAACATTATTTAGATAGGTAATTTTAATTGATTTCATCATTATATTACAAAATAAGGCAAGTGAAATGCTTTGCACCTTCCAATAACATTCTAAAAGGAATGAAACACTTTACAAATTGCTTCAATACTTTCAGTGACATTTAGCAAAAATGAATTGTGTCCCTACCCAATGTATTTTAAGTTTGAGAAGCATTTCATGTATGAATGCCTGATGACTTCAAAAAGATTAATGTTATTCACACAACATAAAAATAGCCATAATTTCTCTATTAACCTATACATTATCATAAATACACCATTAATACACTTCATATTCAACATTTTTATCATTAAACCTAGTTAAACAACACTAATTAATACAAATCACATCATTTTGAGCATAAACATAGAAAAAATCCTAAAACTCATGATTTTTAATTAAAAAATATTTACTTATATAGTATGGAAGAGATTGTTAGATGGCAAATTTAAGGTTAGTAAGCTTTAATCACACAAAATTTTAGAATTTCTATAATTAAGAGTTTAATTTCTCCATCTGATTTAATATACCTTAAATTTTCTCAAATTAAGAGGAAATAAGGAGGAATTCAAGAAAATGAGAAAATTCTTACTTAGATTAGATGAAAATTTTGATGATGATTTGTACTTTCTTGCTTTAATTTGGATTAAGAAGAGGAATTATAAGGAAGAGAGTGAAAGTTTTTAGGAAATTTGGATAATAAGAGGGAGAGTGATTCGTTCGGCCAAGGAAATAAGGAATAGTGCAAGGATATTTTTAAAAACATTCTTTAAATCTCCTTTATACTCATTAGGTATTGTAAAAAACCTTAAACTTTTTTATTCTATTTTTTTCTAATCTATTCTTCTCGAAACACTAAGTCTAAAACTCACTAAAATATTAAATTTTATTTTATTTAACATTTGAATCATATTTATTCACTAAAATTTTCTCTTTACCCATACAAGTTTGCTTTAGGCAAGGACATAAAAGTCTTTTTAATTCTTCTTGCCACATCAAAAGAAATTCAAATTTCTATATTTTAGAGGTTGTAACACTATCCTTCACTACCATATCTCTAGATATCAATTTTTTAAATTATTAATACAAGTAATATATTGCTCCATCATAAATATATATGTAAATGATATTTTTCTATAAAAAATATTTTTTAATGAAATCAATGGAGCTTTAGTGAAAATTAACATTCAAGAAGTCTTATATAGATTGGATTGAAAGATTTAATGAGAATTGCTTTCCTTGTCTTGATTAAGAAAAGGAATGAGATGGGTTGACGAGAAAGTTAAAGAAAAGAAGAGCATTGGGGATGTTGTTTTGTGAAAGGAAATAAGGAGGTTAGTTGAAGTTTTAGGGAGAAAAAGAAAGAAGGATAGGGATAAAATGGAAAAAGTGTCCTAAATTTTATCTGTACTTACATATTTAATTCTACTTATATTTTATCTTCAAACATTTCCTTTCTTCTACTTTTTTTAAACTTGTCCATATGAAGTTCTCATTTTAAATTTTATTTAATTAATTAATTCTATTTTAGACAATATCTTATCCCACATTTCCTTATAATAATTTACTAATTTCATACAAAATTTTATTTTAATTTTAACATATAATGCTGCTCATATATACACTACTCATATATACAAAAATTTCTCTATACTCACATATTTAATTCTAATTATATTTTATCTTTATACATTTCATTTCTTCTACTTTTTTTAAACTTGTCCAAATGAAGTTCTCATTTTAAATTTAATTTAATTAATTAATTCTATTTTATACAATATCTTATCCCACATTTCCTTATAATAATTCATCAATTTCATACAAAATTTTATTTGGATTTTAACGTACAATGTTGCACATATATACAAAATTTTCTTTATACTCATATATTTAATTCTAATTATATTTTATCTTTAAACATTTCATGTCTTCTATTTTTTTTAAATTTGTCCAAATGAAGTTCTCATTTTAAATTTTATTTATTTAATTAATTGAATTTTACACAATATCTTATCCCGCATTTCCTTATTCATTAATTTCATACAATATTTTATTTGAATTTTAACATACAATGCTGCTTATATATACATGAGTTGTAAATTGACATGATTTTTGTAATATAACCTATGTAGAATTGTATTTATGTAATAGTGGTTCAAGTACATTCTAATTATTCTTCTTTAAATTTTTTTGTATACAAATATTAAAATAAAATGTCAATCAATAGTAAGTAATATTTGATATCTTTTAAATATGTAGTGAAAATTAAATGACATAATTAACCCAAAACTAAACTGCGGAATATACATACTGGATTTCATCTTTTAGGATTCTAATGTTGTACTCCACTATGCGGTTGTCAAGAATTACCTCAGTACTGGAATTCTCGGCCTCTTTCCACAACAATTGCACCAAAACTAGAAAAAAATTACACACTTGTTTTGTAGAAAAGAAGAAGATGAAGAACTCTCTGATTAAGTATTTTTTGGCTCTTTCTTGAAAAAGAAGGGAAATTAAATGTCTCATATATCTTTTTTCTAATGGTTTCTCTCTGTTAACTTCTACATGAAAGAGTGGGAGGTTATTTCTTTCTCCATATCTCCCACTTCTCAGTTAGTTACAAAAACTGATTAATTCCCTTTTTCTTTTGAATTCAAATTCAAAAGAAATTAAATAAAATAAATAAATAAATAAATATTTATCTTAAAGTAAATATTTATATAATGATAAATGTAAATCACCCATTTTGGGTGTCCCTACATTCATCATCTCCCACTCAAACATAATGGGACGAGCCACATCGTATAATCTTCTTCTCTTTTCATGGTTTTCATACTCAGTGCATTATCGTGACCGCGTGGGCATGACATCATCTTTAGATGTTCTTGTACTAGAAATTCTTATATAGAATTAGCACAAGATAACCCATACTTTTTGTTATTTATATTATGCCTTAGATGCCCTAGATTTCCCATATACACTTCTTATTTGCAAATTTGATCCCTCACAAGCTTTAACCATAAGCTTCAATTGCAATCTACATATGCATAGCATCCACACTTACAATGTTACCAAAATTAACTTCATAATGGACATGTCTCAAACACTAGCATAATTGTGTATATGTCGAGAAATCTTCCTTTCGCCCGTATATCACTTTGATTTGAAACAGCTGCTTTCCTAATATTTTATCCTTTAGATTGTATATATCATAATCATAAGATGTATACTAAAGTAGCGAACACTGTATCATTTCTCTATGATATCGTCAAAGTCAAAGGGTATCTTTGAAAAGAATATTTCTTTTTTAGGACTCATACAACAATAAACTAGGGATCTTTCACTTACTTCCCATTTGTGGCTCTTTTTACACATGTGATATGAATCACATGTTACGGTGCTCTCCTTTTAGCATAAAGGCGTATGTTGATTTTATTGTTAACATCGTATAGACTTTAGTTTAGGCATATACAGTACCTAACCTGAATTCTTCCGCATCATTCAACTCTTTTTTATGTCAATATGTGAAGAACTCATTATCTGACTACAGGTAATATGAAAGGTGGGAGATTCCACAATTCGATCCATATTTATATTTCGGATCTCATCTCAACTTTACTTCGTTGAGGCAATATATTTGATTTTTGTGTTGCTTCATTACTAAAAACATAACATTTCTTATAGTTATATTGGTGAACACATGTCTCATCTTCGCCCCACTCCTCTTGAGGATTAGAGGCGGTTGTTCATGTGAGAGAACCATCCTTATCAACCTGTATGACATACTCGACATTCGTATACTCATACACATATAACAATACTTGTAATTGAATGAAAAACATATTCTATTCATTCCAATTTCAAAAATGTTTGATTATATTCTATGCATACTAGGAGACTTTACATGCTTAATATATACATTTCTAGGTATAGCTTTAGTAAAAAGATCTGCTATCATCTTTTGCGTAAAAATGTGTTGGATGGTTACCTTCTTCTGCACTATTGCATCTCTTACAAAGTGATACTTTGTGTCTATGTGCTTAGTTTTGTTATAGTACTTTGGATCCTTTATGTAGGCAATGGCTGCTTGACTATCACAATATATTAGGATGGGATTTAAATTTTTACCACAAACCCCTAGATGTTCCACAAATCTTTTCAACCATATTGCTTCTTGTACCACTGCAGAGCATGCCACAAACTCTGCTTCCATTGTTAATAATGTAATGCATGTCTGTTTCTTACTACACCATGATATGACACCATTATTTAGCAAGAACGAATAACTTGATGTGGATTTTCTCTCGTCTAGGTCTCCTGCCCAATCCGCATTAGAATATCCAACTAAGCATAAGTCGTCTCCTTGATAGCATAACACATAGTTGACGGTGCCTTTTAAATATCTCAATATTCTTTTGATAGCTTTCCAAAGTTTCTGTCCAGGGTTTGATTAGTATCTACTTATGAGTCCGACCGCATGATAAATATCCAATCTTGTACACATCATTATATACATTAGACTACCTACCATACTAGAATAAGGAACTCTGTCCATTGATTTTTTTTCAAACTTATTTTGAGGGCACATTTCTTAACTCAATGGTTCACTTTTATTTACAGGGGTATCCATGGGTTTACAATCTTTCATATTGAATTTCTCAAGAATTCTCCATATATAACTTTCTTAAGAAAAAGAAACAAGTTTCTTGGAGCGATCCCTAAAGATTTTGACTCCAAGAATGTAATTTGCTTCACCCATGTCTTTCATCTCAAAATTCGAGGATAACCATTCCTTAATGACCATAATTGAATTCATGTTATTCCCAACCAATAGTATATTATCCATGTAAAGGGATAGTATCACAAGATTTTCTTCATGCCGCTTAATATAAACACAATGGTCTTCCTCAATCATTTGGAAGTTATATAAGGTTATCGCTCGATGAAACCTCAAATACTATTATCTGGATGACTGTTTAAGTCCGTAAATGGACCTTTGGAGTCTACAAACTTTCTTTTCTTCTCCCTTTTGTATGAAACCTACTGGTTGTTTCATGTAGATTTCTTCATCTAGTTCTCCATTAAGAAAAGCGATTTTTACATCCATTTGATATAATTCTAAATCTAAATGTGCTACTATGACTAGGAGTAATCTAATTGAATTAAAATGAACAATAGGTGAGAATGTCTCCTCATAGTCTATTCCTTCCTGTTGTGTATACCTTTTTGCAACTAGTCGAGCTTTATATCTCTTAATTGATCCATTTGCCTTTCTTTTAATTTTGAGAACCCACTTGTTCCCTATTGCCTTTTGGCCAGATGGTAACTCAACTAGTTTCCAAACTTAGTTGGTTTTCATTGAGTCTATCTTTTCCTTCATCGTTTTCTTCCATTGTTCGTTAGTAGGAGAATTTAGAGCATCTTAAATTATTTTTGGCTCTTCTTCATCTTGATGAGTGACGATAAGAGCTAATCATTCAATCGAAAAGTGTCTTTTAGGTACACTTCCTCTCTTACTTTTTCGTAGTGGGGTTTCCCGTATCATATCTTCTCTAAATATAGGATTTTCACATACTCTCTCTCAAAGCTCGCACTCGGATTAATAGGGATTCTTTGAAAGCTCTCACTTGGATAAGATGGATAAGATTCACTATTATTATCCATTTGATCTTGTAAATCATAAAAGGATACAATTCGATCAATTTCTCCTCTATTAGGAAATTCACTTTCCAAAAATGTGATACTTTTGATTCAAGTTCTGTTATTATTCCATCTTCATTTTCACCAATGAAAACGTATCCCTTAGACAATTCTAAATATCTTATAAAGATACATTTCTTCTCTCTTGGACCTAATTTTTCATATTTATGGGAAGCATCATGAATATATGCAGCAGATCCCCACGATCTGAAATACTCAAATCAAGTTTGCATTTTGTCCATAATTCATTGGGAGTAGATGTAACAAACTTTGAGGGCACATAATTAAGCACGAAGGTAGCTGTCAAGATAGCATCTCCCCAATATGAAAATGGTAGATTTGCTTGTGCCATCATTGATCTAACCATGTCTAGAAGAGTCCTATTTATTCTTTCAGCTACTCCATTTTGTTGTGGAGTGTCAGGGATTGTTAATTATCTTATTATCCTTTTCTTTTCATAGAACTCTTTGAATTGTTTGGATAAATATTCGCATCCATGATCAATTCTTAGTGCTTTAACTTTCTTATCTATTTGATTCTCAACTTTATTTAAGTAACGTCTAAAACAATCTAATGCCTCTGACTTATATGAAATCAAATAGATATGACCGTATCGTGAGTAATCATTAATGAAAGTGATGAAGTATCAAGCTCTGTGTCTTACCCTCACACTCAAAGGAGCACATATATCAGAGTGAACTAATTTTAATAGAGTTTCTGCCCTAGTTCCTTTTCCAAACGATTTTCTAGTTGTTTTACCGACTAGACAATGTTCGCACAAGGATATTTCCAATTTTGAAATTAGACTTAGCAATCCTTCTTTTGCTAGTTTAATCATTCTATTTTGATTTATATGTCCTAATCTAGCATGTCAAGTGTCCATTTCAATGTTTAAATTTGAAGTGGAAGCAGTAAAGCAATCGAAAGCAGTGTTGTTAACAACATCTAAAATGATAAATCCATCGGAAATAAAACTAGAACCATAAAATACATCATCTTTTAAAATGTCTGCTACATTATCATGAAAGTTAACTGAAAAACTAAAATTAAGTAGGGAACAAACTAAAACTAAATTTCATCAAATGTTAGGTGTATAAAGTACATCATGTAGGATTAAAGTTTTTCCTCCATGCAAATCTAATTTGCATGTTCCAATGCCTTTGAGTTCAATCCTCACATTGTTTCCTACAAAAAGCCACCTGCTTTGGCTTGACAAACAATGATACTTTATATATGATCCTCAATCCTTACTCACATGGTCTATGGCACCTGAATCCAAAATCCACAAAGGATGAGATTCTGTTAGAAAAATAGTACTAGAAGCATATGAAAAATGTTTGAAATAGGTATCCACTAATACCTTATTTTGTTCATTTTACTGAGTGTAATCTTGAGCAAAATGGCTCATTCTTTAGCAGGCATAACATTTCATCTTCTTGAGATCAAAGTTCCTTACCCCATACTTTCTTTTCCTTTTTTTGAAGGTTTTCTTACCCTGAGAATTGGGCTCAGTTTTTCTCTTTTGGAACTTTTTGCCTTTCTTAAATTTAGGCTTAGAACTAGAAGGACCTGTTCCCTCAGCCATATACGCTTGTCCAGAGAATCTATAAGCACCTAAACGTTCATCCTCAAGTTCCAGATGTCTTGCCACTTCATCAAAGGTTACTATGCTTTCATTGTGAGTTAGGTTGACCTTCATGTGTTCATAACTTGTAAGGAGTGATCTAATCAATGCTCGCACTTGCTGCTCATTAAAAAGTGCATGATTTGCTGCTTTCAGTTCACAAATCATATTTGACATTTCTCGTATATGTTGTTTTATCGATGTATTAGGTTGAAGTTTATATATGTTAAATTTGATTATGAGTCTTCTTAATTTAATGGCAGAAGTACCACTAAAATTTTCTTTTTAGGCAATCCATATTCCCTGAGCAGTTGGGTAATTCTCAAATTCACACATAAGGTCATTTGCCATTACATTTAAAAGTGTAATGCGAGCAATGCTATTCTTTTTCCTCCAAATAGTATATGCCTCAGCATCTCTTCTATGCTGAGTTGTGTTCCCAGTTTCAAGTTCTAACATGATATTATTTAGGACTTCTATAGCATCTTGCTTTTCTAAGATGTATGATATTTTTTGATGCTAAATGTCCTAGTTATCCCCATTCAAACCCTTGTTTAATTCAGCAATTATGTTTTTGCTGGCCATTTTGTTAAACGTATAAATATTTCCTATGAGTATACAATGTCGTTATTTGCACAGTTCTCGCATAGAATAATAATGACATTACTTAGTTCATGATTAGGAGTTTACGTTTGTCATACCCCTATCGCATATTTGCCTAAATACTATTATCATTTCCTATCAAGATCGCTCTCATGCAAATAGAACACTTTTTGTTACTCTCATCATAAAACAATACAATACAAAAACTCTCACTGAAATATAGGATATTGTAAAAATAAATGCACATCAAATAAATAATATTTGATCAGCTACCAAATAATAATAAGAGTTCAATAAACATTCAACAATGTTATCAAAGTAATCTCATCAGTAATCTCATCAAAAACAAAAAGAAATGAATACATTAAAATAAAGCATTCAAAGCTAGTAATTCTATTCTAACTTTCTATTCTAGTTTCACTATCTTCATTTCATCAAATTTATTGAACATACTGGGTGGATTCTTGGAATGGGCTGGGCCAAAGTTATGTACATTCAAAGCTTTAAGAGGACCTATTAAGTATAGCCCCTTTTCCAGAGAGCTATATCTAAAATGACTTGCACTCTTCATGCTTTGGAATTGTGTCATTTGGATAGATTTTCTCCAATTGTTTTTAAAGTAACGGATTTCTTGTTGTCTCAATTCTTCCATATACTTTTCCAGGTTAAGGTATTTGACAATTCCCAGTGAGTAGTCTTTGCATTTCCATAGGGTCTTTTTGATTGGAGTCCAGAAATCATCATCTGGAATAATATTCATCAAGGTATGGAACCAAAGGTGATTTGTGAACACTTTTCCTCTACGAGTGGGATTCTTTTTTAGAAGTTTGACTTCAAATAAGAAGTTTGTTATCAATGTCTTATTATGTATAGTTCTTTTGTTCAAGGTATGCATAAACTCTTTTAGGTCTCCCGAAGTGTCAACCCAGTCTGATTCTTCTTCTACCACACTCTCCACAAACCCATATGGATCATATTCTTCTTTGAACCACTGTTCCATGTCTGTTCCAAAAATTAGACACAAAAATATGATCAAAATAGGGTATTTTTGCCACATTTTAATTCAAAATAGTGTCACAAAAGTTTAAAAAATGTACAAAAAATATATCAATATGTAGATATCAATTTTAGAAAATTTTAAAGACGAATTTCATCTCAAAAAGATGCTGCACATGCCCCCATGCATTACTGTAAACAACTGTTCAAAAAAGTTTGAAAAAAATGAAAAAATTGAATTTTTCCATGCGCGATGATGGTGCGTGAGCTCCATATGCCACCTTACCAGTGTTTTTTGGCCACTAAAGACAACCAAAAGTGGAGGAAAAAACTTTCTCTTTCCAAAGATGTGTGACACGTGGCAAGAAAATATTGGGGTGGGCCCCACACGCCATCTTGAGAGTAGAAAATTTTTTTTAATCAATTTTTTTGTAAAACACCTAAAATTACATGTCATTTTTTGCTCGTCCGAAATGACGTGTCATTTAGGTTTGGATTGGGCATCAAAACGATGTGTCATTTTTCACTCGATCAAAATGACTTGTTTTTTAGGTTGTCTTCAACCTCTGACCGGGTTAACTGGGTCGGATTCGACCTAGTTGACGACCTAAATGGGTTTGTTTGACCTAGAAATTTGTTTTGGCCATAACTTTTGATCCGGGAGTTTGTTTTAGATAATTCAAAAGTCGTATTTTTCAGAATTTTATGCTCTACAAATATAGGCTAATTTTATGGCCTAAAAAATTAATTTTTCAGGGGACCCAATATCTGAAATATTACAAATTTTATAAAATTTTAGGTGTTCTGGTTGATCTCTGATGTTTAGGGATATTTTATGAAAGTTTTATGTGTATCAATTAGCATTAAATTCATTTATGTGTATCAATTAGCATTAAATTCATCCCTAACAGTATCATTCCAGAAACTACAGAATTATACAACAAAATTTCATATACATGGCTAAATTATTTCATCACAAGAATTAAAATTAGTAAGCATGCTTTCATGCCAAAATGAAAATTATCAATTAAATACATGGTAAGTGGGAAAGCATTTAACTCATACATCTCATACAATTCATCTTGTGTATTTTATTCATCAATGCATCTCATACACCTTATGCTTGCATTTAATTGCATTAAGTACATTTGGGACATACAAACATCAGTTTCTAACTTGGCTCTGATACTAATGTAGGAAAAATTAAATGACATAATTAACCCAAAACTAAATTGTGAAATACACATACTGAATTTCATCTTTTGGGATCCTGATGCTGTACTCCACCACACAGTTGTTAAGAATTACCTACCTCGGTACTGGAATTCTTGGCCTTTTTCCACAACAATTGCACCAAAACCAGAAAAGAATCACACACTTGTTTTGTAGAAAAGAAGAAGAAGAAGATGAAAAACTCTCTGATTAAGTATTTTTTGGCTCTCTCTTGAAAAAGAAGGGAAACTGAATGTCTCGTATATATTTTTTCTGATGATTTCTCTTTATTAACTTCTATAGGAGGGAGTGGGAGGTTATTTCTCTCTCCATATTTCCCACTCGTCAGTCAATTACAAAAATTGATTATTTTTTTTCTTTTGAATTCAAATTTAAAAGAAATTAAATTAAATAAATAAATGCTTATCTTAAAATAAATATTTATATAATGATAAATGTGGATCACCTATTTTAGGTGTTCCCACATTCATCAAAATATTTATAATTTTCACTTATATATCTAATGATTTAAATATTTCTTCCGTTAAAAATTAAACTTCAACAATAGTCTCATTTTTCACATAATCAAATAAACGTCAACAAAGAAACATTAAAATCTGACCCCTTTCTAACTTCCCCGTCCTCCCGCATGTGGGACTCTCCTTCTGACAAACACACCGGCCATTAAAAGGATGGATGGCGGCTAGTTCAATTAAAATATGAATCATGCTTTTCATGATCTTCTATCACTTATAATAATTGAGTTTCCCCAACTACTTGTAGGTGAGGGGAAATTTTTGATGTACTAATTATATTGGTGCAGCTTGAGTTTTATTTATTTCATATAATGCTGCATAAATAAATAAAATGGTCTACATTAATAGTATATTAATATAGCTGGTACATCATATTCATTACTAGATAAATATTAATGACCTTTCTAGATAAATAGCTATAGCTTTCTAGCTTGCCAATTAACTAACCCATTCAAACCAATTAATTAAATATAAGGTTGCGATTATTTTGTAGAAAATTATTTTTTATAAAAAATATTATTTATATATATATATTGATAAAAAAATATATACTATTTATATTGGTGATTAAAAAAATTATACATAAAATTATGATAACAGAGAAAAGTAATTTTTCTGAAATAGAGAAAATTATTTTTTTCAAATTTTTTATTTTTAATATTAAATAAAGAAAATAATTTTATTATTTAAAATTTTGTAACTATATTTTATAAAAGAAAGTCTTCAGTTGAAACCTAAATAAGAAATCCACTCCCCGCTAGAAAAAAAGATGAATTAGCTAAGGAAAAATAATAAAATTTATGCCTGGATAGCAAGATTTATTCTGTGATTTTTTTGCTTGTTTAATACGTTAAGAAAGAATTAATTAACATATTATTCAACAAAAATTTCGATGCATAAAAATTATAAAATGTAATTTTTGCCTTCACTATTGTAATTTTAATAAAAAGTACGTATTATTCTTTGCTAATATATCTTCTCCTTATCAAGTAACACAAATTTTTTTGTGTATGTGTGTCTATATATATATATATATATATATATATATATATATATATATATTTACACATACACTTGCGAACTCACTTGAGCGCTTATCACTCCTTAACTTTTAGAATATATGCATAATTATTTAAGAGGTATGAAAAAGATATTAGTGCGAAGTTTTAAAATAAAAAGAGACATAAATATATACAACTTCCATTAATGTTAAAGATAAAATTTATATTTTGTGTATTGATAATGTATTTATTTTTATATTAGCAATACATGATAAACCGTTATGTTTTTAATTTTTTTTACAATTATATGTTACTAATATAAAAGTAATATATTCATGAAATATAAATTCAAAAACATAATACACTACTCTTTTATAAGAGTGACGGTAGAACTACTTCTAAAAAATACTGTTCCTAAGATATTCCCTTTGTTATGAAATGAATTATGCATTTTATTGTGATCCACCCATAAAAAATAATGCTTTCTACGGTACCTTTAAGGATTTAGAACTTAGAATAATATAATAAAATTTACGTTATTAAATGAGATAACTAAAAGATTTGATTATTTTATTCAATAACCTAAATTTTATTATATCATCTTGAGTTTCAAATCCTTGGAGGTACTTTAAATTTGCCCATGAAAGGCATGTTTTCAAAAGTACTTTCTAAGAAGTGATTACATCATTTTATGTTGTTCCATTCCTAAGACATTCCCTCTCACACAAGACAGAATTTAATGGGAGAAAAGCAAGAGCTCCTTCCATAAAAATTATTAATATCTTCATTTCATTTTTATGTACAATGATTTTAGGTTGACCTTAAAAAATTTAAGAAATATATAATATTTTAAAAAGTTTTGATACTTAATTTCCTTAATTTAAAAATCTTTTGCTTACATATGAAATGAATTAAACAATGGGCATATTGCATTGACTTCCTATAAGATTTAATTTAATTTCATTTGATACTCTTTATTTTTTTAAAATCTATACATTCACTCTTTGAAGCATTTCCACTATTATGAAATAAATCAACATTAAACTTTTAAATTGCAATTATTTATTATTATCCCTTATGACTAGGAGACTATTTACCTACATTTTCATATATATATATATGTGTGTGTTCTTTGTTAAAAAATAAAAACACTCTCTCCCTTTTTATATATAACTATATAAATTTAAATTTAATTCAAATTGAGCTTATATTAATTCGAGTTATAAAGAGGTTAATTTATTTAATAGGAATAATAAATGGGTCAAATTAGATTTGTAAATAAATTAATATGCTAATCGATTTAATAATTTATATTAAAATTTTAAACATATTATTTAAAAATAATTATTAATTAAATTATAAATAATTATATATAATAAAAATGTAAAATTTAATATTTTAACAAAATAATAATTAAAATATTAAAAATATTTCATCAATAATAATTTTTTTTAAAAAATAATGAATAATTAAATTTAATAAATAATTTATTTGATGAATTTATCAATAAAAATTATCAAATAAATTAAATAAATTAATTTATTTTAATATATTAAATAAATAAATAAATTTAATATAATATAATTATTATCTCATTCAAATTTAAATTATTATTAATTTTTAACACGACAAAAATTTAATATGATACGTGGGTTCGCATTGTCGCACCTACTTTCACATAAAAGGTAAAGAGTACTTGAGTGATTTCATAATTTTACTTTATATAATCAAGAAGAATCGGGTTTATGGGTTTAGGTGACAACATCCCACAGAGACAGTGGTCTTCGTGAGTGTTAGTGACCCCTTTTTGAGAGATTAGTTGGGGTCTGTCCCTCCGCATATCAACAAAATCGAACGTCAAAACGCAGCCTTTATTGACAAAATAAAGAGGCTTTGTTTTGTTTAGTGGCACCGCTATTTGCTGCTTTATTTGACCTTGCACGCCTCGTAATGGAATTAACTGTAACACAATAATATTAGTTTCCCAGACAGCAAACGACGTTCCACGTAGCAGATTGTGTTTCATTATTGTTTCTTTAACTAAAGATAGGTTGGGGGCCCCATTTTCCTATCGTTGATCACGTGATTATTTATATTGGCCGGAGACAATCTTCGTCATTCTCCGCCAAACCTACTACATGCTGTCGCCGGGAGTGATTCATGTTTTTCAAGAGCATAAATGGATATCAGACTTCTACTTGCCCTCCTGTGCACTTTGATCACATTGGTTTTTTCTCTACACGGCTGCAACATTAAAATTTATATACGCCAAAAATCACATTTAAAATTCAAATTTAAACATAAACAAAAAACTATTATTAAATATAAGAAAATAAGATAAATTTATAAAATTTAAGTTGATAGATATAAAAAATTTAAAATGCAAATTAAAATTTGTCATTAAATCGGAATAAGCCACGTCTGTCAACTCCTAATTTCAAATTTTATTTTTTATGCCTGTAATATTTTCGCATTAACATTAATTAAAAATAGTGATAGATTCAGCCATATCTTAAGAATATAATAATATTTAATGTTATTTTAAAATTTTTATTTTTTATTATATTTAAAATTTAAATTTAAAATTTTACATATGTATAAGAGGAGAAAGAAAATAGATAAGAAAGAAAGAAATTTGAAAAGAAAAAAAAAAGTAAAAAATTTGAAGAAAAGATATTTTCTCGTTTTGTTTTTGGTTGAAAAGTAGTAAAATAAAAGAGAAATTATTTTTAATGAAAAATGAGAAAAAATTTATTAATTCAAATGACAATAATATCCTATTACAAATCTAATGGCCGCTCTATAATAATAATAATAATAATAATAATAATAATAATAATAATAATAATAATAATAATAATAATAATAATAATAAATTTTAAATTAATAAAACATTATTGATCAAACTAAATTACAACGAAAGAAAAAAGGGTCATAGAAAACATTCTTAGCCTTCTTCTCTAAACAGAAACAATCTGAACCTCCTCCTATAAATTTATTAAAGAAGAATCTATAGTAATACACAACAACGAAAAGGAAAAGAAAAAACCTTCAGTAGGATTTAAAATAAAAGGAACAAAATATACCTAATCAATCATGAGTGTGAGTTTGGTTCAGATAGAAATGGTCGAGGTAGGTCAGAGCTCCGTTCTGCACATAAGCTAATTTATTGATAACCTAATTTTTAAAGATGTTTCTCATATTAATTTATTGAAAAAAAAGAATTTAATAAATTTTCTAAAATCGTTTATTAATTAATAAACTACCATCTCTTCAAATTCTTTCAAGTTTATTCTTATTCTTTTTATTAATTTACAACTCATATTTTTTGTAATATAAATTTAGATTTTTTCATAAAATATAATTAATTTAATTTTAATATAATTGTATTCTAATTTTAAATTATAATTATATAAATATATATATTAAATAAATAATATTATAGAATCTAATTAATTATATTTTAAGTAATTATAATTTTATTATAAATAATAAAAAATAAAAATTATATAAGTAAATAAATATATAAGTTTATAAAATATAGTTAATTAAATATTAACTATTATATTTTTATTTTAAACTTCTTATTTATATTAATATAATTTAATTTTCTAGATAAATATGAATTATTTTAATTATATATCTATTTCTATTAATATGTCATTTTATAATTTCAACTAATTCAATAATTAATTTTACGAAATACTTTAACTAACTTATTAGTTATTAATTAATTTATCAGCTATTTGTGCAAAATAGAGCTTAGGTAAATTAATTTGTGTGGACAAATAAGGAGAGCTTCTCCCCTATCTTCTCCTTAGTTGGAGAAAGAAATAAATAAAGTGAATCCCACCAATTTTTTTTTATCTGAACTTCTTTTTCTCCTATTTTTCTATTGGCATCCAAACAAGAGAATTTTATAATTTCTACCTCATTTTCACCTCTCCTATTTCTTTCTACCTTATTTTTCTTTTAACCAAAGAAGGGGAGGTCAAGCGTTCCACTAGTTTTAATAGGAAGATTTTTAGAATGAAAATAAATCTCTTAACATTTAATTTGATTCGTGTTTGCTGATGGATCAATGAGTATTGGAATAGGAGAAAAAATAAACATTTAGGTTCCATTTGTTTTATCAAAAAATATTTTTTATAAAATATAGTTATAAAATATTAAAATGAAGCAAAAGTGTATTATTTATCTAATGTTAATATAAAGAATTTGGAGAAAATAACTTTTCTTATTTTAAAAAGAAATTTTCTTTCCTCTATTTCTAAATTTTTAGATATTATTTTTTTAGTTATCAATATAAATAGCATATGATTCCTTTATTAATATATATATGCAAATGAGATTTTCCTATAGAAAATATTTTCCATAAAACAAAAGGAGTAACTAATTCTACATAGTTATAGAATATTAAAATATGATACTAGCAAGATAATTAATTGGTATTTAGGTCAATTAATTGCATGGAACTCATCTAATTCACCTTAGTTTTTTTAATGAGTTTGAGGAAGTCATGTATATTACTTTCTGAAGGTTTACAAGATAAGTCATTAATGTCTTATTGTTAAATGGTAATCACTACTAACTTATAAGAGTCAAACATATAAAACGTATTTCAAACTTGTATCGCATGCAATTCATTCCATTCTAATATTATCCATTTTTTTAAATTTTCCAATATTCAACAAGTTACATTGAATTCTTGGACCAATTTTGAATTGAACCAGGTTAGACTTTTTTCAAGGGATAAAGCTCTCCTAACACTTATTTTTTTTGTTCACAACACTCAAATCTAAAATTTTATTTAAGAGGACTAAACTTTGAATTATTTAGACTAAGAAGTGTTAGTAATATCATCATCCAAACAAGGCTCAATTTAACTAAATTAGATTTTTCTCAAAAGGCTAACCTATCTTTCTTTTAATAAAAAATTAAAGAAATAATTATAAGGTATATTATTTCAAATAAAATGTACTACTTTCATTGCAATAGAATAGTTAATTGACATTAGGTATTTAGAGGATTACACATCAGTATTCAACCAATGTCTACTTAAATATTATTATATATCCGTTTTAACACCAATTCTATAATTATCATAAATGATAACAATAACATTGGCTTTTATATTGGTCAAAATCGATGTCATTTATTTTTCTAACATCATAAGATATTAAATGTTTTTTCAACATCTTACATATAATTTTCATAATACCACATTGATTTTATTTAGTATTTGATGTGGTATGTCCTACTCTATCCTCCTATTCCTTATTTTTTTCATCCAAATCTTATACCCTTATTCCTCATTTATTCATCCACCGTCTCAAACGTTAACCCCATCTAATTTCATCATCTCCTCATCCTCCCTCTTTTCCTATTTCAAGCTTACTAAACATTCTAACAAAAAATAGAAACCAAATCTCTTATCACTCTACAAAATTTCAATTTCAATGATTTTAAAAAGATAATTTGAATAATAAAAGGTTAAAAAAATGAAAAGTTATATATAGTACTCTAATCAAAGATAAATGCTTTGCTAAATTTATCTTGATATCTGTTACTTAATATGTGAGGTTTGCAATTTTTAGAAAATGCACTTTTGAATGCAATATATGGAAATGTAACAAGCATTCATGAAAATTTAATGTATGATATTACATGTTTTAAATAAATAAATTATTAATAATACCACAAATACTAATAAAGATGAATTAAATTAAAATTTATATCTGTACAAACTTGTAAAACCTGCATCAATTTGACAAATAACAAATCAATTATTGATTATGAAACCAAAAAATAAATTATAAGAACAAATAAAAAAACTAAAATAAATTCTTATATTTACATTTTACACTTTTTTAATAAGTGTTAAATCTTATATATTTAGTCATGAGCTAGTGGAGCTTTAGTCTTACAAAATAACTACAATAAATCTTAAAATTGAATAGTGCATGCCTTGTTAGATAGAAAATTATTTTAGAGTTGAAAGAATTTTAGGATGAAATTTACAAATAACATCATACTTTAATTTTTTTATTTCATCTTGTGCTATGCTTTAACTTTTTTATTTTTGAATTGTGCCTGGGATGTATATTTCTACATCATTTGCTACAAAACATTGATGTCCAAAGATAGCTTATGTAAATAGCTTTTAAGGATATTAGACATCAATAAGTACAAAACCTACTAACATCTTAACAAAATAACGTCATCATATTAACTAATGTTTAAAGTTAGTTACTAAATAGAAACTAACGTCATAATAATTGAATATCAATTATTAAAATAATCGATTTATTTTGTTTTTGGCAACCTATTCATTAAAAGTGATTCAATTATACACATCAAACTAGAATCAAAACACATTTTGTATATACACAGACACACACACACACACACACACACACATATACAAACATATATATATATATATATGATATTTATATAAATTTATATTTATCTAGGAGCATAATTCATTTATATTTATCTCAAAACATATATCAAAATATATAAAACACATGATCTAATTTATAATTTCACAAAAGGTATTAAGCAACAATTTTAAAGTTTTAAGTATAAATTTTATAAAATCATTAACATCATTTTATGAATTAATTATTTTTTTTTTGAATTCAATTTACTTTAAGTGAAATTGATAGCATCAAAATTTTTTGTTGCATTTCCATTTTTTAATATAATTAAATAGATATAAGTAACAAATGATTAAAAGTTAACCTAAAAAATTAAATAACAAAAGAAGAAAGATAATTATATATATTTTAGGATTTCATTTATTTTCATATCAGTAGATCAACATATACACAAAAAATGCTATGATTTATGATGAATAATAAAAACACTTATGACATCAAAGATGACTTTTGAGATAAAAGATGGTGTAAATCGACGACTTTTAAAATTCATCAACAGAAATGAATTTTGAGATGAATGACATAGATTTTTATATTTAGCATTCACCAAGGATATTGAAAAGGTTTTGGAATTGATCAAAAAAATCCTTGAAGGAATTTTGATAGATTTCAAAACCTTTATAATAGCATTGATAATATTGAATACAATGATTTACACTCTCTAAAAGAGAAGCTCTCTTTTTTTATAAGGGTGTAATTCAATGGTTTTTGGAATATATGAATAGAGTGGGTTTTTAAGAAAAAAAGTGTAAAGAAATTATAACCTAATAATAAATTATAGTGAGAAAAAGTTACATCACTATTGAGCCATCTATAAACCTATTAAAGCAAGAATAGATATACTGCTTCTTCTTACTATGATATATCTTTAAACTACAACCCATTTAGGCATTGTCTTGATATGTCTAGATAGGTTGGAAATTAATGATAAATTATAGTAAGAAGAAGTAGCATCATAGTTTATGCATCTATAAACCTATTAATGCATGAATGGAGATGCTACCTCTTTTTATTATAATTTATATTAAGATTGCAATATTTTTTTGGATTTTCTTAATATCTCTAAATGTGTAACGAAAGTAATATTTATAAGCAACAAACAAACCTTGGATGTTAATTTTTAATATAAAATTGATACCTTAGGTTTAATCATATCTCAATAAAATGGTGGTTATTATATCTTATGATGTTAGTTAAGTACTTCACTTATGTATAAACTTTTGACCTGAATTGTCACGACAATTGAAATAGCTTTAGAAGATGATTATTTTAAAAAATTGATATGTTAAGCTTTCATAATTTCCTATAACCTTATAAGTGTCATCTAATACATGTTTTTATGTTCGTATGCTTTCCTTGTAAATTCATAATTTTTTTAGACTTAATTAAACTCAAAATAACATTTTTTAAATTTGTTATTTCCTCAGCAAGAGACCTTTAAAATATGTTTACATGTCTATTATGTAAACAATTGATACTATAATAATTTATAATTGACATTTTATGTTTAATTTGAAAATAGAAACTCAATTTCATTTTTGGTAATCTTTATAATCTAAATACTAATTTACAATTTAATATATAATTATCATTTAATAATTCATCATAAAAATATAAATAGATGAGTAAAAATAAACAATTCTGTAAATTTGTATTGTGATTTTATTTCTTTCTTAATAATTGTGTATATATATATATATATATATATATATATATATATATATATATATATATATATATATATATATATATATATATATATATATATATGTAATTCATAAAATAAATTATACAAAAACTATAATAAATCATTCAATAAATAAACACTACTTGTTTACATCAATACAAGAAAAAATAGTAAAGCTATTATGTATGAAAATCATCATTCTCAATGCAAACTCTAATTTATTGCTTAAACTTAATTTTACTTGTTATATATAAGAAATGTTTATCAATCCTTCTTATTGTATATAAGGTATGTATGATTAAGTCATATTTAGAGCCGCAGAAGACATCTAAAAATAAAAATTAAACTAGAAAGAAGAACTACAAATGAAATACAAACAATAAATACCAATTTTATAAAACTTGAATAAAAATTCTTACAGAATAGAGAGAACTTAAGCTATTTTCAAAAGGGTGTTTTGAAACTTAAGAGTTACAGAATGAAGTTAGCCTTTTGTACACAAATAAAAAACTATCACAACATTTCTAAATAGTTCTCTAAATTATTGCATTTCAAATTTTATTAGAAAAGTAAAATTAAAATTATGTCCTTTATTAGGAAATTTGTCATTTTATGCCTTCTTTTTTAAGTGGAATTGCTTTTGTTAGGAACCTATTTTTGCTTTATCTTGAGAGTTTGCTATTATCGAATGAAAATTTGTCTTTTAGCATAAACAACTAAATTTGCTTCATTTTTAAAGTATTGACTTTGAATTTGCTACAATGTTTAAGTTAAATCAATACCATAGCAATCATCTTCATTTGGTTAGGCTATGTCTTCAAAGGCATTTGAGTTATTAGAATCTTTGTCGTCTGCTTCTTGAGATAGTTGTTTAAGAACACATCTTAAATTTGCAATATATTCTTGCTTAGTTGAAAAAGCAGCAAGGCTAGCAATTATTAAAGATTTGGTTTAGAGGAATCAATTCTATCTTTCCTTAGCATTCTTGTAGAAATTTGGCTTTTTTGCAAACCACTTTTGGATTTCTTCCTTTTGAGCTTTATGAGCATTATTGTAATTTGCTAATTTGCTCCTTATTTATCTAAAATTTGCTTTGAAGAATTAGACAAGTAGTTAAAGTTGAAAGTTTATATTCCCATGCCACTGCCTATAAGAGACCAACCTTAGCAAAAAATTGAAGAAGCATTAAGAGTTTTCTAAAATTTTCATTATCAAAGTAAGATTGGAATTCATCCTACACTTCTTTGATATTTTCTGGAAATATTTCTAGAATTGGTCTAAAGATATCCTCTTATCAAATGAATTATAGTGAGAAATGATATTTAACATCCTAAATAAAGTAAATTAGCCAAGAATGTTTTAAATTTTTATTTTGAAAAAAATAGAGCATTATACCATATTTGTTATAATATGAATACTTAATAGGAAAATTTGAATTTTGGCAACTTTTAATTTTTTTTCATTTCCCTAATTAGATAAAGTTAATTTTTTTTAATTTTAAAAATTGAATCAGTTACTAACTAAAGATCTTTTTTATCAACATTATGATTGAAAGCAACTCATTCGGAGTTAGATAGAATTAACTCATAAAATTCTTTATTTCTAGTTGGTGATTCTAGAATAAAATGCCAACCATTTGAAAAGTTTTTAATAAAATCATTTCAAAATTTTTATTTCTCTTCAAATTTCTAGTTCAATCTGGATGATACTTTGAATTTTTGGTTTCTTATAATATTTGGTAGCAATTTTAATTACTTTTGAATCTGCTATTGTAATGGTTTTAGATAAGATTATACCAATTTTAGTAATTTGGGACTTTTGTTAGGGAATTTGTGTAATAATTTTTCAAAGTTGAGTTAGGCTTATGGTTATGGGTTGGTCTTCCAAGTTACCAACTAGTAGTTAAGAAAGGTTTAAAAAAATTAAAAGTTTAGACTTGGAAATTGAAGGCTTGGATTTGGTTTAGGCTTTAATATTCTATTAATTCTTTTCTTTAACTTTGTTAACCCAAACTCAGCCTTTTAAGTTGAGGAGTTGAAAGGCTAAAGCCATGGCTATTTCCAATGGGAATGGAAAGTTTTTTACTTTAATTTTAGGTTGCAGAAGAAGTACTTACTTGTTTCCTTTTTGAAGTTAAAACTTGGAATTTTTCATCTTGAGGTTTATTTGGATTTTTCTTTTTAAGCATCAGTCTGTTCCTTATAAAAATTTTCTAGTTAAAAAGTTCCAGAAAAAAATTTGAAGAACCTATTAAGTTCTTAATTTCAAAATCAAAAGTACTTTAAATAGTTTGCTATCTAACAACAATATGTTTTAATGCAATATTTTTAATATCTTTTTGTAAAATAAATTTGGCAGAGTTACAATTAACTTTAATAAGAATTTTTTTATTTAAAAATTTTAACTTGATTTTTTGAACATATAAAGTAATTATTAACATTTTCATTTTTTTGGAGTGGAATAATTTTATTGTGCAAAATTCTAATATTTCAATGCATATGTAATGATATGTTTTTTTCCATTTGAAACTTGTTTAAGAATACTTCCATAGCCTAAATTAAAGGCATTAATTTCAACAATTTTAAATGCAATTGGATTTGAAATATGCAAATACAAAAACCTTAGTTTAAGACTTGACTTGCTTAATAATTTTAGTAAGAACATCTATCCAAGGATAATGATTCTTTTTTAGACATTTATGAAAGGTTAAATGAGATTACAAAGTTGAGGAAAGAAATCTGAAACATAATTTAAACATCCTAAAAATCATTGAAATTATATTTTTTTTCAATAAGTTGATCAAGAAATTTATCAACAAATTGAATTGATATCTTAATTAAAGTTATGGTCCCTTGATAAATATAATGATAAAAAAACTTAATTTTTATTTGAAATAAAGAAATTTTTGTATTTAAAAATAGCTAATCCATTCCTTTAAGTTATTTCTAAGAAAATATTTAGATGTTGAAAATGTTAATAAATGTTTTTTGAAAACATTAAAATATCGTCAATATAAATTGTAATATATTTGAAATTTTGATTATAAATGTCATTCATAATCCTTTGAAATTCTAAAGGTGCATTTTTCAAGTTAAAAAGCATTACATTCCATTCGTATTGTCCAAATGGAATTATAAATGTTGTTAAACCTATCCTTAAGTTTTATTTATATTTCTAAAAGTCAAATTTCATATCAAATTTTAAAAATATTTTTGTTGAATAAAGTTTGTTTAATAAATCTTTCCTATTTGGGATTGAATATTGAATCCATTAAAGTACTTGATTAAGTGACTTATAATTAATAACAAGTCTTGGAGTTCTTTGTTCAATTTTAGCATTTTTATTAACATAAAATGTTGTACATAACTAATAATTCTTGGATTTTTTTATAATCGCCTTTTTTGAGAGATCATTAATTTCTTTTAGCAATATTTTAGAAATTCTTGATTTATTTGGATTAGAATACTTTAGTTGCAATTTTTTTTCCTAAAAGATCTTTTACATATGGTAATTTAACCGTATATTGCTTTCTATTCCACAAAGCATTTAAAAGCTTAGAATGAAAATGGCTAACTATCCTATTTTTTAGAAATTTGATTTTAGCTTTGATAATTAGAGTGGATAGTTATTGTTTTATCTTTCTGTAAAAAACTTCTTCAAAAAGGTAATTGATTTGGACTTCTTTGCAATCTATCAAATTAATATTTTCAGATTTTTTTAACAAATTAGAAGGTGATTTTTTTCTCTTAAAACTTTGATAGTTATTCCTTTATCTAAAACCTTCTATGGAGTAGGATCTTAAATAAAAGGAGTTCCTAGGATTATTTTAGTGGATAGATTTTTAACTAGTAAGAAGGATTAATTTGTCTTGTATGAAGAATTTATGATTTCCATATCAAAAAGCTTGAAATTAATTTCAAAGGGGGATTCGTTGGTAGATTTGATTTAGGTTTTTTTTTTTAAAGAATTTAGTTGGGATTAGGCCTTCCTAGATGTAGTTGATATCCGCTCTATTGTCAAACAAAGTAACTATTTCTAATTTCTGATTGGCTTCGACCATTTTTATGGGAATGTGGTATTTAGGTATTGGAGTTTTATGGATAAATCTTAAGAAATCTTCTCCATTTGTTTTGATTTTTCATTTTTTCTTAGGAGAGCTTTGGAGTTCAAATAGAATAGCTCCTTGAAGCTATTGGATTTCTTGAAATTCTTTGACTTTAGTTTTGGGAAGATTTATCTCAGATTGGAAATTTTGGAAAGTTACAAGCTTACCTTATTCTAGTTTAAATCTTTCTAAAATATCTTTGAAGTTATAGAAGATTATTTCTAATTTTCTAATAAAAGAAGAGGTTAGTTTATCAAGGCTTTACTTAAGCTTTTGAAGATATTCCTTTTCTTTTCATTATTAGGATTATCGCTAATAATATCAAGAAGTAGGTTTTGTTTAGTGTTAAGGATATTTATGGATTTTTCAAATGAAGATTCTTATGTATTAGAAGATACTTCAAATTTAAAGGGAGTTGAGACATTTTCTAAACTTAATCTTCCTCACTTGGTTCCTTTTCAGACTATAAGGATTCTTTTGCAAGAAGGCTAGATATTTGGTTAAGGATGGATTCATATAATTGAAGTTACCTAATCCTCCTATTTAACATGTAGGATTTAACTGTGTCCATGTTCATTACACCTATAACACATAGATCTATTATCTTGTGATTAATAAGGAGGTGGAGTATAGTTAAGCTTTCTTTTATGATGCTTTCTAGGCTAAGATTTTGTTTGAAGTTTAAGCTCAAGTTACTATCTAGCTCTTCACCCCTGCTTTGGTTTGAAGGATTTAGGAAAGATGAAACCAAATTATTTATAGAACGTTCCTAATGCTCTCCTATTTTAGGATTTTTTATGGCTATTTGCCTTTGGATTTTGTTATCTTGATAAATTTTAAGGGCTATTTTTTGAACATAACTTACTAATTGCTTATGAGTAAACTATTCATAAGGGATTTGACCATTAAATTGGTTTCTAATTTTCTCTTTAACTTTGTCACTTAAAGACCTTAGGAAACCTATAAGAAAAATTTTCTTTTCAAAAAAAGGTTGATTATAGTCTGATTTGGATAAATCTTACTAAAAAAACTATTTTTTATACCATTTAAAGTTAGACAAGGTTTTGTATTTAAGGTTTGAAAGGAGTTTAACAAATTTATCTTTCCATAAGTTAGAATTTTCAATGAAATGTTTGGTAATAGTGTAAATTAAGATATTTATAGTATCTAAGATTAGTTGACTATTGGATCTAATGTGTAATGCCTTAACGTAATATTTATTTTTTTATAAATTTTAATACCTTGAATTAATTACTTTAAATGAAGAAAATAAAGAAAATTTATTTAATTAATAGTTAGTTTCATATTTCTATTCCTTTATAAAGTTTCAGGGTATTGAAATGATATTAGTAATGATATTTGAATTATATTTATTTAACTAGTATTGATTCAAGATTTATTTTTACAAGAAATTTTTCACACATTGACAATAACTCTATTAATTATAAGTACAGGAATTTATGAAGTAAATTACTTGTAATTGATAAATCATTTTGGGAGTTTAAAATATTTATTTTAGGGCTTTCATATTTATCAAGTTAATATATATAAAATGAGGCAAAATTGAAATATGTGAGTTAGAATTCTAAATAAAATAAGTTTTATGAAAATAAGTTTTAAAAATAAATAAATGGCTAGGATTGATTTTAGTTTAAAATTAAAGGTCGAGATCTTATGATGGAAATAAGTTTAGATAGCACAAAAAGTGCTGAATTAGAGCCCAAAAGTCCTTTATAATTTTTCCCCCTCTCTTCAACTATGATTCTCTCTCTTTCTTTTCCTTTTTTTCATTTTTTTCTCTTTCTTTCTTACTCCTGGCTATTCTTCCCTGTCTTTCTTCTTTTTGTATTCTTTTTTCTTTCTCTAAGATGTTGTTACTGCCACTTCCAGTAAAGCCTTGGTCGCTATTGCAAGTGTTCTTCTAGAAAGCTACCTGATGTTTGTAATGTAGGGAGCTGAGCAACCCTACTGTGGTGCAAAGGGAGATATTTCTTGAACAATCCAATAGCAAGCTTAATGCAAAGCTTTCCATAAGCCACCATCTAATCTCTATCTCTGGTGCATCCAGCTTACAGTTATTAGGTGTTGTGCCATTCGTGCTATGAGGAAAAGCTTCTAAGCATAGCTAAAGCAGCAGTAAAGGACCATTTGGCCCTTTTCCTTTTGTTAGCATTCCATCATGTGTTCACTATTATGAAGCACAAGAAAGCTCCCTAGGCAGAATTGAAATAGTTTATAACATGATATCTTAACATCGTAGCTTGTATAGTTGTAATTCAGAAAACTTATTTCTATAAGTTTTAGGAAATATGATAATAGCCTGGAAAAAATGATATTTTCATGCTATAGGATGTTAAATTATCATGCTAGTAGTATTTTTAAAGTTTTACATCTTAACATCTTTGATGATTCGAAGTTAATTTAGAAAATTCCATTCTTGTAGAATTTGAAATACTAGATGAAGCTTATGAAAAATATAATTTCAAGTACAAATTCCTAGAATGGCATGATTGAAGCTTCTTTTTGTTAGTAAGTAGTATATTCTCACTATACATTGATTTAAGAGATTCCTAAATGTAATTTAATACTTTTATTTAAATGTAAGCAAGATATAAAGAAATAAGTGTGTAGTTATATAAAACAATATAGTCCCTTTGGATTAAAAATCTAAATGTGTGGTTTAATTATTTTATCAAAATAAGGTTAAAATTGTAGGAAGGTAAGTGTATGGATTTACTAAATAATTTGACTAGAGCAATATTAAGGTATATAGTTAGAAATATTAAGGAGTAAGCATTCAATTTCATAAAGTAACATGATTAGAATGTCCTTAATGCATATAATGCCATACTTTAATTTTACAAAGTTAATTTTAGAGAATAGACAGAAATTGATGAATTATAATGTCAAAATATTATGATTCGGATATCAAACCATGATGTTTAGAAGTAACATAAGTGATGTCCTTTTATTTGTAATTTATCATTATAAATTTTTGAATGAGAAAAATATGAAAAGACAAGTATAAATCCTTGAAACTTTTAAAAGTGAACAAGCATTACTAGGTAAGTATATATCTTTTTTTAAATAAATATTCTAATGTTATTTAGTTCATATAACATGCTTTTAATTTTTCTTACAAATGATATGGATCATATATATATACATCCACCCGTGAATTCTTAATAGTATAATTATGTGTTATGGATTATTCATGACTTACCTATGAAACCATGTAGGAATAACATAGAAAAAATATCTGTGATAAGATAATGGTTTTCTATTTGAGCAAATGTTTATTTATCATGTTTAAAAGGTATGGTGGTGTCATTAATGATTCTTGATCGATTGTGATGGGAATTACAATGGTAAATGGTAAATGATATAGCTTGTGTTGTGATTGAGTTTACATCATTACGTGCATGATGGAAAGAGTAATGTGAATTGTACTGTGATGTGATTGAATGTTGTGACTATGTATAAAGGCATGACAACGTTAATACCTATATATATATATATATTATACTGTGACATTATGCCATGATGATGGAATTATTGCTTTGTGTCGATATTACATCAAACTTGTGATATGTAGAGGTAAGCTCTAGTGGATATATTATATTGTGAATTATGACATGTGCAACATTGGAAATTAAGAAATGTAATGAGAGTGATGATGTGAAAATCAAATAGGAAATTTCAAGTAACAAGGAAAAGGATGGACAGTTTTTGGAAGGTAAAAGGTTGACTCGGGAGTCAAAAAGGTAGATACTTGTTTTTGTTATATATATTATCCTTTATTATGTAATGAAATGGAAATTTAGTTATTCTTGAATATTTCTGTTTGATGTTATTAAGCTGACTTGATTGTGATTTAACCTTATCGGCTATTTGAAAGTTAGATAACTACCCAAAATAAAGTGTGTATGAGATAATGATGATATTATATACTTTTAAATATTTGAGATTGTTATAATTTGTAATATGAAATAAAGAGATTGAGATGCGTATAGGTAAATACGAAGATTCAAGAAATTTAAGAATTGGTAACATGTATTCCAAAATTTCAAGAATTCGATCTTTAATTGTTTTCCATTCTGATACGTAATTAATAAATGATTACTTTATGTAATAGATTTTAAAGTATAGTTATGAAAAATATATACTCACTGAATTCTCATAACTCATTCCATTTTATTTTTAATATTTTTAGGTTGAAATAAGTATATTTGAGCTTTTTTACATCTATGAAGAATCAAATAGTGTTAGCTATAAAAATTGATAGTTAGGATTTTCTTAGGATCAAATTTGGAAAGTTTAGATAGAGATTATGTTGATTTATCATTTATTGTGTTAAATTATTTATCTCTATATATATTTTGAGGTTGTTTAGTACTTGTGTATGGTTGAGTTGCCGTTGTATCTAAAAAATCTACAAGTTTCATGATTTAGGACATGTGACCCTTGAAAAGTATTTAAAATAAGGAAAATTTTATCTACTTTTTTGCAAAATTTTAAATAAACTTTATAAAAATAAGGAGATTTTTATCAAGTAGAATCATAGTAAGCAGTGTTGAGGTTAGTGGAAACCACCTATTGGGATTTATGTCAATCATGATTGAGTTTAGATCATGACATCATGTTTAACAACTTTAACTATTTGAGTTTTTTTTTTATTTTAGTGAGATATTCATCTACCATCCTTTAAGGTGATTGGTAAATCCTACTACTAAGAAGTGAGATAATCATCTATGTTTCATTCATAAATGTTATTTCTATTTAAGGAATTCTAAATGATTTAAGGTTTTTATTTTATAATTTAGTTTAGGTTATTGGCTTTTAGGTAGTACAACTTTTGAGGTACTCTTCATTTGGTTTGCCTTTTAATTGGATTTAGTTCTTGATAATCTTTTAAAAATATTTGAAAACCATTATCTAAAAATCCTATTATTCTATTAGTGATAGATTTGGCCAATTGAGGTGTAGTTGATTCATCAATATACACTCTTCCTAGTTTTTTATTAAGTTATTCCAATATTTGGTTTATCCTAGCTATGGTTGGGTCTTTAGATATGGCTATTTACTTATTAGCTATTTAATAAGGTTTGAATAGAGGATTTTTCAACCTTTTTAAAACTAGAAGATTTTCTTAAAAAAACTAAAAGTAATATCTTTCAATAAATGGCTTTCTAAAGTTTGAAGATACCTATTAGTGTAATTATTTTACTCCCTTGGAGAAGCGATATCTTTAATTAAAGCTCTTTTTCCTTTAATAGCATCCTTTTGCTTAAAAGGAGCTGCAATGATTGGTTTTCTTGGATTTGTAGTTTCCATTTGAAAAGATTTTTAAGGTGATAACTTCAAGATAAATGTTTCACTTTTAGTTGTAATCCATTTTTGAGTATTTGGAAACCATACTATCAAAGTCTAATTCTTTGAAAGGATAGTTTATTGTTTTTAGCATATGCTTCAAATTGTTCAAAGAAGAAATATTTGTTTTTATCAAATTCATAAAATCATGATATTAATTTTTAATGTTTATCCTTGAAATTACCTAAAATTTATTTAAAAACTAGGTTCTTTGAGAAGTAAATTCTTTAGAATAAAATTCATTCCTTAAAGATTTTTTGTCAATTTAGAATTATTTTTTAAAACTTTTTTGTTTATTATTCATAATAATTCAAGGTCACTAAAATAAAGTTGTGAACAAGTCATTGAATTAATGGATCCTATAGATTCCTCTTGGTCACTACTAGTTCCTATTTCTTTACCATCTTTCTTATCTTCCTTTTGAATAGTTTGATCATATATTAGTTTAGAGATCTTTGTGGAGGTTTCCACTTCTCTCAAGTTAACAGTAATTATAAACTAATTGGATAAGGCGGGTTTCCTAGAAAGCTTAAGCCTAACAAATCTTTCTGGCCTAATGCTTCCTAAAAAGGATCACCTTGGTCTAGTGAGTAGATTTTTTAAGCTAGTTTGCCTTAAAGTTTCTTCAAACTTATTTATTTTTGGTTTTTTTTATTTAAAAAAGAGATCAAAGTAGAATCATCTAGCTTGTTTTCCATTATTGATATTTTTTTATTGGGATTTCATCAAGTTTAATAGCACTTTTAAAACCTTAATTTTAAAGATAATTTATATTGTCCTAACTTGTTTCCAAGGCATTGGATCAATTAACCTTAGTGCAATTAATAAGAAAAAAAAGATAGTTTCCCCTTTCTTAGTTAGTGGTTCGATGCACAAGGATTTAATGGCATTGTGAAGTTTGTAATGGATTTTGTATATATTCATTATGAGAATTTAACTAGGCTCTATGGTGTATCCATACAGTTTTACATAGCTTAAGAAAAGCTTTTGGAAATTGGCTTGTTGCAAGGACATAATCAAGATCTTGAAAATAATTGAAATAAATTAGTTCTTATAATAGATTAGTTTCCATTACTCTTAATTGGAAGTTTTTGAAATCATTATCCCTTTTACCTTTAAGATAGAGGAGGATAGCATTGAAACCTTTTTAAAGAGTAGATCTAGCCACTATTTGAATATAACCTATATGCATGAAGTAATATTTCTTTTAGTGTTTAAAGGCTTTTTGGCCTAAGATGAGAGTGAAATTCTGATCTTCTAATTTAACCCCTACAGTTTCTTCAACAATCTTAATTATATAATTAAACATAGTAAAGGATGAGTGATTTGGAAAAAGTATAGTTCTTTATCTAGGATGTTTAGTATCTCCTAGTCATTAATCCATTAGTTAATTTCTTGAAATTTGATTTTATCTTTGAAAATCGAAGTTGAATCATTTTTATATTTGAAAAAAGATTTTGATGAAAAGAGATTTAAGGGATTGGAAGTAAAAAAAGTAAAAACTTTCCATGTTCTAATATCAAAGCATTCAAGTTCAATACGATAATCCTAAGAATTTATCATTCTTAATATAGGAACTAAATATTAGAATCTCAATATAACTTAATCATTCTAAATTATCTAGCTTCGACTTATAATTCATATGAGAGTACAAGTAACAAAGCCAATCCAAATGCGTGTTTACTTGGCCTAACTAGGATTTATGCCTTTTTATGAACTTATATTACTGGTTGTGTGCTATCAATTTTCCAAAATTTTATCATACTTAGAGACTAATATAAAGTTCATAAATTAAATATAATAAATTTAAATTACCATCCATACTTCCCTCTATACTCTGATACCAAAAAACCCTAGAGGATTTCTAAGCCTTAAACCCTAAAATTATATACCTTATATACAATAAGAAAAATTGATGAACTGGGCTTTCTTATGATTAATTACTATGAAGAGAGGCTCTACTTATGGTAGGGGTGTAAGGAGGATCCCATCTTGCAATATTAAAAGGCAAGTTCTTTAAGAAGCTTCATAGTTTTTTGGATGTACGAAATTTTATTTATATTATTTTCTTTATTTTATACTTCTTAGTCTGTCATGTATGGTTAATTTTATGAAATTGGCTTTGGATTAGTTTTCCAATGCTTTAAAATTATTAGATTAATGTTCAATTTTTATATCATTTTGAGTTTTTGGCTATAAATTGAGTTTCAAATATCAAATTTGGATGATCTTTATATCATTGGAAAGCTTAGAGAAACTTTTACAAATTTCATGTTTTGACAAAGGCCCAATTTGGATGTTTGGAAAGTTGAATTTAGCTATGAAGTTAATACTCTATTTTTATCCAAGTTAATATAGTCTTAGTTTTTAAGTCATATCTAGAACTCCAAAGGTTCAATCAAAGTGAAACTAGTTCCCAAAATTTTCTAATACCTAACTCTACAATTTCATATTTATGGTTTAATAAAACTATATATATTTTACTATAGTAACTCTTGTAGTATTTTATTTTGTTAATTAGGTTTTGGGCTTCTAAAATTAACGAGGCCTTATTCTTTATAACCTTAGAAAGTATATGATTTTAGTCCATTAGGTTTCTAGAGGATAGTAAATTAGATATAAAGTTTATGTCTTTAAAGGTAAGATAATAATTCTACACAATTTTAAACAACAAATTTTCTCCTTTCCAAGTTTCTTCTTTTTTAGTTATAAAAGGTAAAGTTTTTTATTGATTCGAGGAATTTAAGGCTCATGTCTAATTGGATTATAAGATTCTAAGCTATAATATTAACCTTTTCCCATAGATTTTCCTCTTTCCCTTATTTTTTGTACTAATTGTGTGGAATTATATCAGTTGAATACTAAATTAGTATAATTTGTATTCAACCTCATAATTTGTAATGTTTATCTATTTTTATGTTGAATTGTGATTAGTTGATCATAATTTTTCATGTGGGAATAAAAAGTTAGATGATAAATTAGAGGTTTCTTGTTTAGTCATTTAATTATTCAATTAAGTTAAATTCTATTTTCAAATAAATTTTGATCTAACTTTGCATATTATAGTAGTTACTTGATTTTGTTAATCTTAGTTGATTAAATCCTGAGTGATTATCTAGCATAGAATTCATGAATCATTGTTAAGATTTTAGATGATTATAAGTTGAAAAATCAGTTGAAATTGTCAATTAATTTATGATTTGTAGTTAATCCGCTATAAAAGACTTCTTCTTATAGATAGAAGTATGATTAATGCTACTAGTGGTGGTGCATTAGTTGATAAAACTCCTATGGTAGCTAGACACTTAATAACTAACATACCAGCAAGCTCCCAATAATTTTATACTAGAATTATAATTACTACTAGATGTATGAATAAGATGAATTTCTTCTACTCAAATTAGCAAAGAATGAAGCATAGATTGGATGAATTAAGCTCTTTAGTAAGACAAATTAGCAATTAGATAACAATAATTTTAAATCTTTTTTTCCTGTTAGACTCTATGATATTTGCTCATGTCTAACTCATCATACTAATTCTTGTCCTATATTGTAGGATGATGAATATTAACCATAAGCCTATACACCAGTAATCTTTCCTAGTAAACCACAATACCAATATTAGTAATAGCAACAACCTTGGTTGGAAAAATAATCAAAACTTTAGATATGGCATAAATTTTGGTCAATTTTAGTATTCTCCTAATTATAATAGAATTTCACCTAATCCTTTTCCTAATTCAAATTCAACTTCTTCTCAGCCATCATTTGATGATTTAGTCAAGTAATAGCTACTAATAACTTGCATTTTCTATAAAGAATAGAAGTGACAATCACCAACTTACAAACTCAGATTGACCAATTATCTTCAATAATAAGTGAGCTCCAACCACAAGGTTCAAGATAACTTTTTTCTATCAATATAAGAGGAAAAGAAATTGTGAATGCAATAATACTTAGAAATGGCACACAAGTTAACATGTTTTCATCTTCCTAACCAGAAGCAAGCTATTAATCAGAAGAGATCAAGAAAAAGTAACGAAAAAAAGAGATAAAGCATGGTGAAAGCGAGGCAAATTCTATTCTTAAATCTTACTCTGCCACTAACTTCTATTCCCCTTTCTTTTCTAAAAAAAGTTATTCCATTAAAAAGGATTAAGGATGAAAAATAAATTTGTGATTCCCTTAGAAAAGTAAAAGTTAACATACCTTTGCTAAATTTGAAAAAATAGATTCCAAAGTATACTAATATTCTAAAAAATTTATGTATAAATAAATAAAATTAAAGGATGATAAAAAAAAGAAAGTATAGGTGTAAATATGCTTACCATCATTCAATGAAAATTACTAAGAAATTGCAATGTTTCAAGCACATTCACCGTTCTATAAGTTATAAGGAAAACCAGAATTGAGCATATTAGACTAAACTTATAAGTTTCAATTAATGTCATGTTGCTTTATATTTTCAATGCTTTAAATTTAGGACCTTTAAAACAAATAAAGATGGTTGTGCAATTAGTAAATAGATATAATATTTATCCTTTAGGTGTTCTTAAGAATATTTTAGTACAAGCTGATGGACTTATTTTTTTTAGCAAATTTTTACATCTTAAAGATGAGAAATGAAATATCCAAGGTTTTTCTCCTAATAGCTAGACTTTTTTGAAAATAGTAAAAATTATGATTAATGTTCTCAATGAAACATTGAACATAGAGTTTGATGGTGTAATAGTTAAGTTTAACATTTTTAAGGCTATATATGATAATTTTGTAACTTATCTGCATATTTTTGAGCCTTTAATGCATAATGTTCCTCATTTTGATTTTTCTGCTATATTTTTTATGTTGTTATTTTTAATGTTACTATTTTTGGTATTTCTATTTCTAATATAATTATTTTTAATGTACTTATTAATGTTACTTATAATGATATGCTTGTTGAATTTTTTGTAATTTTTGAATTTGTGCATTATGTTTATGGCCGTAAATGCACTTGTTATAACAATAATATTAGATATGCCCTATGTTGAAGATTTTTGAATTTATATGTGATGAGAATATTATTATTTCAGAATATGCACAAATGAATAATAATGCAAAAATAAAATTTGCAAAAATAGTTTTTATGATTAATTTAATACCTTCTATGCATTCAATAAAGGAAAAAAGTGTTTTCTTATTGATCATTTTAGTTATTTTTCTAATTATGTTGAATTCATTATAAAAGATGATTTTGAACTTTTATGAAATAGTGATTTGAGGATAACACTTAAAAAAATTATGTTGGATGATCCTAAATTACAAAAGGCCTCTTTGATGAATGATATAAAGGTTACAATTTAGAGGTAAAAGAGGCAATCAATTACCATGTAGTTCCCAGTTGAAGAAGTTAAAGTCATGTTTAGCTAAAAATATTGAAGAAAATAATTTTTTAGGCCGTAATTTAAGCTTTTTAGATTTGTTTTCTTTTACCATTCTCTTTTAATTTGCTTATCCTTTGTTTTTTTTCTTTAATATTGATTTCTTTTGTATTAAGGATAATGTAAAATTTAAGTGTGTAAGGGAGACTTCTAGGATTTATTTTGTATTTTATGTCTTCATTTAATGTTTTTAAAAAAATTAGAATTTTTTTTAAAAAAAAGATATGTCTTTTGCTTGATTTTGAGTCTTTTTGAATCATTTTATTTGCTCTCAATTTCTAGAGATCTTGCATTTTTCATGAGTAAGATTCAGTTGAAATTAGATAATATTTGTAATATGATTGAATAAATGACAATACTTCTTAAAATTGATTAATATAGTAATGAATTTGAATTAGTAAATTGAATGTGATAGCATAGCTTTTCTTGTGAGACTTTCAGCATTGTATTAAGCATTTATGATATTCTCTTTCTTTCTTATGTGATGTTTTACCATGGTTTTATTTCTCTAAAACTTACTTTGATTCTTTTTAAGATTATATTTGCACATATATGCAAAAAAATAATAAAAGTATTATTTTCTTTATTAAGCTAGAGTTTTGATATTATATTTACATATGCATGCATAAAAATGATAAAAGTATTTTTTTTGTTAAGCTAAAGGTAAATAATTAGCCTTAAATTCTTTTCTTTATTGGGCTCTTTTGAACTTAATTGCCTTTTTTATTAGCTGGTGAATATTTTTTTCAATAAAAAATAATTATCATTACTTAATTTTAAAGATTAGTAGAGCATTTAAATTTTTGTAAATTAAAATTTTAAATAAGTATAGGACTGTGTGAGTGTGTATATTGTGCAAATTTATTAACTTCAAGATTTAAAGTTTAGTTAAAGAAAAAAAAGAGGAAAAAATAATAAAATAAAAAATATCAAAAAGTGAAAAGAAAAATAGTAAAAAAAGATGAAAAATAAAAAAGTGGAAAGGTAAAAAAAAGAAGAAAATAATAAGGAAAAAAGATTTGGGAATGAAAAGAAAAAGAAAAAAGTTGATGAGTGTTTGAATTTGAAGTTAAGTTGTTGTTATAATTGTTTATGATTGGCCAATGTATCTATAGTCAAGTGCTTTATTGATTTCTTTGATTTTTACCTTTTCATATCTTTATTTTCTCCTTCCTTTTCTTTAATCACATTATAATTTTGAATAAAAACCTTTTAATTTGTGTTATGCATGTGATTTAAGTAGTAGTGATTAGATGATTAGAGTAATTTTATTCAAACAAATATTTTTTATGCTATTCATGGGATAAGGTTGAGTGAAACATTTGCTCTAAGCACATGAGAATTAGAAAGTGAATTTTACGATAATCTACCATATTTATTTACTTTTTTTTAATAAAATTGCTATATTGGTTAGCTTTAAGTTTAATAAGATTTTTGTTTATGATATATTATATCTCTTAATGGCTTTAATTATTTTTTGCTTATGGATTTGTGATTTTGAAATTTTTAGAAAGTAAGTCTTCTATTTTTTTTTATAATTTTGAATAAAGTTATATCTTACTCAATGTCATACAAGGGTTAAGTGTAAGGGAATTTGATATATAAATTTTTTTATATTATGTCCTCCTATTTTATTTCTCTTAATGTGTACATATGTTTAATATTTTGAAATTACTTAATTAATACTAGATTTTTATATTATTTTAGATTTTTTACTATAAGTTAAGTTTAGAATATCAGATTTGGGTGACCTTTATATCATTGGAAAGATTAGAGAAAACTCTATAACTTTAATGTTTTGGCTGAAGACTAGTTCTAATATTTAGAAGGTCAAAGTTAGCTATAAAGTTGATACTTCATTTTAGTCTAAGTTGATCCAATCTTGGTTTTTAAGCAATATTTAGGGCTTTAAAGGTCTAATCAAGGTGAAATTAGTACTTAAACTTTCCTGAAACCTAGTCCTATAAATTTCATGTTTGTAGTTTAGTGAAACTATATAGTTTTGGGAGTCTATAATAGCTAGAAATTAGGACTGTAAAAGTTTACTATAGTAACTCTTGTTGTGTTTTATTTTATAAATTAGATTTTAGGCTTCTAAAGTTAGTAAGGCCTTATTCTTTATAACCTTAGGAGGCAAATGATCTTATTCCATCAAGTTTTAGAAAATAGCAAATCAGATACGTGGTTTATGCCTCTAAAGGTAAGATAACAATTCTATATAACTTTAAAAAATAATTTTTCTCCTCTCCAAGTTTCTTTTTTTTTAGCCATGGAAGGGCAAGTTTTTTTTTATTAATTTAAGAGATTTAATGCTCATCTCTATTTGGATTATGAGATTCTAAGCTGTAATATTGATCTTTTCCAATTGATTTTCCTTTATCCCTCATTCATTGTTTTAATAGCTTGGAATTGCATGAGTTGAATGCTAATTTGATATAATTTGTGTTCAATCTTTTGATTTCTAATGTTTATTTATTTTTATGTTGATTGTGACTAGTTAATTATGATTTTCCATGTGGGAATTGAAGGTTGAATGATTAAATCAGATGTTTCTAATTTAATCCTTCCATTTAGTTGAATTTTATTTTTAAATCAATTTTAATTTACCTTTATGGATTATAGTGATTGCTTAATTTTGCTAATTTTAATTGATCAAATAATAGATGCTTATCTAATGTAGAACTCAAGAATCATTGCTAGGGTTCCAAATAATTCTAGCTTGAAAAATCAATTGGAATTGTCAACTAATTTATAATCTTTGATTAATCCACCAAGAGTTCTCAAATTTATGGATCAATTATTTTGGTTATATTGATTTTCAATCTTTTTATATTATTTCTACATTCTATTTTTGATAGTTTGTTTTGTTCAAATTTTGAATCAAAACTGTCACATTTAGTTTTGTTTAAATTTTTACATATTGCTTGCGTATTGTCTTGTAGCATTATGTTTGCATTTTGTTTTATTTTGTTCAACATTATGTTAACATTCTATTTATAATCAAAGTTAGTAAATCATTATGATAGAATATGTCAAGTGGATCATTAGGATTCGACTAGGCTTGTCACCTTTTACTATAAAAATTTTCATTAAATCAGTATTCTAATTTTGATTATATTGCAATGCATGTTCATATTTCTAAATGTGCTAAATGAGATAGAAATAGATCTATCTTTAAATTTGACCTAAATTCTAAAATTAGATAATAAAGGCAAAGGTATAATCAAGATATTTAAAATGAAAAATGCTAATAAAACTTATAAACAATATGCAAAACATTAGACATCGATTATCAATCTAAAATTGATGTGTAAAATATCCTTTCAACATCGGTTACATCCTTAACTAGCATGTAAATGTTTTATGTTTCCTAAAAAGACTTTTGAAATATCTTTTGAATGATAGTTAATTCCAAAATAAATGTGTTAAAGTTTAATTTTTTCAATGGGGATGTTTAGATTGTCTTTAATTGTCGATTTTGTTAACAATTAACATTAAATGATATTGAAGCTTTTTTATATTAGTTGTGTAATTTACAATTAAACTATGAATTTTATATAAAATTACAATCAGTTTAATTATCATTGAAGAATTTATTTTGAAAGTACATAACTTTTCACAATAGAAATATCAACTTTTCACATTTTCCATAACTTTTAATAATAATTAAGTCCAGAATTAATGTGTTCGCTTTTTGCATTTCCTAACAAGATGCTTCAAATGCCTTATTGGATGGTGGTTAAGAAGAACATCAATGTTTTAAGTTTTCACACAAAACTTTATACATCGATTATTGCTAAACTTGATGTAGTAAATTTCTTACTAATTTAAAAAATATCACTATATCAACATAAATGTGATTATAATTGATGTACATTGTGTTAAATTTTTATATAATTCCAAAAATGCTATAATACTAAAATAGGTATCAATAATAGTAGTAACCATAGTTTATCCACCAACATTAATCAATTATTCTATATAGGTGCTTCTATAAAAACTTTTAGTTAATAGTTTGGAAGTATGTTATGTTAACTTCACACCAAGATTAATGTATGTCACTATTAATGTTGCGAAAATTAGGTTGGATTGGCCAATGCAACAGGAAAAATCATGAATCAATTATCAGATTAATCCAATTAACTTTAAAAATTGATATCTTAAAAATTAATCTAAAAACCAGTTAACCTATGTGAATCAATAACAATTCACATAGTTCAATCGATTTATTATTTTTTATATTTTTTATTTTAAAAATTTGATATTATTTATATATTGAAAGTTTAATATATAAAATAGCAAAACATAATCCATTTTTATACTAATAAAAAAATTGAAAAAACTTATTTTAATATAATTTTTTGTAACAATTTGAATTATGAACTTATGAATGCATGAAATGGATGACTTAATATGATTTCAGTTATTTTCATATTCACATGCATAAATTTAATTTTATGTAATAATTTAATTATTTTTATTATATATTATATTTTTTATAGATAGTACAATCCTAATTCAACTATGGTTTAATCTCAGTTAGACCATTAGAGCTTGAACCATTTGCTACATTGATTTAATAAGTTCAACTTTTAAAACATTATTTCATTCATACATAATTAATATTTATGTCAGTTGACAAATGTTGATTTATAAAAAAATCATCATTTATTTTGACATAGTGGCATTTTAAAGTTATATAAAAACTTAAAACATGGATAAGAATATAATTGATGTCTAAACCTTGCACAAAAATTTAGAATATTGGTTTTATATTCAATCATTTTCTAAAATGCTATTTAAAAGCCTCGTTAGAAATTGTAGAAGTGTAGGATGTCAATTTAAGTCAACATCCATAATTTAAAAGGTCTTTCAAAAGTTTTGTTTGAAACTACAAAAACATATGACATCAATCCTAGTTAAATGCTATAGTCTAAAAGTCATTGAAAAAGTCTCATTAGAAACAGCAGAACCATACAATGTTAATTTGTTTGATGATCAATGACTATTTTTTTTCCTATAAATCTTCATTATACCTTTACCTTTTCATATGAACTCTTCTGACATTACTCCAATGTGCTCTCAAGTATGATCAGTTTGATACATAATGTTATTGTTGATTTCTCACCCCACTTTCATTGAAAAAGTATACAATGGAAGAACTTTAACTCTTATTTCCCTTCTTTTGTATGCTTTCTCATTTCCCAAAGAGTAAAACTGGAATGGAAGAACCAGTTAATGGAAGAGCTATTGAACTTTCACTTCTCTTTCATTGAGAAAGTGTACAATGGGAGAATCTTAATTTTCAATTTTCTCTTATTGTATACTCTTTCATTTCCTAATAAAATCTACAAATTGGTGAAATTTAAGTAATATTGAAGCTTATATCAAGGATAAAGATTTTGATACATAGCAATTTTTTCATTATTTTTGTATATTCATATGTAAACTTGTAGTTTTTGTTTACTGATGATTTAGTATATTTATATTGTATAATATTACAAAGATATTATTTCTTTTTAATTGCTTGTTTGTAGTTTCATTACAAATAGAGCAATGATATTTAAAATTTTTTAAATTTGTGAACTTATTTCTCTTTGCTTATTTATATATTGTTTTTACTTAAAATTCTATAACAAACATTTGGATTACACAAATTAACAAAGAGAAAATATATTGAAACAAATGTAATGTTCTGTGTTAAATTGATTCAAAAATGAAAAAAAACCTCTATTATGAATGTGGAAAACATAAAAACTTTGATTCTTAAGATTAATTGACATCTAAAGTGATGGCATTTTCTCATAATTTGAGGACATTTAATGAATTCTATTTATGAAGAAGTTCAAATAAATGAAACTGAAGACATCTAAATGAATGAATTTATGAAGAAGTTTAAATGAATAAAACTAAAGAAGTAAAGACGTATAAATGAATGAATTAATAAAAAATGTTTAAATGAATAAAATTAAAGAAGTCTAAATAAATTGAATTGAAGATGACTTTGTTAACAATATTAATAAAGGAATTTACAATGGCAATTTTTTATAACTGTCATTCATGTCCATTTCAATCCACGTGATAATTAATTAACTTAAAATTATAATATTAGTTTATTTTTAATGACTATCGTAAAATTCTTTTTCAATCATTATAATAGTTCATTAATAATTTACACATTATTTTAACATTTAATTGGTGTCTTAAGTCATCATAATAGTAGAAATGACCAAATTTATGATATTAATTTTAAACTAATAACTGACACATAATTATTTTATTATTGACTTATAAGTAGGGCTCTCTTTACCTATTTGAAACAAATCAGCAAGTTGTGAAGATAGTTCTCTTTCCATCAAAAAGAGGGTTTTTAGGTGTTTTACTCTATTAATTTTGTGTCTAATAAGGTATTTGATTTCTTCATTTGGTATGTGCCTCTTACTATCACTATATTTCAATGCAAGATTAGAGACATGTTACTTGCCTTATATGCTATCTCAAACTTGATAAAACAAGTCCTATTTGTGCTTTACTAATTAGTACTTTCTAATGTTCTGGTGGAATCATTTTCATGTATAAATACAAAATATGGTTATGTAGAAATTATGAGTAACAATAAGATTACAAATCATCAAAGCCTACACTTTTATGAATTATGTTTTTGTCCTATTGTAAAAGATATGGTTCATAGAGATATGAATTTTGATACTCCATAATCTTATTGTAATTATAATTTCTGCACCACCATATTCTGTATTTATATATGAAATTTTGTAAGATTTTAGAACACTAGCTAGCAAAAAATAGTACCCATTGTTGTAGCATAAATAGAACATTTATTACCGAATTTGAGATAACGTTTAAAGCAAGTAACTATCATGTCCATTCTTTTATTGAAAAATAGGAACAGTCAGTGGCTTATAGCAAATGAAGCAAACAACCAACATGAAGGAATTATGAAAAAGAATAACCACTTTTCCTTTTGATTTATGGAAGGATGTCATGTATGTATATTGTAAATAAAAAATTTGTTGTTCATTATAAACAACAATTTTTTCCTTGTATATGTTCATATACTAATGGAAAAAAAAACAAAATAGGAAAATCAATTTTTCGTAACAGATTATCTTATTTCTCATATGTTTCATTTATATTCAATTTGTTACTTTCTATATTTAGTTAATTATATAAGAAAAATATTATAATGTAAAAAAGAATTTTAATACTACTAGTTCACTTAATGTAACTCGAATAAAAAAAATAACAAAGTTTAGTTTAAAAAATGATGTCAATGTTATTTATAAGATTCAAATTTATCTTTTTTAGCGATCAATAGGCCAGAGCCCAACTACACATTAACCATTCTACTAAAACAAACACCTAAACTATTATTTATACGAAGTTTTTCACACTTATTTGAAACTTAATTAAAAATTTGCATTTCTTTTAAAGGCAAACGGTGTCCTTCTGTTGCAAGCCAGTCAACAACTTTGTTCCTTTCCCTGTAAGTATGTTAGATTTTCACTTGCCATGCTTTTCTCATCAATTCCCGAATTTGCTTGATTAACGGTAAGTAAGGGTGGCCAGATCCATTTCCATGGATAATGAGGTGATATACTACTTGGGAATCTAATTCAATCCAAACCTTTCTAAATCCTTTATTCCAAACTAGATCTAGCCCTATTACAATACCCTATAACTCAGCAGATAGAACACTTCCTCTCCTAATGTTTCTTGAAAAGCCACTTATCTAATCCCTTACACAGTCTTTCAACACTCCTCCACAAACAATAACCATATGTATTTACCTTTATTCACCTATACTATAAACATCAGGGAACTAGATCTAGCCCTATTACACCTATACTATAAACATCAGGTAACTAGATCTAGCCCTATTACAATACCTCATAACAATAGCCTTGTTACAATACCCTATAACTCAGGGAACTCCCATCCACAAGCTAGTGCCACTTTGTTTTGCCTCAAACAAGCTCTTGTCAATTTTCTATAAACATCATCAGCTTCTCTAGCCTTCAAATAACAAATCATAACCAAATTAGCATTATTTGCTGAAGTATTATCATAAACTAATTTATTTCTTTGGATCTGTATCTCATGGCAAGTGATTCCAAATAGAAATTTCTAGTCCACATCTTTATCTCTCTTTACTTTGATTCTTATATTAAAATTAATCCAGTCATGTACATTCATAAAAAAGAATTGTTCCCAATGTCATAGGTTTACCAATCTTAGCCATACATGAGAAATCCCATTGCAATCTCTAATAGCATGCAAGATTGATTCACTTTTATTGCACCTAGGACAAGCATCTACTGAGGTTAGATGTTTATGAAGCCTTGCTAAATTCATCAAGAGGCCATTGCTTGCAATTAACCAAAGAAAGCTTCGAATTCTTTGTGAACCATTCCACTTCCAAATTTTACTCCATAGCTTTCTATTAGAACCATTTTCTCTATATATGAATTAATAAGTTAATTTCACTGAAAAGCCTCCATCTTTGGTAGGGTACCATGATACTTTATCTAGACTTAGATTCTCATTAGGAAGGAAGACATTAGTGATTCTTTTATTGATACTTCTAGGGAGAAACTCTTCAAATTTAGACCAATCCCAGTTGCCATCTTCCTCTATAAAATGATATGCTATAAGTTCTCTTATTTTTGAAAGAATCTCCTTAGTTTTTACTTCTATAAAAGGACAATCCCTTACCCATAGATCTCTCCAAAATCTAATACTTTTTCCTTCATAACTTTAAGGAAATTAATTTGTCCATATCCATATTTCTCCCTTAAAACCCTTACCTATAAAGCATCCTTTTTAGCTACCAAGTTAAAGCTTACTTTCATGGGAAAGACTTCATTATGATATTTCATTCTAATGTTTCAATTTCTTGACAGCCAATCCTCCATACTATTTTGGTTCATATATTTGATCCCATTTAACAAGATGAGGCTTCTTCTTTTCATCACTTAATCCTTATAAAAATCTTCACATCTTCTTCTCTATTCCATCATAAATTCTAGAAGGTAATAATGTTGATTGCATAGTATACATAGGGAAAGTTGATAAAACTGCTTCAGAGAGAGTTAATCTTCTAGCAATAAAAGAGTATTAATCTTCCAAGTACTGAGTCAATGCTACACTTTTTTAAGAATATGGGCATAAGTTAATTTGGTTACTCTTCCATGATGTAAAGGCATTATAAGGTATTTCCCTAAGTCAATTTTAGTTCCAAATCCGAGCTCTTAACTATTTTGATTAGCTCTTATATGATTCATATTTTTTGAAAAATAAACTTTAGTTTTATAAAAATTCACCTTTTATCCCGAGCTTTTGTAGAATAGATCAAAACAGCTCAAAATGCTTTCCAACTAGTCTAAAGAAGCTTCAGAGAATAACATAAGGTTATCTGTGATAAATAAAAGGGATATAAAATAACTGTTTTTGCCAACTTTAATTGGCTTCCACTTTCTTTAATTCACTGCTTTAGAAATACAGCGTGCTAGTCCTTCCACACATAACACAATCAAATAGGGAGAAAGGGGGGTTACCCTGTCTAATCCCCTTAGAGGGATAGAAAGGATCTATCTTATTACCATGCCAAATGACTCTCATATTACATGAAGGGACTCATTGCATTATAAGATTGATCATACATGTGGGGAAACCTATCTCTTTCAAGGTATCCTCAAGGAATTCCTAACTTACACGATCGTATGCCATCTCTAAATCTACTTTGATAGCTATGATCCCTTTCTTGGTTTTCAGAATGTGAATAATTTCTTAAGCAATTAGTATATTATTCGAGCTATGTCTTCCTAGCACAAAGTTGCACTAATTAGAAGAGATTAGGTGGTTTAAGTGAGATTTAATTCGATTGGCCATAATCTTTGTAACTACTTTGTAGATCACATTATAAAGGCTTATTGGTTTAAATTATCTAAAACATTTTAGTTTAACTAGTTTGGGAATCAACACCATTTATATCCTTGACTTTTTCTAGGTTTTTAAAGACATCAAGAATTAGCTCGCATATAGAATTTCCAACAATGTTCCATTAACTTTGTAGAAAGCAACTATGAAGTCCATTTAATTTGGGAGGCTTATAAGGATTTAACTCAAAAATTACCTTTTTAATCTCCTTCATTGTTCCTAGAACTTTCAATTCCTCCTTAGCCGTGTCTTATAGAATTAGGAATGAATTTTTAATAAGGAATTCATTAAGCTTCTAATCCTCCTTCAAGAATAACTTTTAATAGAAAATAACCGCATTTTCCCTAAGCTTATTATCATCTATTATCTAAACCCCACTGTCACCCTTCAATATAACTATCTTGTTTCTTTTTCTTTTAATAATTGTAGAAGCATGAAAAAATTTTATGTTGTTGTCTCCATATATAAGCCAGTTACATCTTGATTTTTGATACCATTTGATTTCTTCTTATAGTAGAATTTTTTCATAATTTTCCTAAAGTTGTTATTGAAGATCTTCTAAAAAAGAATTTGGTCCTTCAGACAGTTTACATGTTATACCTAGCAATCTTGCCATTAAGCATTTTTTCTTCTTAAATATATTCCCAAAAATATTGCTTTTCCATTTACTTGCTCTAAAAATAAACTTTTCAACAGCATCTTTCCACCTATTTAATCTTTTCCAAGCTTTAGACACTATTTTTGGAAATGATTCCTTAAGTAACCAAGCAAAAAATCAAAAAGGTTTATTCATTTTCATAAATTTCTCTATTCTTTTTATTGATAAAAGTAATGGTCTATAGTTAGATTTAAAGGGAGCCAAATGATATAAAGTAGCTTTTAAAAATTTCAATCTATAATTAATATTACATAAAACCCAATCAAGCCTCTCTTTAATCCCTAATCATTCTTCTGGTCTAAAGAATCCTATATAAAAAAAACCTCTAGTTTCTAGACAATTTGCAAATTTCTTCATGTTACTTCAGTTTAGTTGGGCACCCCCTGATTTATCCTTTGTTAATAAATAGAAATTAAAGTCTCCAATTGTGATCCATGGTCTTTCAATACTTGTGGCTAATTTATACAAGCTATGCCAAAGAATCTCCCTCTTTTGAGGTCTTGGGTTAGCATAAATAAAAGTCATCAAGCTTTTCATAATCCTCTTGAATAAAGCAAACCTTTATATGAATGAATTATTGGTAAGTCTCCAAAATTTCCACTCTTACTTCCTATTTATCCTGCAGTAACTAAATTCCCCTAGAATTTTCATTAGGGTCCACCCGATGTATAGCATCAAATTTGAGTTTCTTAACTATCTTTTCAACTTTATGTCCCCATATATGTGTTTCAAATAAGGCTAGAATTTTAATAGTATACAAACATTTCAAATCTTGAATTAAACTAGGAAAGGACTTAGCTTTAGTTCCCATGCAATTCCAAGATAAATAAAACATTTTGGAATATACTAAGACAGGAAAGTTCTCCCCTTAAACCAAGCAAGGTACCTTCATACCTCCTAAGCCTTAGTAGCCACCTCACTTTCTATAATATGAAATTGTCTATTTGCTCTTTTCATGTAATCCATACACTAGTTTTTATCTAATGGTTTAAGAGGTTCTTTAATCATATAATTGTTCGAATCCACTTCTTCAACCATCTTCAAACTGCTAGGTTTTCCATTAGCAAGGTTAGAAGGACTACAATTCACTACTGCCTTCTATTTAGCTCTTGCTCCTTTAGAAGGAGATAAAACCAATGGAGGTTTAGCTCTTACTAGTTTAAATTGGTTTTTCAACACCCCTACATTTTCTTTTTTACCATGATTCTGACCATTATCATTACCTTTTTTAGCTATATTTTTTTCTTGCATGACTTTCCTAATATTTAGGTTTATTGGATAGAAAAATCTCTTTTTTTTCTTGTTTTTTCTCCTTGGAATAACTAGAGCTAGTTTTGATCCTCCCTACCTATTTGGCTCAAGCCTAGATGTTTCCTTATTAATAAAAAAAATTCCTTATCACCTCTTTTTTCAAAATTGGCTAACACATCGAAGCGCGAGCCTTCAGTTCTTTGAATACTTATTTTTTCTACCAATTCTTCTATTTCTTTCCTCTTTAATATGTTATTTAGCATTTTAATTGATTTTTTCCTTCCACCTTCACTATAATTGTCCTTTATCTTTTGAACAATTATCCATACCCTAAAAGCTTCCCTTTCTACCTCTACTTTTATTTTTTAAGTAGATCTTGAGTACTTAGGAGTTTTAGTATTCTCTTACTCTATAACATTACCTTTCTTTCTAATTTGACAAGCCTCCTTTCTATGCCTATACTTTCCATAGCTAAAGCAAATAACATGCAATCCTTCATATTCTACTTTATGAATCTTACCTTGAAGTTTGAATTTAGAAAGGAACTATTACTGTAAATCAATTTCAATACAAATACGAACAAATTTAGCTCTTTCTATCACATATTCTTCCCCTACTTCACCTTTTCTCAAAGTATTATTATCTACCTTTAAGGTCCTCCTAAAATGATTCCCTAGTTTCCACAGGAAATGATGGTTATAATATTTAATTGGTAATCTAGGTACTCGCATCCATATAGCTATTTTCTTGAACTCATCATTAAATGAATCAAAGTCTAGTCTCCATCTTTGTATAAGGAGGTAATGATCAAAAATCATCCTGTGGTCCCTCTTGAAGAACGTAGTTATAGTCTAGACATTCATAAATCTTGTTAAGAAGTAGCCATTTTCCATGTCAATGAATTCAAAACCTCTTTGTATACCCGACAACTTCTGTAGTCTTTGTTGTAGGAACTTTAGACCTAATCTTTTCCCTAACAGTTGCACTATTAGACCTATTTTCTAAGGTTTACATAATTTTAATCTTTTTTCTCTAGATACTACCATATTTGGATAGAAACATCTTTTTTTTTTGCTATTATTTTTCCCCAAATCATCCTCTGATTCTTTCGAATTACCCACATCATCTTCATCACCTTTTATCACTTCTGCATTCTCATCCTTTCATATATTAATTCCTAACAAGGTGTCTTCGTAAGATACTAAAGTACACATAGAACTCACCTTATCTTATTGATCATACATTTCCATAAACACTTGGTGCTTCATTTGATTCAGGGCCAACTCCTGCCTCTTGATAGTGTTTCTTTCTTTCATAGAATCATCCATTCAAGCCTCTATAGCCTTTAATTCTTTGGTCTTTTTTTTGCTTTGGGCAATCAGGTCTTCTTCCTCACTTGATATCTGCCTTACTTCTTTCGAAATATCAACTATGATTAGAAAGTGGATTTTTGAATTAAATGGTGTTCTAGATTGAAATGTTACTCAAAAGTAACAGGGATACTAAGCTCCCCTCGAAGCTTCCAAATTTTAAGATCAAGCTATTAGACTATTGATCAAAGAATAGTTAGAGCTATTTCTCTTGTAAGCGTTCTTTATCATCTAAGAGGTTATAAACATAAAGTTTGTGTCCTATAAGATTCAAACTTATGACATAGAATATTATTGCCTATATATATGTGAAATATATAAGTTGTGTTTTAGGATTTTTGTTTGATATGTGTGTATGAGATATATATATGTATATATAAACTAAAAATTATAAATTTTAATGTATGTGATATGTACAATTAGTTTTAATCTAATATATGCATATTTATTATATTTGGCCATTTTGGAATGATTCTGAACAGATTCTAAGATTATTTTGAAATGGTTATAGACAAAGTTGTCTAAAAGAAAAGAAAACTCTTTTTATTAAAATATATTCATATATTATGATGTCAATTTTTATGTAGTAACTAATATTAAATATTACTTAATAAAATGACATTATTGTATTAAAGATAATGATATTTTCTTAAAATTGATGACGAAATAAGCTATAGACACGAATTGAAAATGAAAAGGTTAAAACATGATACAAGTTAAAAATAAGAGAAAGAAGCACAACACTAGCTACAAATCTCATTTTGAAGCTTTTCCAACTTTAAAATAACTCTGTTTAATAGGTATGCTTTTCTTCTAAACTTAAGATAATGCTCTTCAATTTTATATTTTTGCTCACTAATTATTTTGAAGGGCTGAAGTTTAATTAGCATGTGACTAAATATGTGAGGTTTAACAATCAATAGAAAAACTCAAAATATAATTGTAAGAATTTTTTTTCTTTTTACATTTTAGTTTTTGATTTTTTATTCGATCTTTTTTGTTGTATATCATTCTAATACAACTTTTGCAAGTTTGCATAGGTAAAAAATTTGATCTCATTCATCTTCTTTAGCATTTTATCATATTATCTACTATGTTTTCATATGAAAATGTGTAATACTCCAATTTTTCATAAATGCTTATCACACCTGTAGATATTGTATTCAAAAGGCTTTTTGAGTAGTGTAAACATCACATATTGAGTTATGGGTATCAAGACAAATTTAGCAAATCATCCATCTCTGATTGTGGCATTGAATACAGCTTTTTATCTTTTTTGGTATTTTGTTATTCAATTTATTCTTTAAATTTATTTAGATTTGAATTTTCTAGAGTAATGGAAGACATTGGCTTTTTATATATCTTATTAGAGATTAAGGAAAAATAAGGAGGATAAAGGTATGAGAAACATGAGAATGGGGTTAAGGTTGGGGATGAATGAGAAAGGAATCAAGGAGGATAAAAGGAGTAATAAACATGGGTATGGGATTAACATTTGGGTTGAAGGAGTGAGGAATTGGGGGTGGAGTTGGGGTGGGTAGATTGGGTGGATATACAATGTTAGTTATTTAAATAAATTGAGATAATATTCTAATTATTAGACATCAATTTTTAAAAAGAAAATGATTTTTAATATTATTTCTCAAGATTGTAAAACATAAATAACATCAGTATTTATGAAATTAAAACCAACTTTATTATTTTATTCTACGATAATTTACAAACTAATATTAAAATCACATATAATCTCTTAGATGTCTTATGTCAATTAACTATTTTACCGTAGTGGTTATTACTAGTATTTTTTTAGGACTTCTAGTGATATTGATAAATCAGGTTACTCCTTAAAATTGTTGTTAGCAAGATTTAAACTTAATACATATATGATAAAAAATCACTAAAACTTACCAACCCAATAAAAGGTTATTCATATGTGTAATCTAATTCATTAAGTTAATAGACTAAAATTCCACACTTACAACATAGTGATTGAAATGATAAAAAAATCAATGAAACTTACCAACTCAATGAAAAAGTTATTCATATGTGTAATCTAATTCATTAAGTTAATAGACAAAAATTCCACACTTAAAACATGAAGCGATTGAAATGTTAAAAAATCAATGAAACTTACCAACTCAATCAATCCAAAAAATCATGCGTGTAATCTAATTCATTAAGTTAATAGATGAAAATTCCAAACTTAAAACATGAAGTGATTGAAACTATTAACAGTTGGAGCACAGGGGATCTTGATCCCAGCATTTTTAAAATGATGTAATAGTATTATATAATTACATGGAAAATATTTAGAGAAAAATTTGCATAAATCGTTCGATCTCTCTAAGATAATTTTGACTTAAAAAATTCCAAGCGAAGATCCGATATCGATTGAGACCACAATCTCGTCACGTGAATTAGACTAACTTTACTCTCTAATCCCCAAATTAAGGAGGCCGTATTACATCTGACTTCTGAAATTTGGATATTTGGCATGAGGAAAACTATTGACTCGCTTCCTCTAAACAGTGTCCCCTGAAGCTTCCCGAATCAGCATTACTTCAAACTTCAAATCTTGTTGACTTCATCTTCTACTTTTTCTTCTCATTCATCCAAGCACATTTTATCAAATCAGGCAAACCTAAAACTTGTTCGTCAGTTATCTGAATAAAAACCAATAATTGCCACTGCAAGCCAACAAGAAAAATACAACATATTACTACAAAGTCTCGTATATATTCCAAGTTCGGCCTTCTGTTCTTGTCTTTGTTTGTCCTTCTTTTTCTTTTTCTTTGCACTTTCTTTACCAATTCATGATAATTGCCTGTCAATGTTGACTACAGGGCTTTGACACTAATTAGTAGAACTTAAAAAGTGACTGAACCTAGCACAACAAACAAAAGAAGGCAACTCATAGACTATATGGTACTGATTAACATTGCATTTGGACCTTAATCTTGGATTAATTATCTGAACTTTAATCATGTTTTTCTTGTTGTTATATTGCTAACTGGTCCTCTTTGTGGACTGAAAGTCCCAAACTGCCACTACAGAACAAAAGAAGGTAAATTAGAAGACCAAGATTTTGCGGTTGATATTGCATTTAGACCTAAATTGGGATGTTAAAATCCTGACTTCCATCATGTTGCTTATCCAGATGAGGCAGATTAGATTGTTGGTTTGACAAAGTCACAATCTTCATCCTCAAGCAATTGGAAGATGTTCCCTGAATCAATTTGACACTTAAATGGTAGGTAGAAGGCATGGTTAACAAAATAGTTTTTAGGGTAGAAATTAGGATGAGGGGGTGTCGGGACCAGCTTAAGCATAAAGCAAAGTCAAATATAAATTGGAAAAATTTACAAGAATTTTTTCCATATAAAAAATATTCAAAATGAAACCAATGCCTTCTTGGTTTTAATGATTAGGAGCTTGACTCTTTAATCAATGTTTTAAATTCGAACCTTATGAATAAAAAAAAATTAAAAAAATACTAATACAACTTTACTTTTTGGAAGAGGTCCAACCCACTTCAATTTTATATTAGTTGAGGCCCAATACATGATGGCCGGATATCAAAAGTTCTTAGACAAAAAGACATATTCAAAATAATTGATTGGCCAGTGATTAAGTCAACTCAATTTTAGCCGATTAATAAAATTAATTAATTATTGCAAGAGACACATGACAAAAACTAACTATCCTTCAGTTAACACATAATTATGCACAATTAATATCATAAATGGCTCATAATGCTCAAATATCTAAAAATATGATTTATGCTTAATTATTCACAATTAGCATCAATATCTGAAAAAGTTTATTATTTCAAGTATGATTCACATTTGGCTACTTGTTTTCTTGTGTTGGTAATTTTGTTCGATTGGATTCTTTTATTAAACTAATCCAACATTTCATGAATTGTTATATACTAATCTTAAAGATAAAAGTTTTAAAATTTATAGGAATTAAACATGAAATAATAATACTTTTAGTTAGGTATTCTCACATCTAATTTGCATCTCTTCAGATTGATCACTATCATTTACAATTGGTTTTGAAAATGATCGTAAAGTACTAGTAGAAAAATACTAAAGGAAGAGTAGAATCACTTAAAATATGCAATACACATCTAATAATATATTTCAAACTCCCTATAAAAATGCCAAGCTCAGGGGCGAAGTTACATTTCGCATTGGAAGCCATCCCAAAGTTGGGAAAACTCGTAAAAATTTTCCTACCTTTTTATGTTTTTTTTTCCAAAAATTTACATTTAGCATCTTAAAATGTTTTCAAGTAAATCCCCTTATAAATTCTATTTCACATCCCTCAATAATTTTTTTCTAATCTAATTTGGCTGAGCTCATTGGATATATATGATTAACAGTTTAGTTGCCCCCACGATATTCAGCAATGAATAACTTTAATCTTACAACATCATATATGCTGTATATCTTTTGTCATGCAAAGATTAGACTTGCTCATTGAGAAAATTTTGCTTCTAACGGTAAATTGTCCCAGTTTCATATTACAAAATCATTGTGAAGATCAGATTAAGACATTTTCCCTTTTCTTTGGGGAAAGATGTTCGATCTAATCCAGTAATCCAAGTGTCAATAACAAAAATATTATAAATATCAAAAATAAAATTTAAGATTAAAATTTAAATTTTTATATTTAGAGGATTAAATTTTATAAATTTATCTTATTATTTGATATTTAATAACAATCTTTAATTTATATTTAAAATTTAATTTTAAATAACATTTTTCATGTATCAATAATGTCTAATCCACAAAGCGGTGCATATTTTAATGATAGTTAGCGCAATTTCGGGTGTACGATGATAAGATTATATCAAAATGATGAAGAAAGAAGAAGCTCGAAGGAGTGCATGCGGGCACACGTTACAAGTTAAAAAGGCAAATTATCATAATGAGAACAAACTTTCAATCAACATGCTTTCTTTTCTGCGATTAGTTTTTTGTCGTTTTTGATAAATCCAAATCCTTACTTCATTGTTTATACTCCGTTGTGGTTTCATGCAAATGCGAAAAGCGGGAGACTGGAGATAATGTTTGATTGGAAAGGTTTTGAATGATTCATGTTGAGTCCCACATCGATCATCTAGTGCCTGTTGGATTGCTACTATGGAATCAATATATATGTGTGCAGTATTCCATTCGGAACAATCGTAGTTTTAACTGTTCTTTTTAATGTTATAATTAATAATTTATTTGATATATACATAGAGATTTGAAATTCAAATTTTAAATATGAAAAGAAGTAAGATTAGTCGGATAATATCAAATATTATTGTATCATCAAAATACCAGCACAATAATTTTAACTTCTAATATGGGAAATATGTTCTTTTAATGAAGAAAAATTATGCATATATTTCAGCCCCTCTATTATTACCGTAAAGAAAAGAAATTTCAGACAGCTTTTATTTTACTAGATTATTATGTAGCTTTTGCCTTTAAATTACTTACTCACCGTAGTAAGTTTGAGTTAGGATTCACAAATATGAGCTCCATAACTATAGGTTGAAATCATATCAAATGAGAAGAATATTTTTATATGTAAATAAGTAGGTTAATTGCAATTATTAAATTTTATACTCGAAAATTAGACTTAAAACGTAAAATTATATAAATTTTTTAAATAATTATTACTTTGTTTGAATGATTATATTACCTTTAAATATATTTTAATTCTAACTATCAAATGTAAAAGTTAAAGGCTACATCACCCCTTACTCTCTCACATAAAGACTTCTCTTACATCAAATAGTTAAGAGTGGCAGTTCGTGTCATTTATGTTATTTTGTTTATTAAATATGTCAAAATAAATTAATTCATTTAATTTATTTAATAATTTTAATTAAAAAAATTTATATTATAAAATTATTTATTAAATTTAATTACTTACTATTTTCATAAATAATATTTTTAAAAATTTTATATAAATTTTTAAATAGATTAATATATCAACTTGAATCTGTACAAATATATTGTGTTCATGTTGAATTATTGTATTGTGTCAAAAATTATTACCCTTACAACTTAATGGAAGTATTGATTTTGGATGATATAGTTGAATATGGAAGTATGTTGTTGTTATAAAACCTTTCATCTTCACAACCCTAATAAAATGTTAGTAATTCTAAGAATCTTTTATCTTTCATTTTCTATAAATTAATACTTTTTTGCATTAAATTTATGACCTTTAGAATGAAATTATAACTCAATACCATTAAATTAATCATTTTGATGGTAAATAATATCTATTATTATTGTTGTCATTGTTGTTGTTATGAAACCTTTCATTATTACAACCCCACTAAAATGTTAATGATTCTAAGAATCCTTTATCTTTTATTTTTTATAAATTAATATCCTTTTGCATTGAATCTATAACTTCTAGAATAAAATTACGACTCAATACCATTAAAACAACTATTTGATGGTAAATACCAACTATTCTTTCAAATGCCTGACACTAATAAAAGTAATATTTGGCACGTATATATTGCCTTCCAGCAAAATTTTCTAATCCCCTAAAGTATATCTCTTCTTCTAAAATTGTCTATTGATTTCCTCTTTGTTTGAGTTGTCTAATTGTTTGTTTACAGTTATTTTTCCATGTAATTTATATCACGTTATGTAGCTTCGTAGCATTTAGATTTTAATATTGCTTTTTAATATATATTTTGATAAATCAACATTTATAACATTATGATTGAATCGTTATTAAAATTAAAGGAGCAATTTACCAATTTATCAAAATATAATTGAATGTAATACTAATAATATTAGTATTATGATAGAATTAGACATTTTCCAAGATTATGTACTCGTTTATTTTTCATTGTTTTGATGTAATAGAATATTTCTGGGAAATGGATCCTGTGTATCGAATGAATTTCAAAATAATGATAGGCATAAAAAATTTTATTTTTATTTAAAATTGTATGTCTCAGTGAAAAAAAAAATAGGATTCAGAGTAAAAATTATATTTTTATTTCTCTAAAAATAGAAAAAATAATAAAAGAAAAAGAAAAGGATCCGAATACATGTCCTTGGCTGATAAAAATAATAACAAATTATACATCGAACAAATCTATAATATGGGCTCGTTGTTACTTTAAAAATATTTGCGAATGGTGCATGTATATTCTAGCCCAATGAAAACCGGGTACTCCAAGGAGCTCATTTAAAGCTTCGTAATGCTGTGGCACAAGTTCAAACATGACTATTAATACCTTTCCAAAGCCCAAGATTGTCATGCATTTCTAATATATTGTTTTAGTAACAAACAAAGCTAGTAATGGACTTACATAAAAAAAAAAAAAAGGGCTGCTTATTAACAAGTTCATGAATAATTTTTATTTAAAGCTCTAAAAAGGATGATGTTATTCATAGTAATATTTATATATGACTTCTTTTTTTTTATTTATATATAATTTCTTTGAATTTTAAAATTATGAGTATGAATTGACTATATATATTATTTCTGGTTTGCACTAAAATAACCTCATACTTTTAGTATGAAGCCTATTCAAAAGAATAACAAACGATAAACTATTTCTAATAATAACGTTTCTAAAAATCTAATTCAAGAGTTAGCCATACATATTATTGTTATTAAACTCAGGTTACTTTATCTTAATAAAGCACTGTTTGGTTAGGTGATAAAGAGGTTTGGTTGTAGGCTACAAATCTTATGCTTTGTTTGGTATCAACTTTACCAGAATTGAATTTGATTTTATATTAATTAAAAAGATTTTAATTTATATATAAATGAATTTTATCATTTAAAAATTATATAAAAAACAATAGTTTTAATTTATTCATGAATAAAATTTTTATTTAAATATTAAAAATATATAAAATTTAATTGGAAGGTATATTTTGATTGTATCATGATAAATTAAATGTTAAAATGAGAATTAAGATTTTAATTTAACATGTTTAATATCGAATAATATAAATTATATAAAACTCTTGATAATTTTAATGAATTTGATAATAGTACATATATAATTAAAATAAAAATTACAATAAATAATATATGGTTTTTTTAACTTAAATTTGAAAGTAATTTGATAAAGTAATTTATTTTAAAATCAAATAAAATTATATTTTTAACGGTGTTGTTAGGTACCAAACCTATGGTCAACATGTAAAAAGACCTAAAGTATTTTTCATAACCCCTCCTTTATAATTTCCCACAAATCAAAATCCCTAGTAAAAGCTTCTTTCTATAAAATTTTTTCCTCTTAGTGTTCCTTATATTACAAAGATCAGCTTGCTTCTTTTACCGAGAGAGAGAGAGAGAGAGATCAGCTTGCTTCTGTTATTGATATCATGAGTGAAATTTTTGATGAATTTGAACTGATAAACCAACAAATAAAGGGTATCCTCAACTGTACAATTCACGGTAGAAAAAGGATCCGCAGAAATTTTCTCTTCTAAGCTTTTATACTTTGGTATAATCTTTTTAAGAGTTGAAATTTAATATTTAATTCACTCTTTATCTAAAACTTTTTAGACTATCAAGAAATAATGTCATTAATATATATATATATATATATATATATATATATATATATATATTAATTGAGTTTGCTTTCCTTAATTAAAATGCAATTTTAACTTCCTTGAAATGTGAAATTGTCACTTTAACAGCAAATAAAGTCTTTTGGGAGAGAAGATATATAAAAGGTACTCAAATTTTGAGTTTAATAAGAAACCAAAATTAATATTAATTTTCAATTAGAAGAAAAAACTTAACTAATTGACCATATTTTAAGGAAACAAAAATGTATCGAAACCATATTTTTTTCATTAATTCTCAGCAAATAATTATGTATGTGAATTTCATTTTTCTTTCATCATTCATACTATGGGAAAGATCAATGACGTTGGTATAATTCAGTTTTCTAAGTAATAAATTTAATTGTAGGATATTTGGAACTATTGATACTTTAAGTAGGGATGGCAACAAGGTAAGATAATGACAGATCGACAATATACTGTCCCACCCCGTAGTTACAGAGTTCTACCCTGTGTTTGATTATAGGGGCAAATTGGTGTTTTGTCCCCGTGACCTCTGGGGCACCGATGATCTGCGAAAAGATTTCAAAAAAATTGATAAAAATATTAAAACTTATAAATTTTAAATAAACACATAATTAATATTTAATATTTAAATTAATGTAATAATATTGATATAAAATTACACATAAATTATTCAATTAATATTAAATTTATCCTTAAAAATAAAAAATTTTAAAAATATTTAAATTTATAAATTTTAAATATACACTTAATTAATATTTAATATCCAACTTAATATAATAATATTGATCTAAAATTACACATAAATTATTCAATTAATCTTAAATTTTAAAAAAATAATTAAGATAAGTATTTTTTAATTATAAAACTACTATAATATATTTATAATAATATATATTTGTAAGTATAATATAAAAAATAAAAAATAATTTATTAATTTAGGGTAAAGTGGGGCACCGCGAGGCAATATTACCTTACCTTGCATAATTGATTTGGGCCAAAAATTTGCTCCACACCTTACTCTATGGGGCAAAAATTAATACCAAATTTGCACCTTATGGACCAAAATTCGTGATTCATTTTTTTATTATCCCTAACTTTAAAGATTAGTAATAGGCCATCTATTAAATGGTTACTATAGTTAAAGTATGTCCTATGGTAAGCCTATCACTCTAATTTTACTAAAGTTGTAGCAATTCCAAAGGTACCTTGCTCCTTTAAGCAAAAGTCAATAGTTATAACTTAATTCAAACACGTTACAATGAGAGGATATTCCTATAATAATACATGGAGAAAATATAGTTTCTAATTCTAGTTTTACTAAATTTGTTATTTCATTCTTATAGTTTCAATTCATGTAATCAGCCGTAAAGTTTCAAATAATTTGTAATTAACTTTTTTTTCTTAATCATTGTTCATTCTAATTAATGAAATCTTATATATCATCATATATTTCAATTAAATGTTACATGTTAACATTTTATCTTTATTTAGTTCTCAAAACTTGTTTATTTCTATCAAAAGCATCCCCTAGCAAAATTAAAACACATTTATTCCCAATTTATCAATTCTGTGATTTTTCTAAGCTTTCACTCTACAAGATTAGTGTGAATAATTTAAAAGATTTTAACTTTTAACTATTTCATTTTAATTCTCATGATTTTAGATGAATATTAAATGTATTTTTATTTTGATAGCGGATAATTTTGATGAGAATAAATGAATTTTGATGATTAAACAAAAATAAAAAAAAGTCAACGCACAAGATTTTGTAAACTAGATTCAACATTAGTTTAAAAAAAGGAATTAATTATAAATTATTTGAAATTTTAGAACTTAGTTGTGCAAATTAAATTTATAAAAATGAGATTACAAATTTAATGAATTATATGATTTAATTTAAACCCTCTACTTACCCCTAATACTTAAAAAAGTAGTCAACTTAGTCAATTTTTTCACTAAAAAGAGCTAATTGTACTAAATGAGATCTTAAATGATAATGCGTGTCTTGTGAGAGTGAATATGGATCAAGTTATGAACCAATTCAACTCAACTCATATAAATTTAACTTAATTCAAAATTCGATTCATATTCAAACAAACAAAAATTTTAGGTTTCAATTTGGTTCAAATTAAGTTGACTCGATTTAATGGTTCTTTTGGTTTAACCAAATAAACTTGAATGAAAATGATGCAAGGTAGTTTACGTAATTGTTTCATTTGGGTCACTTGTTTTAAATTTTTAAAATTTGTTATTTAAATTAACTTAAATACACCATATAATATATAATATTATATCTAATATTAGAATTTATTTTATAAATATCTCTAATAAATGTTATTAAAATATATTTATAAATATAATTAACTTATAGTTGTCTTATAAATCAAATAAGTCGATTTATTCATAAATCAAGTTTGATGCATTTAATAAATGAACAAATCTTTTACATTTAAGTTCATCTTATTTAATTTACAAGCCTAACTTGTCGAACTAATTTTCTAATTAAATCATAAGTGGTGAAGTTGTTGAAATAAATTTGAATTAGCAGGTGTGTTCCATTTACCCATACAAAAAAGTGTGGATTTTGACTTATAATGAAGGTAAAAAATAAGACATGTGGCACTGGGACGAGCTAAGCTCGTGAGGGCTTAAGCTTAGTGTCATATATGCTTACTTATATAAGCCCATAAAAAATATGAAAAAAATTGATCAACCTTATGAGCAACTTGTATTTTTATTTTTATTTTTTTACTACTATGAGTAATTAAGTAACTAAACGTATATATATAAAGATTATAGATTAAACCATGAATGTAGAAGAAAGAAGGCACCTTTAAATAATATTGGATCAGGTTAGATTAAAAAAAATATTTCTTCTAATAAATTATAATTGAGTAATTAGATTTCTCTTTTGGTGTAATGAGTTAGTAAAATAAGACTAAAAAAATTATATTAGGTTATTAAAAATTTAGTTGTATATTGGGTTAGATTAAAAAAATTTTAAAATACTTGAATTATTACTAAAAACTTTAACATAAAAAAAAATTAAGCTAACAGAAAAACTCACACTTGTCCAAGCAAGACCATATGAACTTTTTAGCATAATCATAAGCTGCCCATGATCATAAGCTGCTCATATTACTCATCATGAGCCTTAAACCTATTTTACATGCTTAACCCATAAAATTATAGTCTGCTTAAATGCTGATTCAAATAAGTACAATTCATTGAATTTATGGTTTACATAGACGAAAACCAAATATTTGAGAATAGATTTGTTTTATATTTTTTAAAATTTTTAAGTTTTTCTAATTTTAAAATCCAATAATTAATTAAAAAAAAGTACTCAACCGCTTAAGGTCAATGATCAAGTTTATCTAAATCTTAACCAAAAACTAAAAGGATAAAATTTCCAATTCCAAATCACCTATCCTTTTACTACGTTTAATAGCTAGCTGCAAACTATGAGAGTTGAAAAATCAAAAACTAACTAATAACAGTTAATCCAAGTGGTAGGAGCTTGGTCTCCTTAAGCAAGGTCTCGAGTTCAAGTCTTGTGAATGGAACAATTGTCGTTGGGAGAGCTTTACCCCCATATTGGGTCCTCCCGGCTCAAATCTAGATTAATCAGAGGTCCAATGTGGCCTACCGGATACTGGATAGTCCATACCCAAAAAAAAATCAAAAACTAACTCTAAAGCATTAAAAAATGACAAAGAAAGTTAAGGAAGCCTAAATCAACCCAATTGCCTAACCCTCTTTCACCATTATCAGCATGAAACTATATCACATCTGCTAAGAGGTAACTTCATCTGAATGGTTTCTTTGAATGTTTAATTTTTTTACAAGTGTTTTAATGTTGAAAATATTATGAATATGTAGTTTTAAAACTTATAATATTTTTAAACTTAAAATTGTTCAACAAGCTATAAAATATTTTTTAAAAGAAAATTAAAAGTCCGCAAACCTATTAAGTCCATAAAGCCAATATCAAACTCTAGACATGCAAAACAGGACTCATGATTGCAAGTAATGCTGGTAGTTTGCAGTTGCCTACAGTCATGAGCCACTACAAATAGTCTAACATAAAGTCCGTGTTTATGTGGGTAAGTTCGCGTGAGCAAATAACTGCACGGTCAAGCCTGCAAGTAAAAGATTAATTTTTTAATTATTTTTTTCTTATACTTAAGCCTAATATATATTTTAAAAAAATTCAATCTAATTTCTATTCTTCAATCCAATTTTTCTCATCCAAATATTTTAACAAAAATTAAAATATTAAAATATAATTTATAAATTATAAAGTAAAATAATTAATAAAAAGATAAAAATATGTGGAGTACCTATATCACATGCAAGGTGGTGTCCAATTTTTCTTACCTAAATAATTTAACAAAAGTTAAAATATTAAAATATAATTTATAAATTATAAAATAAAATAATTAATAAAAATATAAAAATATGTGAATTGCTCACACTGGGGTCAAGCCCGCACCGTACGCAGGGTGGGGCGGGGAACCTAATATGAAGCCCATATTTAATACAGACTAATGCGAGTAAGCTCACATGGGCAAAAGCTTGCGCGAGCTTGTCTCGTATAAGCCTATCTCACTTATTTTACATTTCTACCAAACTCAAATCATTAATTTAACAATTTGTAACAGTTGTGAATTTGTCTAATTCAATCTGTTTAAGATAGGACATTTTAACAACTTTAATAGGTGGTTTATCAATTTTTTCCCAATTATTAGTTTTTAAAAATAAATATAAAAGGTTGGATTGGACTAAATAATACTTTAAAAAATAAAGTATAAAATCATAATATTTGATAAAAGAATTAAAGACTTTGAATTTGATAACTAATAATAAATTAAAAATAATTTTTAAATTTATAATTATTTATTTTTAATTTTTATCAAAAATTATAATTTTATACTTTATCCTTTAAAATATAATTTAAACTTTAAAAGAAGCCGATCGATTGGAACCGCAGCGCATGGAATCACTTTACACACGGATTGTGAAGCTGGAAAGGGCTACATCCAATGCACAACCAAACACAAAATTAGAGATTTTAATTTTCTCATTTTTTTTAAGCCTCTAACAAAATTCAACACCTACATTTTCTTGGATATAGATTAGATTTAACACACCCTTTAATAACCGAAGGGGGGGTCATTTTTTCTCTAAGAAAATATGAATAAAGAAAGGGCAAAACTTCTACGCTCTAAATATATATTTTTTAGGTTTGAATACCCTATCTAAAGCTTTTATCAAATTATTTTACATGTCACTAAAAATTTGATTCCACAACTTGTTGAATTTATATATCAATTCATAATTTTGTCCCATTAAAATTTAACAACCCTCTAATATTTATTCAATTTAAATTTATCATACAAATCATTTTAATTATAAACCAAAATATATCGCCCTTCCCTTTAGTTTAATGGGATTATACAGACTTCTCTTATAGTTTTAAATCTTGTAAGTTAGTCTATTTAATTGAAAAATAATAAGAATATTTTATTTTTTTATTCTTTTACCCCTTTTATTATAATTTTTAATATAAATTATAAAATAACTACACTATCCTCTATTTTATTTAATTTTTTCCTTCTTCATATTTGTTTCCCTTTCTTTCTTTATTGAAAAATTCAAATCTCATTGCCCTCTATATGAAAAAGGACAATAACAAAAAAAAAAAGGGACAAATCATTGGAGCAAAAATCAAGTGATGTTTGTTTCTAACCCTGAACATATCAAGTGTGTATTGAGGAATCACTTATTAACGAAGATTAAGAAAGGATGGCAGTAAAGTGGGAATATTGGAGAAGGTCGATGACAATAGAGTGTGAAAAATTGGAGACCTTTAGAGGGAGATTTAGCTCAGTTCATTAAAATTGAATTTTGGAGAAATTTTTCTTAGAAGGCAACAAAAAGTGAGTTGAATAATAAATTACAATCATGGCTATTATCATTTATACATTGGCACAAATTACTATTGTAATTCAATAGATGTTAACCACAATACAAGTGCAAGGAATGGTAGATTAAGAAGTGTGGTTCTTACCAATTTTATTCTATTTTTATGTGGATGTACTTTTCACCATTATTCATGGTTAAAGATGAATGAATTTTTAAAGAAATATGTATTTAAAAATTTTATCATTGCTTCAATTTAGTATATTGCCCAGGATTGAAAATATTTATTTATGTTAAATAGGATTTTTGCACAGTCCAAAAGTTTGTGATTTTTTTCAAATTTGCTTCACTTAAAATTGAAAAATGATTGAAAGTTAATTCCAATTAATTAATGAAAATTATTCTGACATTAATTATGAGTTACTGGTAATTATTCCATATTAATTTGTTTTTTATATTTAAAATGAGTATCACTTTCAAAATCTTCCAAGAAAAAGGTAAAATATGATACAAATTCAATTAATTTGTAAATCAATTCCTACAAACATCTTATTTACTTTAAAACACATTCGAATGAATTATAAAAGATTCTCGATAAAGGAATGTTTGTGGGAAAAATATGAGAAAGCGTAAGAAATTTCATTTGAAAAATAATAAGCATACCATAATTAGGTAATGTTATCATCTACTGACTTGAAAGCTCATATAAAGACTTTGATATGTGCTTGTGTGATCAAGTAAAGTGAGTAAATATTTAAGTACGTGATACAGTAAAGAGAAAGAGTTTAGGTAGGTTGGTGAAGAGGGTATTGTGAGTATTAATTATAACAATGAGATGTTTAAGAGAGATTGCTCTATATGAGAAAATAAATACCATTAATATGTACAAATAATCTTATTATTAATAAAAAAATAATTTATTTATCACATGTTTGTTATTTTTCTATATAACATATTATATAATTTATAATTATAATAATTTTAAATTGTCAAACTTCATCCTGTTAATTAATTAACCAAATATCATAATTATATTAGATAATTACCTACTTTCACATTAAATAATTAATAGATAGATATCATAAATATGACATGGTTATCGTTTGAGGTGATATTTATATTAATTATATTAGATACTTAATAATATCTTAAATATCACTTTAGACATCTTAAATACTATACTAGTAAAATTAGTGTTCAAATACACTTAACAATAAAGATTTTACTAATTTATTAAACTAATTTGCAAAAACTTTTCTTTGAAAATCTTGCTAATTATAATTTGATAATGATATCATCTACCAACTTAAAAGCTCATTAAGGCTTTGGTGTATACTTGTGTGATCGAGTAAAATAAGTAAGTACTCAAATATGTGATAAAAATGAGGAGAAAATACTTATATGTGTTGATGAAGAGTGTTGTAAATACACCAAGAAAAATATAAAATGTAACAATGAAATATTCAAGAGAGATTACTCTAGATGAGAGAATAAATATAATTAGTACGAACAAATGATATAAATTAATTTATTTTTCATATGTGTCTATATTAAACTATCTTAATGTTTTCAAAATTTTTACTTGTTAAATTTAAAAAATTGGTTAATTGAAATGAAAGTCTCCCTATTATTTTAATTAAAAGCATTGACTTGCTTTATTTACAACTACTGTATTTTTTTTCCAAATATTTTTGCCGAATTCTTGCTAAAAATGGAATTAGATTATTTAATTTTTTTAACATGGTCTTCTCCTTTTTTTTCATTTTTTTATTAATGATTAAGCCTTTTTATTTCTTTGATTGTGTTGTTATAGTTTACTAAAATAGGGTCAATATTTAAAATATTATTAAATATTTAGCAAAATCAAGAGCTTAATCATTATGACATAGCATCTTCACTTTTTTCGAGATATGAGTTAATTAAGTTAATTTTTAATGGTATAAATAAGAAATTATTTATAGTATTCAAATAAAACAATTATATAGAATTGATAAATTTAGTATGATATTAAATAGGTAGATTAAAGTTGAAAGATAATAATTTTAATAACCCAACATGTAATCAAAATAATGAAAGAGAATTAATTAATTTAGTATAAAATTAAATATTTAAATTATAAATGGCATATATTAAATAATAAATTAATAAGATGCAATTGCAATGATTAATTTAGCATTGAATTAAATACTTAAATTAAAAATAGTATAAAACAATAAAAACATGATTTAATTATGTACTCAAATAAACTACAAGAATTTAGCTAACAAGACTATAGAAAATTTTGATTTCTTAATTACTTTCATAACAAATTTTCATAGGAAATTTTAGTTGGACTAAAAATTTGTGTTTTTATAAAAATATCTCAATACAGAAGGGAAGAAGAACTTAGAAAGTTGCCGGTTTTGTATCCACTCTACTAGGTTATATATGTATATAATTGCAATAAAATAAAATAGTAATAAAATTTTGATTCAAAGAAGAATGTTCAATTTTGGTGGTAGTCTAAAAGAGGATATGACTTCAAATAAATCCTTTTATATTTTATGAAATTTCAAGGATGGTGTTGCAATTGATCCAAAAAGTATATCCAAAGAAAAAATAGGTGTCTTAATTTGATTTTTGAATAAAGAATTAACAAAATATATTGGATGACTGTTACATCATTTTTGGATGACCAAAACTAATACCAATACTTGAACTCACCCAATAGAAATAGTATAAATCTCTATTAAAAATTTTGGCAAACAAGTAAGAAGAAAAGGAAAATGCAAAGAAGATGAAAAGTGGTATTAAACTTGGATTGTAACTTGAATAAATAAAAAGTATAATTATCATTTCATAATTTTAATATATTAAAATAAAAAATAAATCAAAAGCAGAGCATATTTAAGGAATATTTCTAGTTGTTTTTATTAAAATGGAATAATGTGTATATTTTGAAAAAAAAATCAAAGAAGGCTCATATATTTAAATAAATTTCAGAGGATATTAAAATAATTTATTTTAAATAATTATTTAGTGAGAAATGATTTAATATTTCATAATAATAGAGGTTTATTTTGAATTTACTTTACATATCATTATAGATTTAGTGTTAATCCCTCAAAAAATTAAAACTCATATGTCAATTTTCCAAAAAGTTAAATTAAATTGCTTATTTAATAAATGGTTAATCTAATAGTTTACATTTATTTAAATATCTTGGGTATGGATAGCTGAAAATATAATTTTTGTATTGAAGTCTAAATAAAAGAATAAAAGTAATCTTAACTAATAAGTTTTTTCACAATACCTTCACTTAACTAATAAATGTATTTTGTCACATGCTGTTCGAATAAGACTCAATTTCGTATAATTAATAAATTAATTTATAATTTATTGACTTAATCAATAAGGAAGTTAATAAGTTATAAGTTAAAGTTTAGAAATATTTCTCATACTAACTTATTAAAAAAAATAAGTTTTGATTTAATTAATTACTTAAAGTAATTTATAACTTATAAGTTATTATTTCTTTAAATTCTTTTCAAATCTATACTTTTTTTATTAATTTACAACTCATATTCTTTGTAATATAAATCTAAATATTTTTTTATAAAATATAATTAATTAAATATTAAATATTAAATATTTTATTTTATTTAAAATTTTTAATTTAATTTTTAGATAAATATAAATTATTTTAATTATATATCTATTTATATTAATATATTATTTATGTTATTTTATAATTTTAACTAATTCAACAATTAATTTTATGAAATACTTTAATTAACTTATTAATTACTAGCTATCACTATTGGTTAACTTATTAACTATTAACTAATTTATCAGTTATTATCTAACTTATTAATTATTTACATAAAATAGAGCTTAAAAAATATTTAATTCACTTTTTAGATATAAATTTTTTTCAATATATATATATATAGAATTCCATTTTTTGTTTTTCGGCTCTTAAATATTTTAGGGTGCCTTCTCTTAAGTAACGGAAGTCATCGAATTGTCTTAATACATTGAATCCGGAAAGAAAATTAAAGAACTTCGATTATTTTTGTTTGAATCAGTGTTTTAACATTTGAATTGAATGAAACAAAAAAGTCATTAAAATATAGTTTAATTGATTTAAGAATGACGACGTGCAGTGCATATACTACAACTAAACTGACAACCGGTCTATGTTTAGCAGAATCTTAAATTAATTGTTGAGTGTCATGAACCATTAGCCGACTTTTTAAATAATATATATGCTGTAGGCGGAACTGATTAGGATTAACAACGAAGTTTATTACCTTCGTCGTCAAATCCGATTATTAAAATTAAAAAAATACTTCTTGCACTCTTAAAAAAATGATTATTCACTCTTTTATAATAAGTAATAGGACCCACAAATTATTTTCAGTTCACATCAAGATATCTCCCACTAAACAACTGAGGGATTAATTTTTTACCATACGGTCAAGTGCCAAATACAAAAATTTCTCCAAATTAAATTTTCTTTATATATAAGATTTGAATCAAATTTAAAATATCGGGTTTAAAGTTTATAAACCCCTTCCACTCAAATTAATTTATGTCGATAAATCCGTAGAATTGTGAATGTTATATTTTATAAAGAGCGAGCTAGCTGCCATACAAACGGACAAAAAAAAAGGGAAGGCCATATATTATATATAGTATAACGCACTTTGGCCAGGCTTGTTACTGTATTCAATGTGATTATACACTATCTATTTGATTTGATTTCTTTTACTATTATTTAATAAGAAATGTTTAAATGTCATCAATTAATAATATGTGAATTAATTTTATTTAGTAATTAATTAAATATAAATAATAAATCAACAATTATTTATTACTAATTATAATAAGAAAAAATATCAAACCTATTCATAATTAATTGTTAGATAAAATAAATTCATGCATTATTAATTAAGTAATATTCACTGATAAACAATATTTATGTAAGTATTTTTCTCGTTTAATTTATCATTCTACCAACAATATATGGTACCTTCTGGAGACCCCACATGTTCATCTTTCAATTATTAAGCTATTTTCCCTAAATAAGCTGCATAACCCGCTATTATCGCCTTATTTTGTCATTTAGCATTTGTCAAATTCGTACAACTAATTAGCGTCTAAGCAAAATCATTTCCTTTTGATTTCTTTGCGCACTCCATAAGGTGACGCCACCATAGAGACTACACAAAGCTCTATCTTCTCGTTTTATAAGTTCACTTTGCACACATCAATGCAACTTGGCCTTTTAGATATGGGGATTGCTAACAACATTACACATGTGAATCAGCAGTTTTTATTTATTTTTATTTGGATAAAAATTATATTATTAATTTCAAAATGATAAAAATTTATTTTTTACAATAATTTTTTAATTTAATAAATATATTTATAATAAAATTAAAAATAAATAAATTTGATTTGATTAATATTTTTTGTTAAAATTACTTAAATATTTATATTATTAGTTCTAACCACCTTTTGATAGATGGGAGAAAAGTGCTTCTATACCCAAAAAATTGAACATACTTCCCGTCTTCTTAATTTTTGATTTGATAAGTTTAGCCCTTCTAATTATAAAATATCAACTTTAGTCCTTTTAAATTTAAACTAAAAGTTCATATACTTTCATTCAAATATCAACTTTCTATAAAACTAAAACAACGTTATAAAAGTCTTATCTTAATCCATGATTTAAAAATTAAATCAGATAATAAACTAAATGAATAATTAAATTATGATTCAATTGATTGAATAAGTTAAAAAAATTGATTAAATTGTACTAATTGGCCAACTCAGTTAAAACAAAACCATAATCCATTTAGAATTGCACCCAATTTAACAATCCAATTTTGTTCAATTTTTAAAACATTGGTCCTGACATTGATTTAATGAGAATCACGATTGATATTTTTCAATTAAGGGAACAAATCGAGTTGAGATTAGGTGATAGCACAAGAGATGCTACCATTGTAGGAATTGGATTACATGAAAATCCTCTCAGTACTACTACTACCACCAAAACAAGTAATTTGCAGAAGACAGGTTGGTATATCCAAGTTGCTTCTAAGAATGGAAATTGAATGTCAACGACGGTTTGATCAGAAAGAAGTTGACCAAATTGTTAAACAAACAAAAGGTTTAAATCAAAGTAGCTCGCCAACTCTGCTAGAGACAAACGAATACAATAGGATAGGGATAACAATTTTTTTTTAAACAATACAATAATCCGGATTATATGAATATAAGGTATTTTATATGATTTTGGATTCAACATACACAATTTCGAATTATAAATGAATTGATATGCTTAATACAAATAATAAATAAATCAATGAGGGTTGACATAAAATTAAATGAATTCATACATCAATTTACTTAAGAATTTATATTAATATTTTAAAATATTATTTAAAAATAAAATTTAAATTATAATAAAATGATAACAAAAATTCAATAAATATTTAATTACAGATTGAAAATATTTTTATGAAAAATAATAAATAATTATATTTGTTATCCAAATTTATAAATAAAATTTGTTACTTAAATTTATTAAAAGAGTTAAACAAATTGATTTGTCTTAACACGTTTATTGCTTAATAAATATATTGACGTAATATAATTATTATTTGAATCAAATTCGGATTGAATTTTATTAAATTATTATTAATTTTTTGTTTAACAATAAACTAACACATGAATAAAAATTGTCATTCTACAATTAAAAAAAAATTGCTATAGGTATAAAAGTTGCAATCCAAAATTGAATTACAAATCTTTTATATTTATTGAATTAAATTTTTTCTACCATCCTATATTTAATTAAAAATTTTGATTTATATTTAAAATTTAATTTTAAATTTTATTTTCGTGCACAAAAAATAAATGAAGACAATACTTGCAACACTAAACTTTATAATCTCTACAAAAACAATGTAGCAGGCGGGCTGTGGGGTGACTTCCTCTTCCTTAACTAAAAATTAAGAGTACAACAGATCATGTCATCATTTTCTTTGAAAATTTGCAGCGTATAGACTACTCAATCCCTTGAAACGGCTGACAATGAAATTGGAAAGTATTGTGCTCGAAAACGACGAATCTTACCAGATCAACAAACCCAGAAGTTAGGATAGTGGGGTTTTTGTCAATCTCAAGCTGTTCCAGGAGTTTTTGGGTCATGGTGGTTGTTTGCTCCTGTCCCTGGATAATCTGAGTTTTCTATATCCATCCCTCCCTCTAACATCATTTCTTCGGATCCCACATCAATCGTTTCTTCTCCATTTCTAAATTCCACAGCTTCCACCTGCATGCAATTTATGACATAAGGAGAAAAAAAAAATCCCAAATAAACAAATTAAGAGCCAAGACTGATCTAATTAATTAGATTCATATGGGCACTTGAAGCTGAAACCTGATCTAGTGTACTTTTGATTGATGATTCTTCTCTCTTTGACAAAAGGCTTCCTGGAAACCATCAAATTTAATAAACCATCAAGATTGAGTAATCAAGGAAAAAGAGTTAATCGTTGATTTTGCAAGAAGACTCACTGGTCGTTGGAACAGCAGGAGATGACAGAGCAAATGAAAAACTCAGAAGGATTATGAGAAGTTGCAGAAGAGCTTTGTGCTCCATGTTTGGAGAAGAAAGAGAAGAGATTAGAAAGAACAAAAAAAGCTGCTGACTTGGGAAAGCTCAGCTGAGGAAAGGGATGATGATGATGATGATGATGATGATGATGATATGTAAATGAGATGAGAGGACATGCGGAAGACGGTGCTTTTATATAGAATTCTTCACAACAAAACATTATTGGATTTGAATATTGCATGATAATAAAAGTACAAGTGCTGTATGTCAACTTCAACTTTCTCATCATTATCATTATTATCATTTTATTGACCTCTGTGGTGTGTTTCCACTTGCCTGACCTTTCATTTCAACGTGCGTTCTCCATATGACTAAATCTAAGATAATCCAAAAGATACGCCAACTTGGTTTGGATGACAAGATTTTTATAAATTCGTTGGATTGAATCTGATCAACTTAGTCGGCCCAGACGTCTGAAATCCGTGCGGGTATAGCGGTGAAATGACATATGCTACTATTATTGTATATTTTTTTTTTGGGCACTGATAGGGTATTCCCAGGCAAAAATATCAAATTACTATATTTTCAAAAATTTATTTCCGTTTTATCGTTATTGTTTGAAAATATATTATCAAAGTTTGAAAATATATTATCAAAATATGCGTGAGAGGCGGAGGCGCCAGGCCAAAAGGCATATTCGGGGAGAAGGTGCCAGTCCGGATGGCGCCTCCGGTGGGCCTTGAGGGCGCCGGACCTTACTCTACTATTTTTTGAAAATAAATAATTTTAATAAATAATTTTGATGTCATTTCAAAATAAAAATTTTAAAAATAAATAATATGTAATTGTGACTCAAAATAAATTTTTAAAAATAAATTACTCATTTCATAATTATATTTGATATCATAAAAAAATATTTTATTCCACTTTGATATTTAATACATAAATTTATTATAGGAATTAAATAAGAAAGTAGTTAATGATAATAATATATTTAATAAAAATAATAAATATTTAGTAAATAATTGAATATTATTAAAATAAAATAAAGGATCAACAAAGAATAATTACGTAATTTATATTAATATTTCTCAAAATTTGATCCAATGACACTTAATATTTATTATTTTTTAGAATTATATACTTCCACTATTCGAAATTATATTATTACAAGTAATTATTTAATACGTTATTACACATAAGTAAATTTATTGAATTATTCAATAATATTCTTTATATACGAAGTTGAAGATTGTTAAAAATAAAAAGAAATATAACGAAATAAATATGTTTCTTTTTATTTTGTATTTATTCCAATAATATTCTTGCTACTTTGTATTTATTTCAATAAAATTATTTTTATTTTGTAACAAAATAAATATGAAATGACGAAGTTGAAGATAGTTGAAAATTAAAAAAATGTAGTTATTTCGTTGCAATAATCTTTTCATTTTGTAAAGAAATTAAAATTATAATATGAATTAATTCTTTTTTATTTCATCACAATGATAAAATATTTTGGCAATGAGAGGCAAAAGTACCAATTTACTATTTTTTTAGAAACTATTTTTCATTTTACCGTTCCTTCGAAATATTTTATCAAAATACGCACAGTGGCGGAGAGAGGCCAAATGGTGTGTCGAGGGATGCTAGACGAAATGGCGCTGTTGGCGCTCGAGGGAAAGGATGCCAGGCGATATGGTGCCTTTGGCCTATGGCACCCTCACTCCTCATTTCTAAGTTAATTAACCGGTGACCGTGTCTACTGTAGATCCAAAAGACTTGAATTTTGGTATTGTATATGGCCAGCATCCCCATCTACGTTGACAATTGTGCTATGTGTTTTGACCTCAATATTTGGTGGACTCAACTCATAACGTATTGAATAAACATGGCATTTAATGTCATTTACAAGGATGATGGTTATTTATCTTTCAAATATTATAATTAATATTATTAATTTTTTTATATTTATTATAACTATTTATTCCTTACTTCACTAATAATATTAAAATAAATAATGAGAAAAAAATTTAATTAAAAAATAATTATATATTTCATATTATGAAGATAAAATTTATTAATTTATTTTAATATTGTTTATTTATTTTAACATGGTAAATAAATAAAAGAATAGATAATTATAATAATTATGAAAATAAAAAATTAATAATGTTACTTATTAAATTTAAAAAATGTCATTATCATTACTTTTATAAAAAAATTAAATATTCTAATTATTTTAAAGTTTATTATTTTTTATTATTTATATATTAACTTAAAATTTGGGAGATGTGCCTCGACCGCCCTCAGAGGCGCCTTTTAGTTTGGTTTCTCTCCGCCGTTGTGCGTATTTTGGTAAAATATTTTGAAAGAACGGTAAAATAAAAAATAATTTCTAAAAAAATAGTAAATCGATACTTTTACCTAACGAGATGTGGAACATGGAATGATCCTAATCATTAGAAAAAAAAATAAACATACATTATTTTAAAAAATTTATAATTAATTTATGTTTGTTAATAATTTATAATAATTAAAGTTATGAAAATAAAATACCAGAGGAGAGAATAAAATTCTAGTTAGAAGGATGTTATTAGAAAAAATTGCATATATTTGATGCGTTATATGAGAATTGAATTGATTGTGTATTTGTGAGAAGAATTGATAATTAAAATCGATATAAGTACCTACGCAAGAAGATAAAAATGTCGTAATAATCAAAACCATCCTAAATGTTAATGTTTGGCAATAAAGTAGTAAGATAGATGTGCATAAATATACAATAAATATGAAAAAGAAAGCTAATGTCTACATAAGTGATGTCCAGTCCCACATCCAGGATCGGTAATGTGGCGGCCATATCTACTAACCCTCTGCATAGGCTCGGGAGTCACATCTCCGGTATCTGTGGCTCCTCTACCTCCAGCTCCCGCTCTGCCTCTGTCTTTGACTCCCGCTCTGCCTCCACCTCTACCTCTATCTACAAGAACTGAGTCATCTGTCATTATGCCACCAAGTGTTGATCCCTAATCATGAGTGTGTAAATCAAATGCAGGACGATATGGCTGTGATGGACCAGTATCACTAGGAGGAAAGACATGGAATGAAGATGAAACTCTTGGTATATGTGAAAATACCTGGAATGAGGATGGAACACCAAAAGTAAACTGGTACATCTAGAATGATGACGGACCATATAGTGCAGCCGGGAACATGGTGGAGGATGAAGGATCATCAGGTGCAGTAGGGTACATATGAGATGAGGACAATCATATCTGGCATCATCATCATGGCATCCTGGGCAGTTGATGGTGGAGTCTGTTGCACTGTCGAAGTGGACGAAACATCAGCCTGCGACGTAGGTCGTGGAGTAGTGCGACGACGTCGACGAGAACGAGGCTGATCATGGTCACCCTCCGCAAGGTCTGGGATATGATGGGCATGAAGAGTTGGCTCTGCATGTGAGTCAATAATCACATGATCAACCTCCTAAATGGCATGAAGGATGGAGTTCGTCGCTGATCTAAGTACATCGAAGGTGAACTTAGACTGCCCCTCAGGTGTAGTGAAGTCCTGTAGTATGGACACCTTATCTACCTGTGCAAATTTTTAACATTAAAGTTAGTTACAATACTAATGCACAGGAAGAAAATTAGACACAGAAAACTAGCACGCAGTATTACCACAAGGTCTACTACTCCCCTAATAGGTGTAATAAATCGCCTAGTAACCCGTCTATACCATGCCATGTACTCGGACCGTGGGCTTAAGACTAGTCGTGTGGTTGGCTCGGCGATAGCGCACAAGTCTCGTCGGATATCCCAGAGTTGATGACGGATGTGCCACTCCTCATCATGCCGACCGGACAAGTGAAGGCAATGGACCTCCGCCACCTGCTTTGGTGGCTCAGGAATAGGCTGGTGTAATCCAAACTACCATAAAATCATATCTGGCTGGTGTCACTCGACAATCTGAAAGTGTATGAGTTGCACCACTACTGTCCACATGTCACTCCCGTCAAAACAGTACTGAGGAAGTGATGTGGTGACTACCTCAGTGTACGGGAATCCAAGTGATCTGAAATTACACACTTATATTGTCATTTAAATGCGACAATGAAATGGATAAAGGAATGAAATAAAAATATACATTATCCCCTTCATACCTGGTCAAGACGAAGACAGTCCAGCACGTATCTATAATAGGGTAGGCTGTGTGCCGAACTATCCTAGAACATCTTTTGATAGTGCCACCTACCAAGTACAATAACTAAGTTAAACAACTTAAAAGTTAACTTAATTACAAGTGTAAATTGAAAATTTTTCTAACCTGTGGGCTAGGGGGCCAATCCTTACATCTCCCTCTGGTATGTCTGAAATGGTAATCGCGGGGGCGATAGTGAAAAATCTATCCCATGCCCAAAGCTGCAGTAGTAGGCAACACCCCCTATCTCCTTGTAATCTGGAGTAGTAGCCTTACAAAGCTCTCTGTACAAATAGGCCAGGCAGGAAGATCCCTAACTATACGTCCCAGCCTCATGGAAGTCTCCTAGCAAGGATAAGTGCATGAGGTGGACATACGTGCCGGAGTGGTCTAGAAACAACGTCCCACTAATGAGACGCAAAATGTAGGCCCGGGTGAATTTCTGTAATGTCATCTCATCTGCATCATCTGGAAGATAAGTGAAATGCCTCTCCAACTAACTCATCTTCAATCGCCCCCCTCTGATGACATTCTCGTCCACTGATAATTGCAATCCCAAGTACTCCTCTATCAGGGCTCCCCATCCCCACACAGTGGGCCCCGTCACTGCTCGACCATCAATGGGTAGGCCGAGTTGAAAAACTATATCCTGCAATGTAATAGTGGTCTCCCCCTGTGGCATGTGAAAAGTGTGTGTCTTCAGCTTCCACCGCTCTACAAAAGCACTGATCAACTGATGGTCAATCGGCACAAACTCGCACATCACCAGGTCGTGAAAACCTGCCTCTTGTAACAAGGGGACAATCAACTCTAGCGGCTGTTGGTGATGGTAGTGATGAGCCCATCGAATCCTCAGCACACGGTCAGGCTGTAAAAAAAAAAGATTAATAATTATTACGTCTGACAATACAGAAAATGTTCAACTAACTTTAAGATCTAACTATTTCCATACATGGCCTACCCAAATCGACTGGGATATGTGTGAGTCCTGAGCCGTCAGAAATGAAGGATCCCGTGGTCCAGGATCAACATGTTGGGAAGTGGATGCCATCTGCCAATATAAGAATTACATTAAGATGGAATTTAGACACACACTAATATAATATACGTGTGCAATTTAACTACAAAGATCCACACAAGAATTTATAGCACTTGGACGATTGAAGTAATTTTTTAACATTACTAGTAATAGGGTTACATATATATCCATAATGACATGCAATTTTACAATAATCAAACAAATCACATCATCCAATCGTTACACTTATGACATTGGTTAACATACTTCGTAACATATCTACGACAGTAAAAATCAAAATTAACGTGAAGAAGAGCCTTCATCTCTATGTAGAAGTGGGCAGCGCCTACGATTATGACCTTCCATCTTACAAAGACCGCATTTTTTCCTGACACCACTCTCTTGAGGCCAATCCATCTCATTTCTGATCCGTGTCGACCTCAGTAGTCCCTTTTCACGCAATCTTCTATAATTTGGAACCAGGACAGGAAATGGTGATAGGTTATTCCATTGCGACCACTCTCCGATTGGCCACCACTCAGATTTGTAGCAATTAACTAGGATGTCAAGATTGTATACAGGATCGACATATAGTTCCCACGATATGTTAACTAAGGCACAAGCAGCAATAATATGAGCGCAAGAATACCTATATACATAGAATTGTCCGCATTTACATTGCCCTTTGTCTAATAACACTTAGATGACCTTTCCACATAATCCCTTGGCCATATCAGGGCCTTCCACCACTTCAAACCTAGTTCCTTGTCTATTATAAGTACGAATGTGGTAAGAAGAAGCACGTGACTGGACAGTCACAAGCTCCTGTCTGAATCTGCTTGCGTATATGTGACCTTGTTGTAGTTCAGCATATGCTTCTTTTGCCCTTTCCACAAAGTACTTGATATATCTATAGTATGTTTATTGAACAAGGCCTGTGATTGGTAGCTTCCTTAATCCTTTGAAGAGGCCATTAATGCACTCAACTATGTTAGTCGTCATATAACCATATCTTCTTCCTTCATCATAAGCAAGCGTCCACTTCTCCATCAGAATAGCGGTTAACTTCTTGTGGATTTCCTCATTGACTTTGCTTAGGTTGACCAATCTTTTCATGACCTTTTCTCGATTTGACTCATATACTGAACACAATGAGACAAATAAGTTAACCAGGTTGAACTATCAGATACATAAATTTACAGATGAAAGGTTCAACAAAAAAGTTATGCTGTAAGGCGTACTAATCCTAAGGACATATTTTTTGACATTGTCATCCCTGCATTTCTTGTGAATGTTGTTAGTAATATGTCTGATACAGTACCGATGAAAAGTATGAGGAGGCTGCCATCCTAGACCATCATTGGCTACAGCATCTTTTATAGCTCGGTGTCGATCTGATATCAGGCATATTCCTTACTGGTTCGTAACATTTACCAGTAACAATGCCAAAAACTAATTCTAATTTTTATAGTTCTCCTTTTCAACAATGGCAAAGGCAAAAGGTACGGGACATTTATTACCATCCTGGGTTGCAGCAATCAGTAGCACACTTCTGTACTTGCCATACAGAAACATTCCATCAACTTGTATGAATTGCTTGCAGTACGGAAATGCCGCAATACATGGCTTGAAAGCCCAGAAAACTCGATTGAAAACATGTTTTTGTGGATCAACACGGTTGTAAACTGTGACGAATTCTTATGACTCTAACTTGAATAGAGCTTGGTGACAATATCCTAAAATGTCCAACCATTTCGGGAGCACTTCATATGATTTATCCCAATCTCCGTACACCTTGATAATTACCTTTTGTTTTGCCTTCCATGCTTTTCTGTACGAAATCTTATACCCATACATGCCTTCCACCCTCTCCTGTATAAGCGAGATTGGAACATCTTCCTTCACTTTAATCATCTCCAGTATCAAGGAACTTATATACTCAGAATCAAGAGACTTGTGATCCTGTGTTAAACTGGCATTAACACATGTGTGAGGCCCTGAAAATCTAGTTATTGTTCAAGTGTTAGAATTCTTCATATTGGTCGCTCTAAGGCAGAATTTGCATTCGTCCCCATAATTATCACACTTCACACTCAATCTTCTAGTATCCGATTCCTCCACGTAATAACTATGGTGCCTTCTGATGTGGCAATACTTGGTTACAGCAATTAATGCCTCCTTGTAATTAAACTCTTGTCCAATCTGTAAGTCCTCCATGTCGTAATCATAGCTTGATTTCATTATTTCTGAAAATTCATTAGCATTCCTTACGGCACCCCAATTAATGTAAGAAAAGACAGCAGCTTGAGGGACACCGCATGATGTCTGTGTAGCATTGTCACTCCTCACACACCTCGTTGGCACACTGTCTCCATGGGTAGTTGCACGTTCTTCATCATCACTGCTACTGCAAGAAACCTCATCATCTTCAAAACGAGACTCAAGGTGGGCATCCATTAATATAGGATCAGTAGATTCTTTCTCTACGACCGGTAAGGCACTTGTTGAACCCATCATGGTATGTGATACATTTTCCGGAAAAACACCTGCAACAGATGAGTCCAATGTAGGAGTATAACTATCAGAAATATGGAACTCAATTCCACCTGTGTAAGGAGGGCCTTCCCGTACCATCGAATAACTAGCACTGACATAAGCCGTTGGATCTATGGACGGCCTAGTTATTGGGACTCTTTCTTATGAATCAAGGTTGGCAGCGTGCAGTTCGGATGTGATCACCTCCACGTACAATTCCATTGCTGTCATCGACGGATGTTGTTCGTAGCTTGCTATGGCACATGCCAAGTCTTCATCATCGTCCAATTCGTATGCCATATACTGAGCCTCTGTTTGATGTTGTGGAAACTTGTAAATAATTTTCCCCACAGCTTGACCTTGGTGAAGTTTCAGTTGAGAATGAATTCTCTCTCGCAAAACATCCATAGTGCTACATCCTCTCAATTTCAATGCCTTTGGGGGAGGTCCATCATACATTACCCCCTATCGATCCCTCAATCATTGTACCATTTGAATATATAAAAGTAATTAAACTTTTCTTCATCTCATTATACTTAGCTGTAAAATATTCACTGCACCCTCACAACTGAAACATATTATCATAAACAATTTTTGTTCTTATAAACGAATGAACTAGTATTTAATATTACAAGTAAAAATGAACGAAATATATTATTATTTTTGAAATGCGATTATTTAATAGTACGTAATAATTTACCTGCACAAGCTAACCCTATTCCGACCTTTACAGGCCGACATTTTTTTTCAACAAATTTTTAAGCTATTTTTACGCTCATTCGTAATTTTCTATACTTCATAAATTTTTAATGTTCATTTGCAAGTGTGATTTAAATAATTTAATTCAAATTCTTCATTTTTTGCATAAATTCTGACGTAATATAAATAAATTATTACAAATAAAAATAAATTTATATTTGAAACAATAATTTCAATTTTCACTTACATGTACACAATTGAAAAAAGCTTAATTTTTAAATATTATTGCATAATAATTTTTCATATATAACAAACAAATCATATAATAAGATAATTTTTTCCAGCCAAGTAAATGTTATTTCTTTTTAAAACTAATATAATATTTGACTATATAATCTTATTTATATTTTAATTTATCTTTTTCAATTGTTATTTTTTTTATTTATTCTGCACAAATTATACTAATTAAATTGATTAACTTTTTCAATACACTATATTTTTTATTTTTACGAGAATTTTCTCCCTTCACACTTATTACTAAATAGCAACTAAAATTATTTACACATTATTGTTTGTATATTTTTATGATTACAATCATGAATACTATTTTACATACACTGACTTCGTCTAATACTTATATTACAGTACCTCCATATATATTTTAATACTTTTTGAATAAACCTATGTATAGTATAATTTTTTCGACTATGTTTATTATTCTTGCATTTATAATATCTACCATTTAAATAGAAAAATATTCATATTTTCAATAACAATAACCACAATAACTAATTTTTTAAAGCTTCTGGTTACATTCACATGAAAAAATTTTCTAATTATAACTTTCACCTAAGCCCTAAAACCTATTTTAGAATACCTTTCTTTATCTCGTTTGTTCTTTTTTTAATAGCACAACCTATCACAGTACATATAAATTTCTATAAATTTTTCATAAATCATAATTTCACATCTTAAATTATAATTTAACATCATAAACCATAATAATCAATATAAAATAAAAAAACTCATATTATTTATATCATAATATTTTAAACAAATTTCTCTACCATTATAAAAAATATTTTCATGATGACTAATAAAAATTATAATATAAGTACAAAATTTATAAAATACTAACGGTAAGTATTAGGAAAAGTAAATAGAAAAAAGTCTCTGCATGAAAGAAAAATTTGTTAGATATTTTAATAACTTTAATCTCTAAGTAAAAATTATTACATATTATTGTATCATTAAAAAAATTATGCAAAAATCATGCTAAATTAAATATATTTTACAAGACAATATATAAAAGGAACAAAAATAATAACATAAATAAAATTTTATTGATGTATATTTAATTTTAAATATAGTGTTTGAATTTTTTTATCAAGAAAATATTAATAAATTTTAAAAGAGAATTAATTTTTATTCTTAAATACTTTTTATTAAAACTGAAATATATAATTAATTATTTCAATTAACGCTTCCCATAACATTAATTTTTTAAAATTATTTTAATATAAGAATAAAATATATTACATTATGTCAATATTATGTAATTATCCTATTATTTAAATCATAAATAATATAAGTCAAAATAAAAAAATTATAGAAAAATAAATTGAAAAAGGAGAAGTGCTATGTGAAAGGTAAAGTAATAAGTATTAACAATTAAATATATAATTAATTAATTTTATTAAATAATATATTTTATTATTAAAAATAATTTTATGTTAAAAAATAAATTGTATTATATTTATATTATTATATTTCATTTGAACTTTTAATAGAATGATTGAAAAAAGAAAGGAGAAAAAATTAAACAAAGTAGATGAAATGAAGAAAAAATAATGTACGAACTGTAAACCCTTGGACAAGTCTTAGTTGATATATTTTAAATTTAAAATATAATATTTAAAAATTATTATCAACAAAAATTTGAAAAAATTTATATAAATAAAATTTAATTTAATTACTAAGTATTTTTTTAAAAAATATAATATGAAATTAATTATTTTTATTAATAAAATATATATTAAAGCTTTAATTTATTTAAAATATTATAATAAGCTAAAAAATTATAACTTATTATATTTATGTTAATTAATGATGTTGATGTTTTAAACCATAGACAATACGAGTACATATAAAAAGAATACAATAAAGTAAATAAGAAATAAATAATACGTACGGTATAAAGTAATAAAAAATTAATTGTATAATAAATTAACTAATTAAATAAATTATATAATTTATATAGAATACATTTATAAAAAAATGATATATCTTACTATTAAAAAATATTGGTGTATATGGTTTAAATACCATGAATTAACAAAAAAGAATAACAAAAATGTACAATAAAAAAGATAAAATAAATAGAAATAATGCATAAAATATCAAGTCTTTACAAAATACCCTCAATTAATATTTACTTATTTTGACATATATTACTCTATAATTAATATAAAAATATTGATCAATAGGATAATATATTCTCGTAATAATCAACATATAATAAAAATAATCTTATTTTTATCATATCTTATATCCTAAAAAATTTTATATTTTAAAAATATCTAAACATAATTTTTACCTAAATTGTAAATTTTATTTTAAGATATTTTTCTTTATCCCCTTTGTTCTTCTTTTAAAATCACAAACTATCACAGATCATATAAATTTATTCAAATTTTTTCTAAATCCTATGTCATAATTTCATAACATAAATCATAATAATCAACATAAAATAAAAATTTTCTCCTAATGTAAAATATATTCTTATAATAACTAATAAAAATTATAATATAAATACACAAATTATAAAAATACTAACAAGTAAAAATCACAAACTATCACAGATTATATAAATTTGTACAAATTTTTCCTAAATCCTAAATTATAATTTCAAATCATAAATCATAATAATCAACATAAAATAAAAAATCTTCTCCCACTGTAAAATATATTCTTATAATAACTAATAAAAATTATAATATAAATACATAAATTATAAAAAAATTAACCAGTACAAATCACAAACTATCACAAATTATATAAATTTTTCCTAAATCTTAGATCATAACTTCATATCATAAATCATAATAATCAACATAGAATAAAAATTTTTCTACTACTATAAATACAAAAATTATAAAAATACTAACTAAGGAAGAGCAAAGAAAAAAAAACTAGATCTACTCCAAAGAAGAAAATGTTGCCGGATGAAATGCACAGAAGTAAGAAAGGATAAAGATTTGTGAATGAAAAAATGAAAAATATTACGAACGGCTGGGAAGAGAGAAGGGAAGAGAGGCTGCGAAGTAGGGTTCTTTTGGCTGCGGAGAAGGAAGGAAGGGGGCGAGTATATATAAGGGCAGGAGGCGTCCAAATGAAATGGCGCCTCCCAGAAAATTCAAACTTCAATGGCTGCCATCTTGAAAGGCGCCTTTAAGGTGAATGGCGCCAGGTGGGATGGCGCCTTTCAACCTTGGGGCGCCATTCAAACTGGCGCCCTGCAAGGTGCACATACTCCTAAAGGCGCCAAACAGTATGGCGCCTTCCAAGCCCTACATACGTCATTCAAAATGGCGCCTTGCGTACTTCGGTAATATGTTTGGAAACCACGGTAAAATGGAAAAAAGTTTATAAAATAATCAGTATTTCGATATTTTAGTTGTATTCCCATATACTAAATCCCATAAGAGTATAAGTTTTTTTTCTAACAAAAATTATTGTATCTTTATTCCCTTTTAGCATTTTAAAGATTAGAGTACAAAATATTATATATATATATATATATAACTATATATATTAAGCAATTGTTACTTTTATGTTTATTAGAAAAAAGTTACTTAATAAAGTAATTAAAAAAATTAATCCTTTACGTTAGTTAAAATGGATCAATTTAGATGAATTTTATGCCGTTCCAATAGAATTAAAATACAGGATGATATAATAATTTTAAAAATTATTAAATTAAAATTATTTAATTATATTCACAATTATAATTATATAATAGCAATTTCAAATTCATCATGTCACTTTAAATTTTAAAATTATACAAGTACTATTGGAAACACCAATAATTTATTGTATTTGGTTATCTGTATGTTAGGTTAGAATCTACCTCAACAATATTAAGGGATCAAATGAGTGGTAAATAAGGGTGTGTTTAGGTGTATTTTTATTTTTATTTTTAAAAATTATATTTGAATTTAAAAAATAATGAATAAATGATGTTTGATAAAGGGTCCATTTCATATAATAAAAAGTTAGTTTATAACTTATTGACTTAATCAATAAGATAGAATAACTTATAATTTATAAACTACTATTTTTTCAAATTCTTTCTAAATTTATCTTTATTTTTTTATTAATTTAAAATTCATATTTTTTGTAACATAAATCTAAATAATTTTTATAAAATATAATTAATTTAATTTTAACATAATTATATCTTAATTTTAAATTATAAATATATAAAAATATATATGTAAATGAATAATATCATAAAATATAATTAATTATATTTTAAGTAATTATAATAAATAATAAAATAAAAATTATATAAGTAAATAATATATAAGTTTATAAAATATAATTAATTAAATATTAAATATTATATTTTTATTGTAAACTTTTAATGACATTAATATGATTCAATTTTTAGATAAAAATAAATTATTTTGATTGTATATCTATTTTTATTAATATATCCTCTTATATCATTTTACGATTTCAGTTAATTCAATAGTTAACTTTACAAAATATTTTAACTAACCTATCAGTTATTATCTAACTTATTAGTTACCAACTAAATTATTAATTATTAGTTAGTTTATCTGCTACTTACATGAAATAGAGCCAAAATAAATAAGAAAAGTTTTATTTAATTGTAACATTGCCATAAAAAAGTATAGAAAACATCTAAAACTTATTTTTTATTTATAAAAAAAATAATTTTTAAAAATAAATTCTAAAAATAATTTTATAAATCAAATTTTTATTTTAAAAAATTAAAAAATTATCTTTAAAAATAGTAAACAAATATACCCTAATTTTTTAGACATCATTGAAATACCAAGACTTCCTAATAAAGCAACTTATTATTTATCATACTTTATGATTTTAAAAAATAAATCCATGCATATTTACAAGGTATATTTTAAGCATGCATACTATATGTTTAATGTAAATAATTTCTTAAATTAATGAGTATATTTATTTTATATATATATATTTATATATATGAGGATTGTTAATCTCCATGTTCATATATATAGAGATTGGCAACCTCCATTATTTTATTCAAACAAAAAAATTATGTTACCAATTTAATAGTAATAAAATAATAAAGAATATTTAACTAACTTTAATGGAAGAACATTAATTTAAAATATTTAAGTTAACTTTATTCATCCTCTTTCATTTTCACTATAAATGCACTTATTAATTAAAGTGGTTGGTGGCAATGATAAATTAATTTTATTACAATTTATTATTTTTACAGTAGTAATATGAAAATTGTTAATCTCCACATCCTTACATAGAGGTTAACAACTTTCATTTAAGAAAAAAAATCCAAATATTAATTGATAACAATAAAATAATAAAGATATTAAATATTTTAATAGAAAAATATTACTCCATTGGTTCTTTATTATTTGTTGTAGTTAATTAATTTCACAAAATAATTAAGAAAATAATTTAGTTTATTTATTCTTATTAGAATTTTCAAAAACTATTTTTTTGTCCTTTATTATGCATAAAATCCAAGATAGTTGGAAATGAAAAAAAATAATGAAATTAATATATTTTGAGACATTACAAAAATGAAGCATTTATTAGTGGAAAAGAAAAATGAAATTTTAAAAAAATTAATGCTTTATTGAAATTATAAAGTAACAAATAAAAAGGATAATTTTTTTTTCAAAATGCAACAAATAATAAAGAGTGAAGGAAGTAACTTAAAATATTTAAGGCAACTTCACTTAGTCTTTCTCATCTCTTTTATAAATGCACTTATTAAATTAATAAACTATTGGTAGTAACAACTGATAATTAACTATAATATTTGTTATTATTTTTAAATTATTAATATAATTTTTTCTTCTAATTGAAAGATTAAAGGTTGTTGTTGTCTAATGTGAAGGTCAACAATATATATATGTTAAATTATTAATTTTGTCTTTAAAGTTATAAGGTGTTGACAAAATAGTTCATAAATTATATTAAATGACCAATTTAATCCTCAAATAATAGTCCATATAAATAATTTTATCCCTCCATACAAATTTATATAAATAATTTTATTCTTAAATATTTTTACAAGAGGACAAAATTATTTATATGAACTATTATTTATGGATAAAATTTGTCATTTAATATAATTAAGGAACTATTTTATCAATGTCTTACAATTTCAAAGATAAAATTGATAAATTTGTTTATGTGTGTCTATATATATTATATATATATATATATATCAATCAAATGAGAAGAATACTTTTATATGAGTGAAATGAGTAAATTGTGACAATCAAATCTATAATTAATTATTAAAATTAAAATATAATGTCATGTAATTTTTTTAAATGATATTATGGTATTTTTAAATTATTTTGTAACTTTTAATTATATTATAATTTTGATTATTTTTTGTATAAAAATTCTATGCTCATATATATTTACATTGAAGTTGCTTCATAATTGATCCATTGCAAGACATCCAAATATCTCTAGATGGCTACCAGAGAATTATCAAAGTTTAATCTTAGATTAAGAATTACCTTATTTAAAGGAGAGTTTCGCAAACTAGAAAAGACAGCTTGAAAATGGAAGAATATCTCACTAACATGAAGAACATAGTAGATAATCTTACCTTGGAAAGAAGCCCCATCTCCAACCTTGACCTCAGTACCCACTTTATTGGTTTGGACACTGACTATAACCCTATAGTAGTGCAATTGTCTAACCAAAAAAACCTCACCTGGCTGGAGTTACAAGCTACCTTGTTAACATTTGAAAGCAGGTTGGAGTAACTTAATTAATTTAATACTTTGGGCATTAGACAAACTTTAGTAAACCTTGCTCAGAAAAGTAACAATAAAGGAGAATCCAGTTGAGGAGCTTCAAAAGGCCAAAAAGGATTCAAAAGCAAAAAGGGATATTTTAAAGGAAGAGAAGGTAGAGCTTGGAACAAACCAACCTGCCAAGTGTGCAATAGGTCTAGTCACATCGCATTAGATTGCTTCTATAAGTTTGATAAAAGCTATTCAAGATAAAAAAAAAATCAAAATCCTTCAGCTTTTGTTGTTACTCCTAACACTGTGAAAAATAACTCATAGTACTTGAATAATAGGGCGAGTCACCATGTAACAGCAGATGAACATTAGCTACAAACCTACATAGAATTTTTGGTAAGGATAAACTTACTGTTGACTCTGGCGAGAGTTTAAACATTCAAAATGTTAGAACTATCATGCTTTCATCTTATTTATTACTTGATAAAATTCATGTTCCTAAAATTAATAGAAATTTCATGAGTGTATCAAGGTTAACTATAGATAATGGTGTGTTTGTTGAATTTCATGCATATAACTACTATATGAAGGATAAGGAAATAGAAAGGGTATTGCTATGAGGGAATCTTAGTGAAGACGTATATTGGATAGAGCTTGGAGCACCTATTGTCCATTCTGCTATCGTAAATAAGGACAATGTAGAGTTCTCAAATAAAAACTTGTGGCATAGGAGGCTTAGCTACCCTTCCTTAAGAATTCTTGATGTAGTTATTGAAGACTATAATGCTAAATCTTATATTAATAAAAAAATTAAATTTTTGTGATGCCTGTCAATATAGAAAGTTGCATTACTTATCATTTCCTCTCTCATAGTTTCATGCCCTTAACCCCTTAAACTAATTCATACTAACCTGTGGGGGCCAACATTAGTATTGTTTACTATAACTTTTCAGTACTACATCTATTTCTTTAATGATTTTAACATATACACCTAGTTTTACCCTCTCAAACACAAAGGGGAGGCTCTTAGTGCTTTCAAGCAATTTAAAAGTCTTATTGAAACATAGTTTGACAAAATGATAAAAACATTTCAAAGAGACTGGGGAGGAGAATTTAGAAGCTTCACTCAATTTACTTAATAATTTAGCATCATCTTTAGATAGTCTTGTCCTTACACTTCAGCTCAAAATGGAAAGGCAAAAAAAAAAATTAACATGTTATTGAAATAGGCTTAACATTATTGGCATAAATAGGTATGCCACTTTATTTCTGGTAAGGAGAGTTTCAATTTTGTTGTGTTCTTAATAAATCGTCTGCCTGTTGTTGTTTTGAATAATATGTCTCCATTTGAAGTCCTTTTCAAGTGAAAACCTGATTATAGCATATTCAGAATATTTAGGTGTGCATGCTTCCCATGTCTTAAACTGTATAATAAACATAAAGTGAAATTTCATACCACTAAGTGTGTATTCATAGGTTATAGTACAACTCATAAAGGTTATAGGTGCATGAATTCGATAGGTGAAATATATATTTCACGCCATGTGATTTTCAATAAGGCAGAATTACCTTTTAAATATGGATTTCTAAATAAAAAACAAGCACCTATTGGTAGAATTGAACCAGGTTCCTTCTTCTTACCCAATGAACTAAATAATGTGTAATAATATGAACAAGCTCCTTCAGCCTTAACATTGACTCAAATACATTCAAATGATCATGAAATAGTTACACCAGTAGTCTCAAGTAACTCAAAAGCACCTGAGATCTATCACAATCTCAATAACAAACAAGAAATAGCACTTAATTTACCATAAAGTAGTATATAGCTAGATGAATCTATATCTCTATCTCATGGTACCTTTAATGCACACTTATAGCTGCTAATAAACTTAAGGGACTAACAGGAAACATCATAACTACCACCGAATAACTAGCAACCCTTGGTGCCATCTTACTCTATGATTATAAGAAGTAAAAATAGTATTCACAAGCATAAATACCTCTTTTATTGGAATAAGTCAGCTTTATGATGGAAAGGAACCAAATATAGTTAAAGAAGCCTTGCAAGACCCTCACTAGTATAAAGCAATGGATGAAGAAGTTCAAGCTTTAAAGAGGAATAATACATGGATCCTAGTCCCTTCCAATAACAAGTACAATGTGGTTAACTCCGAATGGGTGTTTAAAATTAAATACAATGCTGATGGCATAATCCAATAAAGGAAAGCAAGGCTAGTAGTTAAAAGCTTTCAATAAGATCCTGGAATTGATTTTGGGGAAACCTTCAACCTAATTGTAAATGCCATAATTGTAAGACTAATGCTAAGCATAGTTGTCCATTTTGGCTGGGTAGTAAAATAACTTGACATAAATAATGCCTTTCTAAATGGACATCTAAGTAAGACTGTATACATGACTCAACCTAAAAGGTTTGAAGATACTCAAAGACCAAGGCATGTTTATAAGTTGACAAAGGCACTTTATGATCTAAAACAAGCCCTACGAGTCTAATTTGAAAGGCTCAATAAAGCATTACTAAATTGGGGGTTTTAGGAACAAGAAATGATTCCTCTCTCTTTGTCTATAAGACTTTAAAACATATCATCTTCATTCTAGTGTACGTAGATGATATCTTAATCATTGGTAACTGCATAAAACTTTTACAAGTCCTCATTAATAAACTAAATAACAAGTTTACTTTAAAAGACATTAGCCCTCTGCATTATTTCTTAAGAATTGAGGTTTATTGAGATACAATAAGGCTTCTACATGTATCAAGGAAAATATCTTGCAAACTTACTTAAAAAATACAAAATGTCAAAGCTACACCTTGTTTAACTCCTATGGTGACTAATCTTATCTCATTATCTAAAGATGGGGAGCTAATGAGTGACCCTACAATGTACAGAAGTGCTATAAGCACCCTTCAATATCTTACCACAATAAAGTCTAATATTTCTTTCCTCATAAACAAGCTAAGCTAATACTTATCAGCTCCAAATATTTAACAATGGAAAGTTATTAAAAGGGTCCTTTCGATACCTTAAAAGTACTGCTACATTTGGTCTACTTATAAAACCATCTCAAGTTCTACACATCAATAGGTTTTCCACTGTTGATTGGGCTATTAATCTTGAAGACAAAAAATTTATGTTAGGATACTATATGTTTGTAAGAGATTCTCTCATCTCTTGGTCTTTAAAGAAGCAGTATATGGTTACAAGGTCCAGCATAGGAGTCAGAGTACAAGGCCTTAGCTAATTTAGCTGTTGAAGTAATATGGATCTAAGCAGTTCTTCATGAGTTTGGACTCTCTTTCAAATGTAAACTAGTCTTTTGGTGTGATAATTAGAGTGCTAACTGCTCTAGCATCAAATCCAATGTTCTATGCTCAGAAAAAACATATAAAAGTTAATGTTCATTTCATTCAAGATCAAATTTTGGCCTAATAACTCAAAGTGTGTTATAGTCCCCACTTTTGAATAAGACAATCTCACAAAGTCTTTATTGTATTCTAAGTTTTGGAGTTTCAAAGACAAACTTGGTGCATATGTTATACCCCTATGTTTAAGAAAGGGAGTTGGAATAGACAGATTAAGACCAAGTCTAAGCTCTTGATCTTTAGGAGTTCAAATTGATAATTATCCAAGGATTTATCTTTATACTTATTCCTATATTTATCTTGTACTTGTCTTTTAAATATTGTAGCTATCATCCTTTATCTCGTGAGATCACTTGTAACAGACATGCTATATAAATATCTTCACATGGAATGAATAATACATAACTTCAACTACTAACTTTTTCTCATTTTTTCTTATTTTCTAACTTTTACATAATTATACGAATTAGGAACATGTAATGATAAAAAAATTAACAAGTTTCCATTATGACTTTTAGGCTATTTTTATCCTTTCATAAATGTCACCCTTGTCCCTTTAAGATAATACCTTTTCTCCTTATAAATAGTTTTTTGAATCTGGCATTATTTCATATTTCAATATAATCATCTCCCCCTAATCACATTTGCAATCAAACATGCCTATTGGCATTATTCAATCCAAATTATATTTCACAATTCATTTCAATAACACATTCACAATATAATCATAACATGATATCAACAACATCTACCATAATCTAGATAACGATATCAATCACCATTAATGTTTTCTACATTCTGCTGTATTAAAGATCCAATAATATTTGCAAAAATGTATAGGAGAGTAAATATATAGGGTTGAATATAAAACAAAGAGGAAATATAAAGATAATTAAAGTAATATTTTAAAGTAGATATATATTCACTTTAAGATAATGGTTCCATTTCCAAAAGTTCCAAGGATTTACATTTATCCATTTTTTTCTATTCATAAAATCAAAAGAATAAGCTATAAATAGATTGATTCTATCTATTTTCTTTTTGAAACTCTCAACTAAGTGTACTATTCTAATAATTTAGAACATCATTTTCCTATATTTTCATACTATCTTAAGAAAGAAAGAAAGAAAGTAAAAGATGATTAAAAAGTAAAGGTTCTTTGATTCTTATCTAATCACAGGAAAAAATATTTAGATTTTTTTACTCTTATGAAACTCTAATCATACTATTAGACCAATCTAAAACATAAGTTTCTCATATTTCTAGTATTAGTCTAAGAGAACTAATATAGGATTCTAAGTAAGGATTTTTTATCTAAGCTTAATCAAATAAAAATATTAGAATTTTTTGTATTAGGAGAAGTTTTCTTGATCTTGGCATGGTTGAAATCCATAAAGGATGCTAATATGAAGGACAAATAGATCCACTCATCTAAGTTATTCCCAATTGTGTCTTCACATCCCTCCATGTAGCCGTTAACCATAAATAGCTAATAACGAAGGACCAAAAGCTATGGCAACACAACAGTAATAGGGGCTAGTGACAAATTAGGGTAAAAGGAAGTGAAAGGTGGGATGCCAGATCAAAGGCAAAGATTAAAAGAGAGAAAAAATAAAAGGTTTATGTTTAGGATGAGCTCACTTCCTAGGACAAATTTTATCACTAAATTTTCTTATCAAACTAATCTAACTAAATTCTAATCACCTTTTCCATTTACTTACCCTCGTCGAGTCAAAACTTAATTTCAATTTCCATAAATTCTAGTTTCCTAACATTTTTATGATACATTAATATATTTAGTAGTTTAAAGTGAATTTCCTTAAGTTTTATAGCTTTTACAAACATCATTTATCATAACATTTATATGTATATATAATTAATTTAATTACTTAGGATTCGATTAAGTAGGAATATTTTAAGTAACATAGATAAAAACATTGAAACTAAATTTTTAAAAGGATTTTAAATTAAATAAGGTAAAATAGAGGATATTAAAATATTAATTTAGATGTTATAATTTTTTTCCCTTTAAGAGAATTCATTCTCAAATTATGGAAGTACTATGTTAGAAAGAACATTAAAGAAAACTTATATAGAATAAGGACATATTATTCGTAATTATATGGGAAATATTACTAATAGTTATTCCTTCTTTATCATTAGTTTTTTAGTAAAGTAACTAAAACACTTTATTCACCTAATAATTTGCTTTATCATTTGGTTGTTATTTTTAAAGTTAGCATTAATGTAATTTTACTCCTATTTTACCATCAAGATTAATTATTTAACTCATTCTCACATACTTTTAATGCTTTCTTAAACTAAATTCTATCCATTACATATGCCAAACTAAGGACCCATCCTTATATAGATTTCTATCTTTAATATATAGGGTTATCACTTTTTCTTAAGGATTACATGCAATTTTTAATACAAAAGTTGATCAATAAAAGTATAATAATTGAATGAATAAAAATGATATTCATATATATATACATATATGAGAAATATTACTAATAGTTATTCCTTCTTCATCATTAGTTTTTTAGCAAAGTAACTAAAACATTTTATTCTACCTAACAATTTGCTTTATCACTTGGTTATTATTTTTAAAGTTAGCATTAATGTGATTTCACCCCTATTTTACCACTAAGATTAATTATCTAACTCATTCTCATATACTTTTAATGCCTTCTTAAACTAAATTCTATCCATTACCTATATCAAACTAAGGACCAATCCTTATATAGATTTCTATCTTTAATATGTAGGGTTATCACTCTTTCCTGAGGATTACAAGCAACTTCTAAGATAAAAGTTTATCAATAAAAGTATAATAATTGTATGAATAAAAATGATATTCATATATATATATATATATATATAAAATATGTTTAAGGTGGTGATATCAAATGCCTAGTAACAAATAATATTTTAACTTATGTCTTTATGTGCTTGACTATCCTAAAGTTTTAATTCATCACTATTAATGAATAAAAGCACTCATGTTGACACAATCAAGATGTTAGAATAATTCATCAAATATTTTAAAAACAGACAAATGTGGCATGGCCTAACAAAAGTAAGTTCAATTAGGATGTTAGAACTTAAGTAATATCATATAATAAACAAGCAGACCTATTTGCATTTCCTTTTATGGAATAAAATTCAGAGCATTGAACCTTTGATACGAAACTAATAGCTCCCCCCATAATCTGAACCCATTCTATCATTTTAGCCATTTATTTTCATGTTTCCTTTACTAACTCCAAATCAATAATCTTTGTATATCTAACTTATAAGTATTAGGATCATACTTACCTACAATACTTTAAGGAATTAGAACATGAACAAATCCCAACTAAATAAGAAAGTACGTATGCACACAACATATTCTAAGTCAAGTCTTTATTATTAACAATATGATTTCATTTTAGTGTTATTATCCTATTTTATTATATATATTACACATCTTAGTATGGAACTATACCTTACTATATACCTTATTAATTATATCTATTCAAACTTATGTTGGTAACATATTTTTTTATATCATTACCAGCTTCCTAAATATATAAGTCAATTAAGTATAAAGAAGATAATTAAGCTACTTGGTATTTCCCCTAACTACACTCCCATATGAAAATTCATCATTATTTATACATACATATCCATATTTAGTATCCTAATATTGTATTCTTTCATGATAATTGAATATAAGATGAACTCTCTAATTCCTTTACAATAATACTACATCAATGGTCAACTTCAACCTACAAGTATTAATATATAAAATCCAACTTGATAATTCATAGCATTGTTAGTATTTATGAGTATTTTCTAGTTTTAAAAAATAAGAATTCCATTTTAAATACTAACATAGATACTAAGTTTATTCGATTTTCCATGATCATTAAACATGCGAACTTAACTAACATATACATTTTATTATCAATAATTTCATCATCATAGTCATAATAATATAACATTTACATAAGTTAAATATCAATATTAGAACTATACATCTATACTATCCCATAAATTTTTCAAAATTTAAACAATTCTAAATTAGCAATAGAGTAATTACTTATATAATTGATTATAAGTAACTTGATCAATCATATAAATAAGTATAGGTGTTTCAGAGTGAGTACCCTTACTAAGGTATTGCAATATATATTCGATTACCTTGATTGTTATTTGTAGCTCACTTAGAATTAAGTAAATTATCTATTTATAATATGTAATCATCAAACTTCTAATTTTTCAATACCTTTATTTCATTCAATATATAAATATAATAACAACAAAGATTAAAGAAGTGATCTATTTAAAGATAATGATCTTATAGAAGTATGCCGAGTCTTTCCAAATTCAAAAGTTTTAGATATAGAAGAAGATATATCCTAAATAATACCTATAATAAACATATACCTAATATCTGATGAAATGAAAGGTGAAAAGCAGCGAACTATGAGCACATAATATAATAAAAAGGAAAATATTCTCATTAAATTATCTAAGATGGAATAATATGACCTTACACTAGAAGGAACATTGTTATGGGTTTTTAACAAAATCAAGGATTTTCAACTTACTTAGGCTATTTGATAAAATGATCCTTTGTCTCCTTATATGTTCTTATTATGCATGAATAAATTATCCCATATAATTTGTTAAGTAATAGAAAGGAAAGATTAGGTTATTCTTAAAGCAAAAAGGAACGATTCATATATGTCACACTTTATGCTTGCTAATGATCTTTTGTTATTTAGATAAGTTATTACTTATTAAATTGAAAGTATGATGTAGTGCCTCAAGAAGTTCTCACAAATGTTAGGCTAGAGGGTTAATCATGCCAAAACCAATATCTTCTTCTCCTAGAATATGAAGCAGGATATGCAACAATAAATTATTCAAAAATATGGTTTTCTATGAATGTTAATCTAAGGATGTATTTAGATATTCCTCAAATTCATAAAAACATAAATAAACACACATACTCTAATATTGTTAAAAGAAATTCAAGATAAGCTACTAGGTTCGTAAACAAATTGCTTTCTATAATTGACAAAGCAATCCTATCTAAATTTGTTATTAACGCATCACCTACTTATACTATACAAGTATTAGCCATACTAGCTATTTCTCTTGTCGAAATTGAGCAGCATCTACAATCCTTTACTTAAGGGCATGATTTTTCTATGAAAATTGCACATTATACTCTCTTGGGAGGTTATGTTTCAATAAAAAAAGTTAGTGGATTGGGCCTTTAAAATTTAAAAATAATGAATGAGACATGGTTAATAAATGTAGCTTGGAAGCCTCTTTATGGTGACTATGGTTTGTGGTCACTAGTTTTACAAAGGCATCAAAATTTAGAATACATATTCCTTATTATGGAAGAGCTCTGGAAAATTTTGGAATTATGTAATAAAAGGAATAGGAAAAGTTGTGAATAATGGCATGTTAGCTGACTTGGGAAATGTTTTCTTCTAAATTATCTCACATGTTAGATTCTTGACCATTCCTTATTGGGCCATGTGGTTAATTTTGTCTTTCTTAATAGCAATTAGGATATTCAAATGCCATCTTAATGGATTCCAAGGGAAATCATACAAAGGTTGCATGGTATGCTTTTTCTAGATTTATCACTCGTTTGAAATCAACTATGATGAAAAGATTCTAATGTAAGATAATTCACCTTAAAAAATGCTTATTATGTGTAAAAACCAATTAAGAAAACCATAAACCAAATCCTTTTTTATGAATACTATAGAAATAGAGGGGATTGAAATGCAAATCGATGTTTCTTTAGAAATGTTGTCAAACTAGTGTTATGACAAACATGGCTGGATAAGGATATCAATTCCCTTTATGTAGCTACTGCCAAATTTATACCTAGCATACATTTCATGTAATAAAGAATTGCTAAGTAGCATTAGAGGTATTAAATAGGCTACCTAATGCCTAAGTTTGGGCACTGCTTTATGGAGTTAAAGGCCAAGATTGGTATGAAGCCAATTTAAAGATGCAAATAGCAAGAAATTTTGATATGAATTAGAAGCAAGCGTAGGGCATCACTGTATGGATGCTTTAGAAGTGGAGAAACAAAAAGATTTCTAATCCTTTATTTGAATGACCATCAAAACCATAACTTTTTATTCTTAATATGCTAGAGAGGTTGAAAGAGCTAAGAATGACGTTGGTTGTGTAATCTTAAAACAAGTGCAGTTGCTAAATGTTAAGTGGCCTCCACCACTACTAGGATGGGTTAAGATTAATACAAGTAGTGTATTAAATAATAATCCTAGGACTTTGGGATGTGGAAGCATTATAAGAAATGATGGTACTTGGTTAGATGGCTTTATTTCTAATTTCGGCATATATTCTTCTTTGGTTATGGAGTTTTGGGATGCTACTTATGATTTGCATTTAGCTTAGCAATTGGATTTCATATAAGTTTTCATCGAATTAAATCCTTTGTTGATGATGGTTGACATGTTAAATCATAAGAGTAGTAAAAAGGGATGGTCTCAATACCCTTATTATCAAGTGTGAAAGTTTGTTAGCAAATGAATGGAATGTTATGGTTGTTTGCACCTAAAAAGAAAGAAACACTTCTACAGATTGACTTACAACTTATAGCTTAAAATATGATTTGGGATTAACTATTTTCAGTGATCCTCTTGTAGCATTGGAATACTTGATTTTGGATGATATTATTGAGGTCTCTATCCTTTCGTATAGTTGCATCTTAGTTGCTTGTTTTGCTTTCTTTGAGTTTCACTTTGTTTACTTGAAAAAAAGGTAAAAACATAATAAACAATACAAAATTATATAAATAAAACTACAATTGATAATATATGTATAATTGAAAAAAAAAAGTAATATAAAATTTAAAAGTCCTTTCAACTATTAAATAAAAATAAATTTAATGTATAGTTAACATTCTATATACGAAAGTATAAATATATTTGTTAAGATTTTTTTTTAGACAAATAACTTTGAAATTTTTAAAATTTTAGACGAAAATGGAAGTATCTTGATACCTATTCAAAAATTTTACAGTAAATTGTAATGAGGTGCCACTTTATAGAGTTTATTTCAAAGAGATGGTAGCACTGTACTTTTTTTCAAATAGGTTTTGATTTTATGATTTATGAATATTATGTACTGAAATTATCCTTTTTTTTAACTATGAGAATGTGGTCATGAATTAGAAACTTTAAAAAGCCATAAATCTATTATTAGTTAACCAATTTTTGTATATAACCACTCTTTTTCAATTGTCTTCATATGATCTTTCAACAAAAAATAAGAAAATGTGGATTTGACAAAGTCTACCTAGTTAAAAATGTGTAAATTAAGCTTAAAATTTTGAATAACCATAACTTTGTACTCGATTGTCCGTTTTAAGTAAATTTTTTTTAATTTCATATAATTTTTCGAGATCTACATGCTTGTAAAATGTCAAAGGTGTTTTACTTACTCTAGTTTAGTAAAAAAAAGGTCTTTTTCAATAATTTTTCTTCATTTTCTTGTTATTTTTTTAACTTTTATCTTATTTTTATTAATTCAAATTCATTTGAATCCTATACTAAACTTTTTCTTCATAACTTTTTTAGTATCTAGTAGTGTTATAATAATTTTTTTAATAAATAAAATTGCTAAAGAACAATACATTACTGTTTATAGATTAAATAGTAACATATTACTATTTCATTTCAAAATAATAACACTAATCAAAAACTCCAAATAAATGGATAAATTAAGTGCTAATTAATAACTAAACTATCAAATAATAGTATGTTACTATTTGTTCTTTGGATAGTAACATGTTATTAGATAGTAATATATTACTGTTTTATTCTAAAATAATAATACCAATAAAAAATTATCAAATAAATAGATAAATTAAGTCTAATTAACAATCAAGTTGTAAATTAATAGCATGTTATCATCTGTTCTCTAGATAGGAACAGACAGTAATATGTTACTGTTTCATTCCAAGCTTAATTAATAATTAAATTACTAAAGAATATGATATTATTATTTTATTCTAAAATAGTAATACTAATAAAAAATTTAAAATAAATGGATAAATCAAATCTAATTAATAATTAAATTGATAAATAATAGCATGTTACTGTCTGTTCTCTAAACAGTAATATGTTACTATTTCGTTCTAAGCTTAATTAATAATTAAATTGTCAAAGAAGAGGATGCTATTATTTCATTCTAAAATAATAACACTAACAAAAAGTCCTAAATAAATAGATAAATTAAGTCTAACTAATAATCAAATTGCTAAATAATAGCATATTATTATTAGGTTCTCTAGACAATAACATGTTACTATTTCGTTCTAAAATAGTAAAGCCAAGCAAAAATTTCAAATAAATGAATAATAACATGTTACTGCTTATTCTCTAGATAGTAATATGTTACTATTTCATTCTAAAATAGTAACACTAATTAAAAATTCTAAATAAATAGATAAATTAAGTCTAATTAATAATTAAATTGTCAAATAATAGTATGTTATTATTTATTTTCTAAACAGTAATATGTTAACATTTCATTCCAAAACAGTAATACTAAACAAAAATTTCAAATAAATGGATAATAACATATTACTGTTTATCCTCTAGACAATAACATGTTATTATTTCATTTTAAACTAGTAACACTAACTAAATAATAGAATGTTAAATTAAATCCTAAATAAATTAATTAATTAAATTAAATTAAATTAATAATTAAATTATCAAATAATAGTATGTTATTATCTGTTCTTGAGACAATAACATATTACAGTAATACCAATTAAAAATTTTAAATAAATTAATAAATCAAGTCTAATTAACAATAAAATTACTAAATAATAGCATGTTACTATATATTTTCTAGACAGTAACATGTTACTATTTCATTTCAAGTCTAATTAACAACTAAACTATTAAATAATAGCATGTTACTATTTAATTCCAAAACAATAATACTAAGCAAAATCCTAAATAAATAAATAAATTAAGTTCAATTAATAACTAAATTATTAATTAATAGCATGTTACTATTTCATTCTAAAATAGTAACAATAAGCAAAAGCTCAAATAAATGAATAAATCAAGTCTAATTAATAACTAAATTGTCAAATAATAATATGTTATTGTTTATTTTCTAGATAGTGACATGTTATTATTTCGTTCCAAAACAATAATACCAAGTAAAATGTTATTGTTTTATTTTAAAACAGTAACATCTTCCTCTGTTTATGTTTATGTACTTTTATTTTTTACGAAACAAACTTCAAGTATGTCGTTTGAACTTATGGCTATTTTGGTAAATTATGCTCGGCGAATGCACTTAAATGAGAGGAAATTCACTTGGGGTACCTCATCGCAATAAATTATCGCAACTGATACCAACCCGATTTTTTTTTCAAAATTTTGTGTTGGAGGAGGGATTTAAGAAATTGCATTGATTGATTGATGTTTATGTACTTGTAGTTATTATTGATTCCATGTTTGACAAAAAAAATGGATAATAATAAATGAAAGGAATCTTCGGATGCCATAATATATTGATGTTTGACCTAACAAGCTAAATACGTTAGGCGGTGTGGACCTACGAGACTGATATCAATAGATGTACATATGTCTCTTTCATTGTTTGAGTGGAAGCATTCAATGGACTCAATGTCCCTACTACTCTGAGTTGGTTCCCACTTCCTACTAAGAGGCTTTGCTACGTGCTGAGTGCTGGCCTCTCAGTCTCTTCAATTCTACATGCCGCCTCAAAATTCATAATAACTATTTCCTTTAAGCCTAAGTCAAAACTATTGTTAGACATAAATTATGTGACCTAAAAAAGTTAATTAAAATCATTTAAGTGATCAAATTTCATGTGAAATCAAAGTAGGGTTTCACACCTTTGTTTCATCTTTCATCTGTTTTACCAATTTTGACTGAACAGTACAAAAAGTTCCCATTACAGAGGATCATTGATTCACACAGCTCCTCAATCTTCAAATTAGGAATGATTGCCGAAGGGCTGTTTTTGTCAATTCACCAACTTGATCATGTGTTTCTTCTTTTGGTTTTAAATCGCAAGAAATGGATGAGTGATCCGAACACAAGTGGAAGCAAATCTTGCGGCTTATCGATATAACGGCACACCATTGGATTAAAGGGTCTAAATTCATTGATTTACATAATATTATATAAGTTAAATAAAATTTGACAATTTTAAATTACTAATGCACTATAATGTGGTACATTTCAATCAGCACTTTGAGATTGTTAAGGAATCTCACGTGGCTATGCTATTGTTGTAAGAATTTAATTAATATTATTTGTGTGATATATTAAAACATTAATATATAAAATTAAATTTATGTACCTATAAATCATGTATATATTATCGGTGAAAGTAAAAAATAACTTATATTAATTAAGTTTTCATCTTTGTTCTTCTTTATTAAAGTAGCTTTTAATGGATAGCATTCATTCATAAGAGGTAAAAGGAAGGTCTGATCATAGAATCTTATTTGTCCTTCTCTTAAAAAATTTAATAAGCCTCTAGTTTATACAATTCCCAAATTATACTAACTCACATGAATGTGTCAAGTTTGTTTTTTATTAGATCATAATTTTAAATTAAGTTTTAAATATGTTTCAGAATTAAACTAAATATTAATAGGTCTATTTTATTAAATCAAATTTTTTTATTAATAACAGCTCAACTAATGAAAAATTTTAATAATTGGTGTTTTATTTACATAACAAAAAGAAAAAAATATATGATGACAATGATACATCAGCATACCATCAAATTTAATTATTAATATATCATTATACAATATATTCTAAGAGATTATCAATATAATATATAATTAAATTTAATGGTGTATCTGTGCACTACTTTTAATGATATGCCATAAACTTTTTTCCTCCAAATTGACAAATCATTTTAACATTAATATAAAAATGTAAGTTTAAATTATAATATGAAAAGAAAAAATTCTCAGCGGAATATTACAACATTACTAGAAATGTCGATCTATATTATCAATGTTTTGTTTTTCACAATTATAACCATATTAATATTTTGAATTGGATATTTTTATGACAAATTAAGGTCTGAAAGGAAATAATCTTCCACAAAAATATAATTATAAAATATTAAGATAATGAAAAATAATTATGTATATTTAATATTAAATATAAAAAAATTTAATGAAAGATAATATTTTTTAAAGAGGAATATGTTTTCTCAATTACCATAACTTTAAATATTATTTTTTTAAATATAAAATATACATAGTACTCTTTTATTTATATAAAAAAATAAAATTTTACTAAAAAATATCTTTTGAAAACAGAGCTTAAATTTTACTAACCATAATGTCATATGTTTTGTTTTGTGAAAGCCGCCATAGAAACAATTAGACAATATATATATATATATATATATATATATATGCGCGCGCGCATTTGGTTAAAGGGTAAGATTATTACTTTAGATATATCTAAATAGATTTTATTGTGTGATATCCATACAATTATAGGTTCCATGCGTTTATATTTCACCGTAAAATGTCTGAATTATTGACATCTTGACCATCCTATATTTTCTTTTGCTTAAAACAATATGACTGGACAATCTCATCTAAATAATATTATAATGATTTGCTGGTTAAGAAAAGTGGTGAAAATGAAAAAAAAATTGTGAGTTCATAACTTTTTCTGGAAAAAAGAGGTAATATATATATCCTTCTATTTTCCCCATTTATTTTATTTTTGTCTTATAAAATAGACTTAAGAGCCAAAATCAAAACATGAACGTAAATGACAATTCTTATGTTCCAACTTGAGATTATATATTATTACGGTGCTTCTTCTAGCAACCTTGGGATAATTTTTTTAAAAAAGTTCATGCCACAAAAATTGGAAGCTTTGACGAACCTAGGTTTACTGGTAAGTAGTTACATGCCCTTTGAATGAATGGAGAAATTCTTACTTCACTCTAAAGTAAGATTTAATTTCTTTTTCCCTCAAATAACAAGTCATACGGAAGGTGTTTGAATATCTTTTCAATATAATAATTTTATATTTATAAAAACATAAGATCTAAAATTGAATTCTAAATAAATATTAAAAGTTGTCATCAAATATAGAATGATAGGATAAATTTATAAAATTTAATTTAATGATCCAAAAATATAAAAGATTTAAAGGTCAATTTTAGAATTTATTTATAATATTTTTATTTCAATTATTAATTTTCAAAATGTTGGAGAAACAAACATTTTTAAATAATTGATTCATTAAATATTTATAAAAAAATAAGAAATAATGTTAAATTATATAATACTTATTATTTTCATTCATTATTTAGTTAGAAGTACAAATGGAAAGAATTGAAATTGAATCAATTAAAAATTAATTAAATTAATTAATTATTAATATAATCAATTAATTCATAAATAAAATCATGACGGCATAAGTTTTATTTTTCTGAAATTTACATAATTATAAATCCACTTACCTCACTCTTTCGTTCTTTGCGGGTATAAAAAAATTTTAATAGTCAAAGTAGTTAAATCATTAAATATATACACAAAGATAATCAAATTTCAAATATAATAAAAAATATAAAAATTTTTAAAAATATCAAATGCTATTAAAAAAAAGCTCTTAGGTACTCTTAAAATTTTTTTAACAGCCAAAATAACGAATCACTTAAAAGACGCGTATGAAGCCCTGAATTTAAATTCAGCGCAAAACGAGAAAAAAAAAAAACTAAAAAATAGCATCAGCGGCCGTTACCCTATATTTCGTCAAACGGGTAGTCTTCCACTTAACGGTGCATGTCAACCTAAACTCGGTCCATGGACCAATCCAATGCCAACAATGGCCTGCTCAATTGCCACGTGGCTTTGCCTTTTCTCTTGGGTCTGGGCCGTGTGTGTTTTAAAAAGAACAAAAATTGCAACCCGTGAACCAACTTTAAGGCTTATTTTAAGTGGAATCCTCAGCTATGCTGGGACTTATCAGTTTGGTCCAAAGAACACTTATATTTTAATCAATATTTTAAAATTTGGATTGGACTAACCAATTCGATCAGTCTAACTAACTGAAAACTGGACCTTAGCCTGATTTAGATATGGCTAGAAATTTGAACAATCAATTCATTCACTTTAAATCGATTTGATTCGTTACGTTTCCGGTTAATTCATGTTAACCAAAATGAATCAATTTCGAGTACATTTACTAGAAATCTTCATGTGCCTCAATAAAAATAAAAAATTACAGTGCATCGGTGTCTAATTGAATACCCCTAACTCCAAGCCACATGTCTTTACCATTAATACCACCTCACTCTTTATTACATAAATGACTTTTTTTTTATATAATACATTTCAATAATATATGCTAATGATTTAAATTTTATATTTTATATTATATACAATTAAATCTTTCATATTTAGCAAATATATATTTAATTTGAATTTTTATTAAATTAAAATAATATATAATTTTAATATTAAAAATAATATTAAATCTGTGTTAAATGATTATAATTATAGTAAGATTAATATTTAAAAATAATATTCTATATGTATATTTAAACTTACTAAAATATAAATTTCTAACAAATGATAGTCTTATAATTTAAATAAGATATTATACTTTAACTATTTTGGAGGTTTTTTATACTAGTTTCCTTATTAAGTATTCCTTTTATTGCTATATTACTTATAATTATAGTAAGATTAATATTTATTTATGTTTTAAAAATATAATAATAAATTTGTACTAATTAATAAATTTATTTATATATATGTAATATATAATTTATTATATATAAAAATATAACAATTGGTTCAACTATTCGATTTGATTAATTAAATTAATTCGATCTTAACCTACTCGCTAGGTCGATAACTAGCTCAGGTTTGAAATATTAACTTTAATTTTCTTATTTTTTCTCAAAGGTGAGAATAGGACCAGGAATAGTAGGTGTAACGTATTGCCATGATCTTGTTATAGCTACCTAAACAAAAATGCTAAGCATTTGCACATTTAATAGAGAGCATGGGATGAAGAAATTTTATTTCTTCTATAAAATGATGAAAATAACAAGGGTGAACATGCATATATATATATATAATGTAAGCGTAAATTATATTGAAACATTGTTTCAATTACATTTAATTCTCACATTTTTTTTGTAATTATACATTTCTATTCTTCTAAAATATTTTCATCATTATAAAATATAATAACGTCAATTTTTTAACTCATCTCTTTCTCTAATATCATTTCTTATAATTAAAGAATTATTTTTTAACTTTTTAATATACAAATATTCCAACTCAATACACACACACACACACACACACACACACACACACACACACACATATATATATATATATATATATATATATATATATATATATATATATATATATAAAGGAAGTATTTTTATTTTTCAAATGAAAAATATATTTATACATACAAGTATAAGTAGATAATCTTTTGATCACAAGTAACCATATTAAAAAGAAAATTATAATTTAAAAACTTAAAGTTATTATATTTAATAATAATGAAAGTGTTTTAGGAATGAATACATATGTTTTTCAAAAGTTAAGAATATCTTATGTAATTATATTGAATTTAAGGACATCAATATAATTTGAGAAAAATGAAAATAACATTATTGGCATTTAAAAAGTATTAAAGTATGATTCAAAGCCTTTAATTTAAATATTATTTAATGTCTCTTGAATGTTTTATACTTTTTTATTTATTTTATGTGTGGAATGTTTACACTTAATGATTGAAGAAACTTGCCTTTTAAAAAAGTGGTACCTATCAAATCAAGTAAACATGGCATAAAAATCTCTTATCTTTTCTATGCTAACAATTTGGTACTTTTTGCTAAAACTAATAAGAAAAATTGTAACATAATAATGAAAATTTTAAATGATTTTGCTGAACTTTCAGGATTGAAAGTTAATTTATAACAATCTAGAATTTATTTCTTTTCAAATATTGATAGGTCTTCTAGAGATACAATTAGCACCTATCTTGGTCTTAAACATACGGAACATTTTAGAAAGTATATGGGAGTAAATATTAAAAGCAATTATAAAGCAACTGACTTACAATTTTTAAGTTGATAATTTGAGGCAAAAAATAAGTAATTGACAATCTAAATGGTTATCAAAAGTGGGTAGAGCTATATTAATTAGTTCTATTTTATCTTCTTTGCCTCTTTAGCATATGACTTGTACAAGAATCCCTAAAGGTATTAATCATAAATTAAATTAGATAATTCGATGTTTTTTGTAGGGTGGTAATTTGGAAACTAACAAAATGCCTTTGGTTAATTGGAATTTAGTCACTAAACTAAAATATTTAGGAGGATTAGGTATTAAAGATTTTAAATTGACAAATACAACTATGTTAACAAAATTAGCTTGGAGTTTTATACATGATAATAAAGCTATTTGGGTTTAAGTTTTAAGAAATAAATATTTAAATCTTGAAAATAGCAATATTATCAAAATTAATACAACTTCTTCCCATAATCGGAAAGCCCTTAAATCTATTGTTGATGTAATAAGGGTGAAAATTAACTGGTCAATTAGGAATGAGGCAAAAGTTAACTTTTGGCATGATTGTTGGTCGGATTTAAGACCTTTAAGTATTAGTATAGTCAGTCCTTCAATTAGAAATGAGGTTGACACTAAAGTCAATTATACTTTAATGAAAGGTCATTGAAATTTTAATACTCTCTCTTTTAACCTACTTGAGAATATTAAATCCCATATTTTCAACATTCCTTTTAATTTAACTAATAATCAAGATCATATAATATAGGATTTAGATCAATCTGGTAAATGTACTGTTAAAAGTTTTTATAATTTTTTAAAATCTTGAAATACTATATTCAATAAAGAAATTTTTAAATGGATTTGGAAAATACCCACTTTATCCAAAATTTAATTTTTTGTGTGGTTGACTATTTTAAATCGAAATCCTATTAAAAGATTTTTTATTAGAAGAGGTATTTTTCCGGGTTGTAATCTTTGTCGTTCAAGTCTTAATTCAAATTCTCATATCCTGTGAGAATATTATGTTGCTATGAATTTATGGTCCTTGCTCCTAACTCTTTTGTCTTTTCATAACAATTTACATGCTAATTTTCTAGTTTAGTTTAAAAACAATTTGACCATATCTAATTCTTGTAGTAATCTAAGTATTCCCTGAGCTGTTGTCTTTATTTTTGCCATATAGAATCTTTGGTTAAATAGCAACAAACACATTTTTCAAACTAACCAAGGTAATTTTAATTTGAAACATGCTACTTTAAGCAAAGCTATAAGCCTTATTTGATAATTAACTGATAGCTGTAATAGTTAACTGATTTAATTAATTATTAATTGATAATTGATTGTGTTAACTGATTTAACTAATTAATTTATATTAATTATTTGAATAAGAATGTTTAGTAAAATTAGTTATTTATGATTAGTTATTTATATGTAAAATAATATATAGAGGTATGAATATACTTTATAAATTATTTAAATATTTTTTATTTTAATAATATTTTAATAATTTTACTTTTATATATTATTTAATAAATTAATTTTTTATAAATAATATATTATTATAATTTATCATATATTAAATATTTCTTTAAAATTAAATTAATATAATTTTTATAATTAATAAATTTATCAATAAAGAATTAATAATTATAAATAACATCTTTAACTTGTAAGTTCATTTCTATCAATAATCAAAAAATGAAATTAAAATCAATATGAAGAAAATGATCAAGAAATTGAATTTCAAATAGAAGAGCAACTTGGAAAAAATTGCACAATGACAGATATTTTTAGATTGAAATCATGTACGTGTTACGGAGGAAAAGAAGATAGCACGTGCTACGAAGGAAGAGAGGAGAGTGGCTTTGGTTTTTTCTGGAAGGACAAATAGGAAAATATGAAAATTGCATTAAGAATAATTTAATTATTTTATAATTTATTTCTGAAAAGATGAACCAGTACCTAACATTTTCAAAAATGATTGATTGAGCCAAATCAACTATTTGTAATAGCTAACTACCAAATACTAATATTGGTTGATTTAATAAATTAATTAATCAATTTAGTCAAATTAACTAATAACTATTTAATAAGTTATTTACCAAATAAGGTAATGGAATTTAGGCCTTTAAGGGTCAGCAAAAAATACTTAAAATGTAATAAATTAAAAAAATAAAATGAGATCCTCCTTCAAAAGGCTAGTTTAAATTAAATATAATGAAGCAGTATAATGAAACTTCAGGTTCTGCCACTTGTTCTATTATAATAAAAAATTGAATAAGTGAATGGGTAGTTAGTAGTTATAAAAGCCTTAAAGAAAGCACAAATTATATTATGAATAGTATCGTTTGAGAGATGACTTATATTTAGCTATTCATAAAAATTTCCTTCCTATTATTATTGAAGTAGATGCTAAGTCCATTTTTGCATCTCCATTTTATAATGAGCTTACTGTCATGAATATTGCTCCTTTAGGAGTTAATATTTTACTTTTGAAAGATTGTATGGGCATTACACAACCTAGTTTGATCTCTACGTTGTAATGTAATTTTGTTTCCTTTTTCTACCCAAAAAAAGAAAAAAAGGTTTTACACTTTTTTATTCATCCAAAATTTCATTTCTAGTTATTGCGCGCATGCGTGTAGTACAGTTTTCCCCCCTCTTCTTAGTTTTTCTCCATTCGTCAATATCATAGGGCAAAGTTACCAACGAACTGCAACGGGAAAAAGAAATTCCCGTTTCCCTACGCCGACAAAACATATGATCGGAAACCTGCATTTCGTGAATCACGGACGACGGGAGAACGTGATCAGACTGCACGATCAGACTGCATGACGCCAGGTTGACGGGACGCGAGGGCAGGCTGCAAGTCACGTCCTGCAGCAAGGACGTGATCAGACTGATCACGTCCTCATGCAGGCCGTGACCAACGCGCCCTGTTCCTCCGTGAGCGGCCACTGTTCGTCCGTGAGCGAGCGCGCCTCAAGCCTATATATGTCGCCTTGCTTGAGGCATTTCTCCCACCGAAGAAGTTGCGAAAATTATTGAGTGTTGAGAAAGGAGGAAAGAGTGCTGCGCGGATTGAAGCAGGAAGAGAAGAAAGACTCCAAGGTAATTTTTTAATTTAATACATTATTTTAATTTAGTTTAATTAAATTAAATTTATTTAATTTATATTTATAATTTTAATTTATTTAATTTAATATATTTAATTTATTTACTTGATTTAAATTAATTAAATTAAATTATTTGAGTTAATTTAGTTAGTTATTATTTATTTATTATTTGTTTAATTGATTTAAATTAATTAATTAAATTGTTTGATTTAATTTAGTTAGTTTATTTATTTGATTTATTTATTTAGTTTATTTGTTTAATTAATATATTTGAGTTAATTTTCTTAATTTACTTATTTGATTTAATTTAGTTAATTATTTAATTTAATTTAAATTAGTTGATTTATTTATTTGATTTAATTTAGTTAATTTATTTATTTAATTTAATTTAGCTAAATTTATTTAATTGATTTGATATAGTTAGTTAATTTACTTGATTTAATTTAGTTAATTTATTTATTTAATTTAATGTATTTAATTATTTATTTGATTTAATATTTTTAATTTACTTGTTTAATTTAATCTAGTTGATTAATTTATCTGATTTAATCTAGTTAATTAATTTATCTGATTTAATTTAGTTAATTAATTTATTTAATTTAATCTAGTTGATTAATATATGTGATTTAATGTAGTTAATTTATTTATTTGATTTAAGCTTGTTGATTAATTTATTTGATTTTGTTAATTTATTTATTTTATTTAATTTAGTTAATTTATTTATTTGATTTAATATATTTAATTTATTTATTTGATTTAATTTAGTTAGTTTTATTTAATTGATTTGATTTTGTTAGTTAATTTACTTAATTTAATTTAGTTAATTTATTTATTTTATTTATTTGATTTAATTTATTTAATTTATTTAATTTATTTATTTGATTTAAAATTTTCAATTTACTTGTTTGATTTAATATAGTTAATTAATTTATCTGATTTAATCTAGTTAATTAATTTATCTGATTTAATTTAGTTAATTAATTTATTTAATTTAATCTAATTAATTAATTTATCTGATTTAATGTAGTTAATTTATTTATTTGATTTAATTTAGTTAATTTATTCATTTGATTCAATTAATTTATTTATTTAATTTAATTTATTTAATTTATTTATTTGATTTAATATATTTAATTTATTTATTTGATTTAATTTAGTTAATTTTATTTAATTAATTTGATTTAGTCAATTAATTTACTTAATTTAATTTAGTTAATTTATTTATTTGATTTAATATTTTTTATTTACTTGTTTGATTTAATTTAGTTAATTAATTTATTTAATTTAATCTAGTTAATTAATTTATCTGATTTAATTTAGTTAATTAATTTATTTAATTTAAGCTTGTTGATTAATTTATCTAATTTAATGTAGTTAATTTATTTATTTGATTTAATTTAGTTAAATAATTTATTTGATTTATTTGATTTATTTATTGGATTTAATTTTGTTAATTTATTTATTTGATTTAATTTATTTAATTTATTTATTTGCATTAATATTTTTATTTACTTGTTTAATTTAATTTAATTAATTTATTTAATTATTTTAATTTAGTTAATTTATTTGTTTGATTTAATTTAGTTGATTTGTTTGTTTGATTTAATTTATTTAATTTATTTAGTTGATTTAATTTAGTTAATTAATTTGTTTGCGTTAATATTTTGATGTACTTGTTTGATTTAATTTAGTTAATTAATTAACTTATCTTAATTTAGTTGATTTATTTGTTTGAAGTCAATTTATTTAATTTAGTTAATTAATTTGTTGGATTAAAAGTTTGAATTTATTGAATTTATTTTTTAATCTATTTATCTATAGACTATAAGTTTTTATTGTATTTTAGTTAGAAGAAACTTAATTTTGAGCTGTATTTGTTTTTAATTAGAATTTTGTATTATTCTACTTGATTGGATATTATTCTTTGTATTATTGTAATAATTGAGTATATATTTTGCTTATGAAGTCTATGCAGTCTAACTTTCTAATGCAGATAAAATCTGTCCCTCCAGGTAAGACTTTTAATTATAATATTAGATGACATGAAAATAAATCTGAGTATTATTTATTTTTTATAAATATGTTTTAATCCCTGAAGTCACTTTAACACCCCAGATATGGTAGGAATCACCATGAGTACCGGGGAAGAAAATGTATGTATCTATGCGAACGGAGAAATTTATGAAACGGATGAGGGCGATACATTTAAGTGTCGAAGAGTCAAAGTTATGAGAATTAAATTGGATATCACCTTGGATGCATTGAAAATTGCAATTGGCCGAAAGTTAAGACTTGCAGAGAATCAAGCTGTGACTGAGAATCAAGATGTCGCCATCCAGCTGGGTTTACCGTGCGAAGGCGTTCCTGTCTCCAGGGTACACCGGATATGACTGGCAGGGTGATGTGCGAGGATCTTCTTGGGGTTATACCGCCCGATGAGTGTTTACAAGGGCAGCGCCTGAGCATCCCTTGGCTAGCAGCGAATTTTGGACACTTGCCAGCAGATGCAGATGACGAACAAATACAACGCTTCATGCGTGCCTACTATTTTGAGACTCATCGGCGGATATCTCATGCTTGACACTTCAGGCCATAGAGTGTTGTTGATGTATCTACCCCTACTAGCAAACTTCGCTGATCTCCGAAGTTTGCTAATCCCCAACTAAACCGTCCAGTGTCAGCGAAGTTTGCTAGTAGGGGTAGATACATCAACAACACTCTATGGCCTGAAGTGTCAAGCATGAGATATCCGCCGATGAGTCTCAAAATGTAGGCACACGTGAAGCGTTGTATTTGTTCGTCATCTGCATCTGCTGGCAAGTGTCCAAAATTCGCTGCTAGCCAAGGGATGCTCTTGTAAACACTCATCGGGCGGTATAACCCCAAGAAGATCCTCGCACATCACCCGCCAATCATATCCGGTGTACCCGGAGACAGGAACGCCCTCGCACGGTAAACCCAGCTGGATGGCGACATCTTGATTCTCAGTCACAGCTTGATTCTCTGCAAGTCTTAACTTTCGGCCAATTGCAATTTTCAATGCATCCAAGGTGATATCCAATTTAATTCTCATAACTTTGACTCTTCGACACTTAAATGTATCGCCCTCATCCGTTTCATAAATTTTTCCGTTCGCATAGATACATACATTTTCTTCCCCGGTACTCATAGGTGATTTCCTACCATATCCGGGGTGTTAAAGTGACTTCAGGGATTAAAACATATTTATAAAAAATAAATAATACTCAGATTTATTTTCATGTCATCTAATATTATAATTAAAAGTCTTACCTAGAGAGACATATTTTATCTGCATTAGAAAGTTAGATTGCATAGACTTCATAAGCAAAATATATACTCAATTATTACAATAATACAAAGAATAATATCTAATCAAGTAGAATAATACAGAATTCTAATTAAAAATAAATACAGCTCAAAATTAAGTTTCTTCTAACTAAAATACAATAAAAACTTATAGTCTATAGATAAATAGATTAAAAAATAAATTCAATAAATTCAAAGTTTTAATCCAACAAATTAATTAACTAAATTAAATCAAATAAATAAATTAAATAAATTTACTTCAAACAAATAAATTAACTAAATTAAATCAAATAAATAAATCAACTAAATTAAGATAAATAAATAAATTAACTAAATTAAATCAAACAAGTACATCAAAATATTAACGCAAACAAATTAATTAACTAAATTAAATCAACTAAATAAATTAACTAAATTAAATCAAACAAACAAATCAACTAAATTAAATCAAACAAATAAATCAAGTAAATTAAAACAATTAAATAAATTAACTAAATTAAATTAAACAAGTAAATAAAAATATTAACGTAAATAAATAAATTAAATAAATTAAATCAAATAAATAAATTAACAAAATTAAATCCAATAAATAAATCAACTAAATCAAATAAATTATTTAACTAAATTAAATCAAATAAATAAATTAACTACATTAAATTAGATAAATTAATTAACTAAATTAAATCAAATAAATTAATTAACTAGATTAAATTAAATTAATTAATTAACTAAATTAAATCAAACAAGTAAATCAAAAATATTAAATCAAATAAATAAATTAAATAAATTAAATCAAATAAATAAATTAAATAAATTAAATCAAATAAATAAATTAAATACATTAAATCAAATAAATAAATTAACTAAATTAAATCAAGTAAATTAACTGACTAAATCAAATCAATTAAATAAAATTAACTTAAATCAAATCAAATAAATAAATTAAATATATTAAATCAAATAAATAAATTAACTAAATTAAATTAAATAAATAAATTAATTGAATCAAATGAATAAATTAACTAAATTAAATTAAATAAATAAATTAACTACATTAAATCAGATAAATTAATTAACTAGATCAAATTAAATAAATTAATTAACTAAATTAAATCAGATAAATTAATCAACTAGATTAAATCAGATAAATTAATCAACTATATTAAATCAAACAAGTAAATCAAAAATTTAAATCAAATAAATAAATTAAATCAAATAAATAAAATAAATACATTAAATTAAATAAATAAATTAACTAAATTAAATTAAGTAAATTAACTAACAAAATCAAATTAATTAAATAAAACTAACTAAATTAAATCAAATAAATAAATTAAATATATTAAATCAAACAAATAAATTAACTAAATTAAATTAAATAAATAAATTAACAAAATCAAATAAATTAATCAACAAGCTTAAATCAAATAAATAAATTAACTACATTAAATTACATATATTAATCAACTAGATTAAATCAGATAAATTAATTAACTAGATTAAATCAGATAAATTAATCAACTAGATTAAATTAAACAAGTAAATCAAAATATTAAATCAAATAAATAAATTAAATTAAATACATTAAATTAACTAAATTAAATCAAGTAAATTAACTAACTATATCAAATCAATTAAATAAATTTAGCTAAATTAAATCAAATAAATAAATTAACTAAATTAAATCAAATAAATAAATCAACTAATTTAAAATAAATCAAATAAGTAAATTAATAAAATTAACTCAAATATATTAATTAAACAAATAAACTAAATAAATAAATCAGATAAATAAACTAACTAAATTAAATCAAATAATTTAATTAATTAATTTAAATCAATTAAACAAATAAACTAAATAAATAAATCAAATAAATAAACTAACTAAATTAAATCAAACAATTTAATTAATTAATTTAAATCAAGTAAATAAATTAAATATATTAAATTAAATAAATTAAAATTATAAAATCAAAAAATTAAATAAATTTAATTTAATTAAACTAAATTAAAATAATGTATTAAATTAAAAAATTACCTTGGAGTCTTTCTTCTCTTCCTGCTTCAATCCGCGCAGCACTCTTCCTCCTTTCTCAACACTCAGCAATTTCCACAACTTCTTCGGTGGGAGAAATGCCTCAGCAAGGCGACATATATAGGCTTGAGGCGCGCTCGCTCACGGACGAACTTGAGGCGCGCTCGCTCACGGACGAACAGTGGCCGCTTACGGAGGAACAGGGCGCGCTGGTCAGGGCCTGCATGAGGACGTGATCAGTCGACGTGACTTGCAGCCTGCCCTCGCGTCCCGTTAACCTGGCGTTGTGCAGTCTGATCGTGCAGTCTGATCACGTTCTCCCGTCGTCCGTGATTCACGAAATGCAGGTTTCCCGTCATATGTTTTGTCGGCGCAGGGAATTCTTTTTCCCGTTGCAATCCGTTGGTAATTTTGCCATCTGGCGAGAGTAGCTGAGGTATTTGGCCAAGGCTTAATTTAAAGCCCCCCGGCCTCCCCCACCCGTTTGCTTTTCAGTCATTGAAGCGCGTAAAGCTCTGAACTTTTTGCAGAGTGTACCATCTGGAGTCGAAAAATCCAATCATGGAGTTCTTACAGACACTGGAAAATCAAATACTTGCGGGTGTAGCAGTGGCCGTTATAGCCATTGTAGCTGGTGGTTTCTATCTCTATTCATCTAAGAAGCCAAAAGGTTTTACATTTTAGCTCATGTTTTGGCCAATTGGTTTTCTCTGATTCTATTTAGTGAAGCGGATAATGTTAATGACCTTTCAGTTGTTTTTTATTTCTCAGGAAATTTAGTTGCGGATCTTCTATGCTTAGATTGTACCATAATTTTATTGCATCATTGGGAGACCCGTCCTACCTTTTGGACGATGTTCAAGACGTCTGTGTCCCATCAGTGGTTTAAATCTCATTGAAATGATTAACGATGTCAAGTGGCTCTCGGTTTCAGTATTTTTTTTAAATGCATTTTTATTTTCATTGTTCATGTTTTTCTCTACTTTTCGCTGTTTGTACTTCTTTTGGAATCATTACTAACTCCATCAATATAAATTTGTGGGATTTTGCAACCAATTGTGGGCATTATGATTCAGGCTGCAAGTTAGTGTTGAAAGTATGAATTGTGGCTGCGGGTCAATTTTTTGTCTCCCATAATAGATATATTGGAAATTAGTATGTTAAAAAATTTTGAGCCATCTGGGAAAGTTTTCAATTTCTTGCAAGTCCAGAAAACTTTGCTACAACTTGTTGATTAGGCTGATTGCATAATAGTTGCTCTTGATTCTTTCTCAGTTAAGTAACACTATGCAGCCTGTGAGTCCGATGCTAACTATCTGAACTAGTGTTCAGTTTGCTGATGTTGTTGATGCCAACATGTGGCTTGTTTTTGTGAACTACTTCCAGTGAAGTACAAAGAATCCAGCTGTTATTGTCATTTTCTCTAAGAGAGAGTGCATTAGTTCTTGAAAATGGATCTTCATTAGACTGCATGCCATCCTGGTTCCACAACTGAATGTTAAAGACATTGATTACAATCACAAATACAATTCCATATATCTAAACATAAACAAAAGTTGATTTCATCTTGAAACAGCATAAAACTTGATGTTTATACCCTGGAGGGTTGGCTGGGTTTGTTGCATTATCTTTCCTGTTATCTTAATAATTTTAAACATTATATCTTATTGTTTTTATGTGTAAAGTGGTCATATAATGTCATTGTCATGCTTATAGGTTGCTTAGATCCAGAGACTTTGTCAAGCGTACACAGCTACGTCATAACGTTGCAGAATTCACTTTTGAACTTCCAACACCTACTTCAGTTTTGGGCCTTCCTATTGGACAACGCATAAGTTGCAGGTTTTGATACCTTCCAATCTGGTTTCTTCTATCTCTTACATTTGCATAAATATTTGGTCTTCAATATTCTTGAAATCTGGGTCGAGAACAGATATTACAATCATTCAATTATATAGATAAATATGATTGAAAAGATGTTCCCTTTTCTTCTTAATTCTCTTTTCAAATGATTTGTCCTTATATGTTGAACAGCCGCTCTTTTAAACGGGTAAGGATAGACAAGGTGATGAAGTTATTAAGCCATATACTCCTTCTACTTTGGATTCTGATGTTGGACATTTTGAACTTGTCATAAAGGTATTATATCTAAAATTCTTTTTGTTGGATTGAATTAATTGGATTTATTGATCTTATTTCTTGATATTTTCTTATATACTTATTGTTTGTTGTGTCCCTGTCATATGGTTGTCTATTTGATCTGTGACTTGATTAGATGTACCCGCAAGGAAGGATGTCACATCATTTCCGTGAGATGCATGTTGGAGATTATCTAGCTGTGAAGGGACCCAAGGTAACTGTTCTTGCTTATACAAACTCCTCAAAGGGGTTCCTTTTCATTTTTCAATTTTTTAATGGTGACTTTGGTGCTTTTTCTTGTTCACAAATAAGTCCTGCACTGTTTTCCAGCTTTGACTTTGCTAATGAGAGGTTTTAATGTATTCTCAATCTTCCCTTACTAATGTTGTGTCTTTCTCTAGGCTTTATTTTTCTTTTTAAGTATTCCCGTAGGCATCAGAGTTGTATAAATTATCAGTTTGATTGCCTTCTAATGGCAAAAACAGAGGCATTTGTTCTGGATTTCTTCTAAAGGATTAATTTTTGTCAGGGACGTTTCAAGTATTAACCTGGTGAAGTTAGAGCATTTGGAATGCTTGCTGTAGGCTCTGGAATCACTCCAATGTTCCAAGTTTGTCTTCAGGATAATATCTATTTGTCTGTTATTTAGTGAGAGGACTATTTTCAGAGTGGTACGATATGGGCTATTGAAAATTTTTTTTCACTTGCCACCCTAGGTTGCCAGAGCCATATTAGAGAACCCAAAAGACAGGACAAAGGTGCATCTTATCTATGCCAATGTTATATATCAGGACATCCTTTTGAAGGTAACTGGCACTTCTCATTTTGCTAGGCATATACTTCAGCCAATTTATGGGCTTCCAAACTTGATGACGCTGAAGTCCAAAATTCCTGGCAGAAGCAAATCTCTTCTTAAGCATTTTAGAGTGTAAAAGAATTAGCACCTGTTTTCACTGTAATATTGTGGGAAAACTTGCTAGCATTGATATCCCTCCTACTGGCCAATAACTGCATTCTGAATTTCCCCTTTATGCAAATCTGCTTGTTTTGATGTGCATGACGAATTCGATGGACTTGCCTCTAACTATCCAGATCGTTTCAAAGCGTACCATGTCTTAAATCAGGTTTGTTGCTTTAGCATGCACAACCGAAATTTTCTTTTCCTCTTCAATTGCAATTGTTGCTTTTGGTTAATACTTGATAATGGTTAGTGAAATAAAGTGGTTATGATGAAAAAAAAAATTTGCTTCCATAGACTCAAATAGGAAAGTTCTAAGTTCTATCTAAGCTTGGTCAACAAAAAATGCAACAATATTCTTGCTTTGATAATCGGTAGAGTGGCAATGCAAAGAACTTGTCCCTATAGCATCCAATTTTATCTGCTAAGTTTAATCAACCTAAGAAGTGCAATGATGCAGTCTCTCTTGTAGAAATTAATGAAATGGCTTGATAGTGAATGGCGGGCACAAATGCTTCCTTGGACTTTGATTTGACCATAAATGACCCCATTTACTAAAAGGGTAAATAGAAACAGTACTTGAGAAGAAACAAACAAAACTTGATTATGATCATTCAGAGCTCTGATCCTCTTGACTGCTAATGGTGAAATATTTTTCTCCTCATGCTTTTCCAATTGCTGAATGCATCACTAGTTTTCTTCTGTTCTTAGTATTGTAATTTTTCAAATCTTTCTTAATGCATATGTAGATTACTAGTGAAATTAACTCCCTCGTAACAGAGCATGCTACTAGGTCTGGGACTTCAGTTGCAGCTAGCGTGATGCATTCTCAATCACATTAGTAAATCAGAATTATAGCCTTAGGGTTGATTTGTTTTAATGGAAAACATCTTCTGTAGGAATATAACTTTAAAATATTAAGATGGTAAAAAAATATTCTATTTATTTAAATTTTTAATGTGGAGAGTGTGATATAAAGCAAGATTTTTTATTTCAAGGGGAAAACTGTTTTCCTCCACTGCCGTATCATAAACTATCATAATTTTTTTAATTGAAGTATAAAAGTAGCATGTCACTTACTTACTTTATATAAACAAACGAGATTTTCCAACAAAAAAAAGTCTTTCAACAAAACAAATGGAGCTTTTACATTGTGTGCCACTGACAACTTTGATTATGCTTTCTGGGATGATTTTGAGTTCTTCGGTAACTCAATTGTTGTATGTTATAACAAATTTAATTCTAATTCAATTTGACATTGGCTTGAATTCTAATCATCTCAGACTCCAAAAGTATGGGATAGCGTGTTGGTTTCATGTCAAGGGAGATGATTCAGATCCATTACCCTGCATCAGCACACGATATCAAGGTTTATTGATAGGTCTATATTATTCCCTTTAAACTCTCAAATCATATTTTCCCCTCTGGCTAACTTTCACAAGCGGAAGTAGGATAATGGACTAAACATGTTGCCTGTGGATCTGCAGATACTGAGATGTGGCCCGCCACCCATAAGCAAAGCCATGGCTGCTCACCTTGATGCCCTTGGATATTTAACCGAGGTGCAGTTCCAGTTCTGATTGCTTCCATTCATGGGATGCTTAACACTCTGTTGAGCCGGGGTGAGGATGGTAAACCGTAACATCCAATCTTTACTGGCTATGAATCTGTGCCGGCTTGGATTGGATCAACTGGTCAAACACATTGCCAATTTGATGATGTTCTTCCATGACTTCAAATCTGAAATAATTTCTTTTTATCTGATAAAGAGGTAGAGACATTGACTGTTTTAGTAGCAATGATCACATGTTAGACTGTTTTGTTCTTACATTTTGCTCAATTTATCTGACATAAATTTTTCTTGAAAGATGCATATTTAGTGTGCTATCAACCTATCATTTATTTTACAAATAGCACAAGCACGTGGTGAATTAGCTCTCATGGTTAGGAATGACAATGAGATGGAAATGGATAAAAAATTAAGATTTTTGTACTGTCCTCATTTCATAATATTTTACCCTTTCTTGTTTCCGCATAAGTAGAGTTTTTAATATTTATTCCCATCCTCATTAAATATTCCAATCCACATACCTATCTTCATGATATTTAGATATTGCATATTTATTTATATCTTATTATATTTTTTAATAAAAATTAAATATATCCAATTATTTTTACCTTATTTATCCTATTTATAATTTATTTATATTTTATTATATTTATCATATTTATTTACATCTTATTATTTCTTAATAAAATAATAGTTATTTGAAAATTTTAATAATAGTAATATAATAAAGAATAACAAATTCTTTTATTAGAGTTTATCTTTAAAAATTTTTTATATTTAAATTAATTTATTAAATACATAGTTTTAAATTTTCCTTTTATTATATGAGTATGGAAAGGGTTGGATATAATGGTCTCCATACTCGTACATGCATTTGATAAAATTTCAATAATTTTTTTTTTCAAATTCATATCCATTTTTAAGATTTCATATTAGTATTTAAATGGGTAAAAATTGATGATACTCTACTCATGGTAATATCTTGCCCTCCAAAAAAGGGGACAATTAATTCCTGACATTTTGTTGGTACCAAGGAAAAATTTTACTTGTCATCATGTATGAAAAAAATTATTCAAACTTTAGACTGGGGATTTTAGTTCTATTGTGTTAAAGCCATAGGATAAAATTGAACTATATAGAATTTTTGCCGTGGATTTGAAATGTGTTTTATAAATCGCTCAAGTATGTTATCAACTCTTTCTCATGGTAATAAGTTGCTTTGAAAACGTGGCCAATTACATTGTTTATAGGATCAATAAGGTAGAATTTTAATATTCAAATTTCGAACAGAACGAGAATTAGGTCCAACATTGGAGTGATTTATTGAGATGAGGAGCAAAATTGAATCAACTAAATTGAAAAATGTGAAAAAGTTGAGGGATGGTAAAATGTAATTTAGCATTAGTTTTCTTAGTCGTAATTGTGAGACAGAAAGAAGTAAGGAAATACGTAACTATTAGACCCAGAAAAATATGGGAGCTAAGAAGCCCGCTTCATCAGCCTAGGCTCCGAAAATCTTGTAATTGGTCCAAGTGTATAGGAATGACAGAGAGTCCGGATCCATTGAGTCTTATCTGGCCCAACGGATAATTTGCCCAATAAATCTAGCCCGAAATGAACTCGCAATTTAATGGAACGTTTTCAGGTTTGAATCGTTGAGTCTATTGGGCTTCGGGTCCATTCTGGTGCCCATTACCTTGGCTCCCCTTCCGTCACATTTCACTCGGGAGGGTTTCTCTTCAGGAAGCCAGAGATGTTTTTCTCTAGAAAATCTTCAAACACGAAATCGTCATTAATTTTTCCTGACTTCCTTCTTAATAACAATTAGTTCACATATTACATTTATATTATATTAAAGATTAATAACAATTTGGATAAATTCAATTTGAATTTAATTTAAATAATAATTATATTGTATTAGTTAAAACATGTCAAAACATCAAACTCATTTAATAATTTCAATTAAGAAAATTCATATCATAAATTTATTTATTAAATTTAATTATTTATCATTTTTGTCAAAAGATATTTTTAATTATTTATAAAATATTTTTTTGAACTTTTATTATTGTTTTATTAAAATATGAATTTTATATTTTTATTATATATAATTATTTATTATTTCTCCAATAATTTTTTTAAAATTTTAATATAAATTCTTAATGGGCATATCAACTCATTTAGAATTTTATTCCAATCTATTTATTATTCATATTAAACAAATCAATATATTTATAATCTCAATTTATATAAAAATTTCATATACATATGGAATCATAATATCGTATCAAAATTTTTTACTCTTAGTCATTCTAAATCTTGGTTTGCCATACTTTCAACTCTCATAGTTGATATGGTGTATTTATTTCATAATTTCTTCTATCATTATTTTCGCTACCTTATTTGTGTTGGGATGTTGGGTTTCAGAAGGGAAAAAGTGGGGACGAGATTGTTTGTAAGTAAAGGTGGAGAAATTGAGCTTTAACTCCAACAGGAAGGTATAACCCATGATATTGTTGCAATTTGAAATGCATTATAATTTTAAAAATATTAATTATTCAATTTTATCCAAAATCTACAATTGTATTGCTATTAAACACCATGTATCTTTCTAAAATTTTAAAAATATTAATTATTCATTATATTTATTTGGTTAAAGCTTAAAATCTTTCAATTTTATCCAATACCTCAATTGAAAAAACCAATGACCAGCAACACATTAGAGCCATCATGAAACATTAATAAATAGTTAGCTTTATATCTTCTATTCATTCGAATTAAAAGTTGTGACTAATGTAATTTGCATTTATTCTCATTCATGTAATCATCATGTACAATGTAGGTAAAATAGACAGAACGTGAATCATTGATATTACATTTATATTATAAAGAAAAAATTTTTAAAATTCTTTAATTGTTCAAGTGATTGAATTTTACTCCGTAAATCTTGAAAACTTAAAATTGAAATTTTGAATTATACAAAGTTTTTGTAATTTAAATTCATTTTCAATTTAATTAATTATTTTATTTAAAATTTTGAATTTCATCATTTTTAATATAAAAATTTTTAAACTATCAATGAAAAAAATATGACGTATGATTGAGAAAATAATTCATAATAATTAAGAATTTTCATCAAGAGCCAAAGAATTTTGATAAATTTTCAATTACATAATAATACATAAATAAATAACAGTGTAAAATTAAATTACACTAATAATGAACTAAATTTAAATCATTCACTTAATTAGGGATTTTTTTTCATAAATCTTTTGAACAAGTATAACGGTTGATATTGGCTTATCCAGTCACTTTCTACTTTATGTAATTAATAAAATGAAATTAGATACACAAAATTCTAATTAAATACATGAAATGATTTCTAAATTACGTACAAAAGAATTATGTAATAAAGTAACGTGCAATAATATTATAATTTTTATATAAAAATTATCAAAAAATTATGAAAATAAAATATATAATTAAATAAAATGATTAATTTAGTGGGCTATAAATTTTAATTCAAACTTCAAAGATTCACTACAACTTAAGGTTTAAATTTCTAATTTTTTTTATAAATAATTATTTACATGGATGTCCATAAAATATTTTTAATTTATATATTAATTATTTTAATTGATATTTTCTCTATCTCTAATTATAATCGATTGGTGATATGAAAGATTTTATACATTTGTGAATACGAGAAATTGCTCCTCTTATAATATTTTATTCTCTTCTTCTATTTATCTAATTCTAGTTATTTAGCATTTTAGATTTATTTTAACAGTAAGAAATATTCCGACTTTAAATTTCTTTTTTTTTTTAAGTTCAGATTTCGTTATTTTTCAATTTAGAAATCATGGTATATTTTTGGCAAGTTTTGGAGTTTGATTCCATATCAAGTTTTTGAGATTTCGTCTACTGCAGCTGCTGCCAACAAGCTGGACTGCAAACCCAAATATGAGTTTGATATGTAGAAGGCTGGAAGCTCATTAATATGTTCACAAAGTTGAATCCAATGACGAAAGTTTTCCATTTTTCTCTTTTTTCTTCATCATATCATGATTAAATAGCAGTACAAAACTCTTCCAGTTGCATTTCTGAGTTCAAAAGACGTGGACAAATTTATTTTATTTTATTTGATAAAAGTTTCATTTATTTATTTTTTGGTTCAATTTATGATTCAGGGATTTTAACTAAATAGGCAAAGGTGAGATTTTCAAGTTTGAGTGCATCTTCCTTTTATATGTTGATGGCTTAATCATAATTTATTTCTTACTTTTATTAAACTCTAATGACATGTCCTTATTGATCTGCATAGTCTAGTTTTGAAACATTACTTGTGTAAATGATCTAATATCATGATGTTTTTTTTTTTTTTTTGGGTACTTATGGACAATATTATATATACATTTTATATCTAATTCCGTCATGATATCTTCCATTCTAACCACAGCTTCACGTGTGACTAAGAGTGCATATTAAATGCGTTCTAATGAGAAATTTTTTCAAGTCTCTCAATATTTTGTAAATTTTTTGTTGTTAATTGGTATGATGATACCAGACAACTACCAAAAACGGAATCTACATTGAGAGAGATATTCTAACAAATCTGAACATTTATACATGTCTGGGAAAATACATTGCAACTTCAATACATGATACAAAAACTTAGGGAAGCAAGAGTTTGGCCTCAGTATCAGAAAGGTTCATTAAAAAGCTTGGCAATCAATATGATTGGCAAGAATCACCTGTATTTTGAATGCTGAAATTTATCGATGGATCTTCGAGATATAATTAAATAAAAGAATAAAACATTAATACAAAATTGTGATAAGGTAATGATCTTTTTTTCTATCACTGTCTTTTTGAAGAATTGAAAAAATTAAACATTTTACCAAAAAAAAAAAAATCTTATCCTTTGAAAAAGTTTAAAAGAGTGCTGAAATGGGTAGAGAAATTAGAATTTCATTACGATTTTATTTTTTTTGTCAATTGTATCATCTAGGTTTTTCTTCCTCTCATCATAATGTAAAGGTTTCTTTATTCATTTATGTCTTCTTGTAACTGAATAAAATAATATAATTTTGACATACTTTGATCAATTTCATGTCTTCCTATGTATGAACAAATTTTTAAATTCTTAATAAAAAATATTAAAACTCATCTAAGTAATTTTGCTACATTTCTTAAAGCTGAATATATTAACAACTAAAGTTTACGAATAGATGAGCTAATAGTTATAACCATGAGTGTAGAAAAAAGGTCAAATTAATTATTATAATCATTGCAGTTATAAGAATTAGAAAAATAACTACAAGATTACTTTTCATCACCAAAAGTGAGAAAATAATATGAAAAAAAAAGGTCTATATAACTAAGAAAGGCAAAAAAATTTTCAACTTAGTGAAGCTCCATGTGTAACTTATTCTCAAGGCAATTTAATTATAAAGCTATTACTAGCTAAAGTTAGGATTGAATTTTCTACTATTTTTGGAATGAATGTAAGGTGACATGTATTAATCTATTTATTCACTATGTAGACTATTTGGATATTTTACAATTTTAGTTAATTCTTCAATAAAATAGTCACATATGTATATTTATTGTCAATCCACAATCTTGTATTTGCGACATTATTTGCTTAAATAATTTGAGTGCAATTTCTTAATTATATAATTAAAAAATATGTTAATGTGTCTTGATAATGTTAGTCAATTTATATTAAAGTCTTCATTGATTATTATATACCAATTAAAATAATTGTTGAACATTTTTATTCATATGTAAAATAATTTAGTAATAATATTTTTATTGTCCCAAATTATTGCTTGTATCTTTGTTTAAGAGAATAAGATTCCTTATATTATCTTAAGAGACATATAACTTTACATATTACAATATTTATATATATCAAGTCAAGAAGTTATAAAACCCTTTATAATTAGCTTTGATTAGAAGTTAAAAAAATTTATATAGCGAAAATTTTTGAATGTGCAATAAGTTTTAATTAAAATCCCATTTTGATCATTATAAAATTGGCTTTGTATCAATTTGATTCTTATAAAATTAACTTCATGTCAAATTTTAGTTCATCCGTATAGTAATTCAGTAATTTCATCTTATACATAGAAGAATTAAAATTTAGAGTGGAGTTAATTTTAAAAAGATTAAATTGGTATAAATTTTTAGTAACAGACTAAATTGATACAATGTAATTTTATAGGAATCAAAATAAGGCTTTAGTCATATATTTTTATTCTACTACAATACATATAAATGATCTTGATAAGGGAAATATAAGTTCATACATAAAATTATATTCTCAAAATCAAAGGAAGAAAATATGCAATTGTAGAAACAATCTAATATATAGAGTAATATGAATTAAAAGTTTATAAGATGATTGATTTATAAAGTATAATAAAATTGTAAATATATTATTGACTAAAAGAAAATAAATAAATATTATATGTCAACTACAAATGCTTCTATTCAAATTGATGCTTAAGTAAGGTAATTTATTTATTGATAATAATTAAGTTTAGTATATATCTAAAGCATAATAAATTTATTGGTTTCAAATACAAATAATCTCAAAATAAATAAATGAAGAGCAAATAAATTGCCTTATTAAATAATTATATACTTTAAAAGTAATTTTGAGACATAATTAATGATAAACTTTTGGAAAAAGTTCAAGTACCTAAAATTTATAAAAATGAAAATATCTCAATTGATTATATCTTCAATAAAAAAAGATGAAACCAAAAAGGAAAATGGTTGTTGACTCTTATATATAATGTTTATGTATGATGTTATGTTCAATTTTATGAAAAATATAGATTAGTGTGGATATTGAATTTATAAAATAATGATATATGATTATTGATCAAAAAGGAAAAAGAAAAGAGACCATTTAAATAGAAATGTAAAGTTTAAATTTGCTTGTAAAGTAAAAAAAAAAAAAACATTACAAAGATGTTAAGCTAATGAAATTCCCCAAAAGTGTAAAGTTAATAAGGTACAAATATACAATTATATCAAGAAAATTAAAGTTATAAGGAGAAAGTATGATTTGTAACGCAAGGATTTTTATAATAATTGTTATTGAGTAGGAGAAATATTTATTTGCATGGGATGGATACAATCTTCTGATAATATATCAAAACTTAGATATGTGTCTAATGATTTAATATATCCTATGTGATAAAAGACAATAATGTTATTTGAAAATCCCTAAATGATTTCAAATACTTGAAGTATACGATATGAATTCTTGATAAATATATTCATTTCAATTACAAAGATTATTTTACGGATTAAAATAGTTAGGACTGATTATGATATGATTATTTTAGTAAATATTTATTAAAAGCATATAAAAATCTCTTATATTTTTCTCAAGAAATCTAAATGTAATTTCACTATAATGGATGCATATATTTATAATTTAAATATTATTGAAACTCGTGTATAGTTTCCAAAGATAGTGAAGTATTTGAAAAATGAAGTTTGAGATAAAATTTTTTTGAAAAATTAAGTCTTGCCTTCACCTATAAATCAAGTATTTAAATAATAAAATATTTATTTATCAATTAAAATAGAAATGTCCTAAAATATTTTTATATGGATAAATCATATCTATTAAATGTTCTAATAATTATTTAATTACTTAATACCAATAAGGATCTATTTCAAATTTTAAAGAATAAAAAAAACAATTTCAGTCCTAAAGTGTCATATTTTAGTGCAATTGATGATTAATGCAATTTGCTAATAATATATGTTCTAATATAACTTTTTAATAAGTTTACTAGTAAAATATAAATTTTTTTCTAGCTAGAAGATTTTGGAATAAAATTAAATATATATTTTTGGCATCTCTATCAAATAATTGATACGAGATTATTTAATTAATTTATATAAATTTTAAGTCATAACTATTTAGTTATACAAATTTAGGATGTTTAATCTACACATAAATTTATTTTATATTACTATTTGTCTACATATAATGATGCATCTATGTCATGCTTCTTGATATGTGCTTTGAATTTTAAAAAAGAAATTTTAACAAATCCGTATGAAGATATATAATGTTATGTGTAACAACTTAATTAGAAAAATAACACATCAAAGGAGATAACTTTTTTTATAGTTACAAAAGAATTATGATAGTTTATCATAACAAGAAATCTATTCAAGTAGTCCTTGATTGAATTGTTAGTAGAGGCATTGACATAAAGACTTTCAATGATATTCTTAATAAGGGAGTTAAGATTGTGCTACATTATTTTTTTTTTACTATGATTTTTTCTATTGAATTTTTCAAATAAAGTTTTTAATAAGGTAGATCATTTGCTAAGGAAATAATATACTCTTTTTTCTTTATTGAAGTTTTCTTAAAACCTACCAAGGGTTCTAACGATTCATATTTTTTTTCAGAACAAACATTCAAAAAGGATTACTATAAATATTTATTTATATAGATATTTATAAAATATCTTTAATTTATCTATTAATTATTGTAATTGATATTTACTCAATCTCTTATTATAATTAGTTAATAATAAATATCAATTAATGTATTAATTAGTAATATTTATTAATTAGTGCCTTGGATTTATGTATATAGATGTTATATAAAGGATACATTCATAAATAAAAAAAAAACTCTATTCTTTATTTCTACTTCCCTAACATTTTATATTTATTTCCATAATATTTTTAAAGTGGATTGGGAAAAAAAGTCAAGCAACAAGGGCCGAAGGAAATTTTTTACATTTTTTCTTTATATAATATAATTGTAATTGTTTATTAATATGAAGTTGGTATTATTATGATTTAAGTTAATATATTTGGAAGTTAGTAGTAATATTGACATAAACACTTGTTAAAAATATTTACAACATATTTTGAACTTCATTTTTGTTATGAGTGTTTTTTTTTTCTTTTAGGAATTTTCAAGTTAGTTAGTGGGGACAAATATTAGTTTCAAATCCAAAATAATATGGTATTTTATTCCTTATTTAATGTGATTAAAAATAAGATTTCACTCATTTTTAGTTGAATTTCTTTTTAAAAGAGTGTGTGTCTTCAAGTAATAAAGGATTTCATTTCATTTCATTTTATTTATAATTTTTTATTTTAATTAGATTTATACAATTATGAAATTCATCAAATTTTCAAAGATTTCATTAGAATTTATTTTATTTGTCTTAAAATACATATTATAAAAAATATCTACCCTATTTCTAATGTTTTATTTGTCATGATATTATTAAAATCTATTTTTTAATTGAATTTTATGCATTTTTTAGGACATTCCAAATAAAGAGATTCATTTACAAATGAATTGAGTTATTATTTTTAATAAAATTTTAAAATAATAGAATTCATTTATAAGTGAAATAAAATTATTTTCTATTAAAAAATAAAATCAATTTTAGAAAATTATAATACTAAACCAGCACCTAAATTAATAACCCCAAAACTGATATACTCTTCTTTTTTTATATATTACAGATTTTTCTTCTTTATTTAAAAAAAATTGAAGAAGTTTTTCATCATTCAATTATAAATAAGATTGCAATCATGATTCTTAACTTGGTGCGGTGACATTATCCACAATACATTTTTAAATATTCGATACAATCAACCCAATTCACTTTAAATTCAGTTTACTTGAACAAGTCAACAACCACCAAATATATAACCGATTGATCTATGGAAATCCAAACGCGCACTACAATAATTAGCCAAGCCGTCAATAACTAAGTGAACCTAAATATTATCTTCCAATATATAAACTGAGGATGTTCTTCAACATTCATATCAAAGTTATAGATAAGGTTGCAATCATAATTATTAACTGCAGATGTGGCAGTATTGCGATGACTGCAACTTTTGACTAACAAAAAAAAAAATTACAAATATTGATAACACTAATCTTCTAAATTTAAAACTCCCACTTCACATGGGACATCATAAAAATAAAAAAATATAAATAAATAAAAATTAAATAAAAATTTAAAACTAGAAAAAATATGATATTTATCGATTCCTCATCACATTTTGTTTGATTGGATTTTTCACAAAATCTTCTTACTTTTACTCTAACATCATTCCTCTTAGAAAGAATTACCTCAAAATTATATGTGGATTTTGAATTCTTCCATACCATTGTAACCAAAATTTGGAATACTTTATAGCCTTAATTTCTTGAAACAATGATAAACCCTAAAATGAGTCTTCTTCAAATATATTTAAATATTAAACTTCAATTTTTTTCCACTAAATGGATCAAGTACTTCATTAAGTTCAAGTAGTTCAACTCCAATAAAATCCACTACTTCAATCTTTAAGCAATCAATAACATTTTCTAATTATTAGATTCTAGTTCATCATCGTCCTTCTTTTTTTTTTGACATTTTGATAGGCTTTCAACTATATATTCACATTTTTTTATTGTTCTATCTAATTCATTGAAAAATTTTTCATGCCATTCTCTTGTTTAACATTATGATTTTCTTCAATAGTCTCAAAAAAATTCTTTAAATTTTTCTTGATTGCTATATGTTAAAGATATTTTATCAAGTTTATCCTATTTTAATTTTGAGTAGTCTTTTAATACTATACTTGTAGCTTCTCGATAAGAAATTTATCTCGTTCATTAATAATCCTTTTTGGTTCACTTATACGTGCATCATTGTTGTTGGAGTTGGAAGCGTCACTTTGATAATACTTTCATAAATATACAAATTTTTTAAAATTCAATTGATAATACCGTCATAAATACATAAAATTGAAGTTATAATTAATCATTATTAAAATTATATAGATTGAAGTCATAATCAAACTACAATCAATATTAAAGCAAAAATTCTTTAGGGCGAGCATGTTCGAGGGTAACAACTAGGCTTTGACTGGTGAGGCAATCGATTAAATCCACCGAAGTACAAAAAAATGCCAAACCAAATGAAGCGAATGAGGTCATGATTTGTGGGGAGGAGGAGAAGGAAACTAAGCAAGATAATGGAGTTATCCGATCACAGTTGTTATATAGAAATAAGTTGCTAAATATTAATGGAGCACATAATGATTTGTTTGAGGATGCAGCATTTTGCATGGATGACGAATAGGAATTAGATGAGAAGGAAAAGGATATTCCACTAAAGGATCAAGACCTCATATGTCCACACATTAACGTCTCGAAAGAGGAACGCAGAGAATGGTGTTAACCTTGGAGAAACTCTTTGATAATAAATCTATTGGGGGAAAATTTAGCTTTCAAATTTCTGAAATCTCAGTTGGAGAAGCTTTGGATGTTGAAAGGGTTGATCCAGTTAATATATATAGGTAATGCATACTATATAGTTCAATTAAGTGACAAAGAGGACTATATTAATGCACTAGAGAATGGACGATAGATGATCACTGACCACTATCTGGTGGTTCAATGTTGGAGGCTCGACTTTGACCTTTTTGATGTTGAGTTCAAAAATTTGGCAATGTGGATAAGAGTTCTAAGGTTACCTTTGGAGAATTACAATCAATGTGTTCTTTGGAGACTAGGAAATAAGGTGGGAAGGACCCTCAAAGTGGATATGCACACTCTCAGGGAACAAGAATAGTCTATTGTAACTGAGAAAGGTCATTTTACAAGAATATGTGTGGAGGTTGATTTACAAAAATAATTGATTTCTAAAGTCTCTATCTAGAAAAGAATACTTCCTATCCAGTATGAGGGATTACACCTAATTTATTTTACCTGTGATCGGTTTGGACATAGGAAAGAATCTTGCACCTTCACCTTACTTCATCTAGTAAATGATCAATTTGGTATCTTTGTGGAGACCAGTACATACAATTAAACAAAGTTAATGGTCAGTTACAGCCGAGTTATATGGTAGGGGAGGTTTCATCAATTAATTGAAAAGTCACCGTCAATAAGGATGAGTTAAGAGGATGGATGATTCCACAAAAGCAAATTAGGAAGGCTAAAATTCAGGCAAGAAAATAGTGATTTGATTTAAATGCTTTATCAAAAGGAAAATTTGTAACATTTCACCCACAGTGCATTAGTAAACCTGAAGCATTTAAGTCCAGATTTGATGCTCTTTCGACACTTAATGAGGAAGATATAATTGAGATAGATGGAGGAGCTTTCAATAAAATGCGGGATCAGAGAGAATTTGTTGTAGCAAGTTTCACCAATAAGGGCTCCACTCTTAACAAAGGTAAATTTCCACCAACTAAGGAGAACATCTCTCCTAACATCTTGAGGAACAAGCCTCCTATTACTCAAAAACTGAGCATAATGGACCAGAAGTCCACCCAGGCCAAACTAAAAGATTCATTAAAAAAAATAGGATCTGCCACCTCCTTAAAACAACAGCATTTATCACCTGATCCACAAAATGTGAAAACCATAAACAATGAATTAATCCATGCAGGTTTACGCTCTCTTGCCTCTCATATGCAAATTGAAGATAGCCAGGAGGATGTGATGATTATAGTTACTCAAGTTGAAAAAAGGCCCCCACTTCAGAAGCCATACGACAATCTAGAAGCAATAAGATTAATGAAGATGTATGCTTCGACCTTGTCATCAAATGAGGTGGCCGATATTCTAGAGAAAATAGGCAATCAGTGCCTCTAAAAGTTTAGGTATTGTAAGTCTCTATTTGTATTTCATTTATTTTATGAATATTATCAGTTGGAATTGCAGAGGTGCTGAAGCCACTTGTTTTATGTCTTAAGCACATGACTTAATATCTACTCATAAAGTTAGTATTTTCATTGTGCTTGAAACAAGAATCTTAGATTCAAGGGCAGAGCAAGTTATAAAAAGATTAGGAATGGATGGTGTTTTCAGACGGGATCCTTTTGGCTTTTCTGGAGGCATATAGATTCTATGGAAAACATCCTCTTACCAGTTAATAGTTCTTAAACATCATCACCAATACGTTCATATTTAGTATAAAATGGTAGGAAGTAATCACTCGGGCATTTTAACAGCAGTCTACGCATCACTATAGGAAAAACTCAGATCATATCTATGGAATGAGTTGCATTTGCTGGCACGTGATGTCGGAATGCCTTGGGTCCCCTTAGTAGATTGGAATTCCTATCTTGCAGCAGATGAGAAGTAAAAGGGAGGACCACCTAATTCATAAAGCATACAAGCTTTTACTAAGTGTTTGTCCAACTGTCACCTCATAGATTTAGGATTTAAAGGTTCAAAATTTACCTAGGAAAGAAAGCATCTTCGAGAGAGATTAGATCGAGTGTTGGCCAATATTGAATGGAAAATGTCAAACTAGGAAGCCTTAGTGTTTCACACCTTTTACATGAAGTCAGATCATCGGCCAATCTTAATCAAAATGTATAACAAAGATGCTAGGGCAATTGGTGATCGGCCTTTCCATTTTATGCAGCATGGCTATTGGATGAAACCTTTACAGAAGTGGTTAAGAATGCTTGGGCTACTTCTAGTGATTGGCTTCAAGCATCAGACCGTTTCTGAGTTGAAGTCCAGAATTGGAATCAAAACACATTTGGGAATATTTTTAGAAAGAAAAGAACTTTGAAGGCTAGATTGGAAGGTATTGACAAAGCCCTTGAACTAAAATTTAATCCATATCTTCTGTCACTCAGGGAAGCGCTATGGCACGAATATAAACATATACTTCTTTAGAAGGAAATTACCTGGTTCCAAAAATCCAGGTGTAAATGGCTTCTTTATGGAGACTGGAACATTAAATTTTTTTCATTCCTTAATAGTTATTCGAAGAAAGAAGAATAAAATTGAATTCCTCTAAGACAATTATGGAAATTGGTAAGAGAATCAAGATACACTCTAGCGGATGGTAGTTAAGTTCTATTGTTCCCTATTTTCAAAGGATTACGACTTCCTCCCACCATATCCATTGATTAGTTATTTTCCCAATATTCATGAAGAAATTGCACAAGTTCAGAAGAGTGTGGATATTGAGGAGATTAAGGCTGCTATCTTTAGCATGGGACCCTTTAAAGCTCTTGGAAGTGATAGTCTCCAAGCTATCTTTTTTCAAAGCAATTGGAACTTGATAAAGGATTCGGTCTGTAACTTTATTTATGATATGTTTGAACACTTGAAAAAATGTGGCTAAGATAAATGAAACTTTTATTGCATTGATCCCAAAATCAGAAAACCTACAAACCTTGAGGGAATTTCGGCTGATAACTTAATGTAATGTTGTCTACAAAATACTCACAAAAATAATGGCTAACTGCCTCAAACCCATTATGAATAAATTGGTCTCCCCAAATTAATGCAGCTTTGTCCTTAAACATCATAGCTCAGACAATATCATTATTACATAAGAAATTATCCACTCCATGCGGCATAAAAAAGGAAAAATCGACTCTATGGCTATTAAGATTGACTTGGAAAAGGCATATAATAGACTAAATTGAATTTTTTTTATTAATACCATAGAGAAGATAAAGTTTGGAAGGCATTTTATCTCCTTTATTAGAGCATGTGTGGAATTTTCCTAAATGAAAATTATATGGAATAGGAGTCTTACGGATAGTTTCAAACCTTCAAGAGGGATTTGCTAAGGAGATCCTCTATCACCATACTTATTTGTTCTTTCTATGGAAAGACTTGCCCATGCTATTGAATTAGCAATCCAAAGAAAGCTATGGAAGCTAATTTTGTTGGGAAGGAATAAAATTCCCATTTCACATTTATTCTTCACAGATGATCTTATCCTTTTTGTAGAAGCGTATATAGAACAAGCAGAAATCCTAAATCTATGTCTTTCTACATTTTGTAATAGCTTAAGTGAAAAAGTGAATAAAGAAAAGTCCAAGATTTTTTTCTCCACAAATGTCAATCACATGCAATCTAGGGAAATTAGTGATAAACTGGGCTTCAAATTTACAATGGATCTAGGGAAGTACTTAGGTGTGCCTCTTTATCATCAAATAGTGTCTCCAAGATCTTTCAACTTTATAATTGATAAAGTCAATCAAAGGTTAAGTTTTTGGAAGACTCAAACATTTTCATTGGCCGGGAGAATCACACTCACAAAAGCTATACTCTCCTTAATACCATAATATTATTTGCAAACAAACACTCTTCATCTTCCATTTGTATTAAACTAGATAAGCTAAGTAGGAATTTTGTTTGGGGCTCTCATAAGGATGAACATAAGATTCATTTAATCGCGTGGGAGAACTTATGCCTTCCAAAAGAAGATAGGGGGTTAGGCATAAGAAAGATGCAACCATGTAATGAAGCTTTTTTATGAAAATAGCTTAGGGGATTATATGATTACCAAATTCTCTATGGGTCAAGGTGTTACAGAGCAAGTATAGGTGTGGTAATCTAATTATGCCTAAAATTAAGAAGAGTAAATGCCAGTCAAATTTATGGAAAGGTGTTTGCAATGTATAGGAGAATTTCTAAAACGGGCTAAGACGAAATGTGGGAAACGGTAGTGTTGTGAAGTTCTGGAAGGATGAATGGATTAAATATTGCCCGCCTTTTATCAATGACACAGCCGTTAACCCTCCACGACAAGAGAAAGATTATGTGGTCACAGACTATATGAGGGATGATGGTAATTGGAACCTGCGTTTACTATTTTAGCATCTAATGTTAGAAATCATAAACAAATTACAAAGTGAAGTTCTTCCTAATCCAAGTTTCTGTTCAGATTCCTTCTCTTGGAAACTCACTCCTGATGGCCAATTCTCAATCAACGTTTGCATATAAAATGTTAACAGCTAATATAACTCCTAAAAACAATCTTTGAAGAAAGATTTGGAGATGGTTTAGTTTGGAGCATATAAAGACTTTTCTTTGATTACTAGCAAAAAATAGGGTTCTCACCAACGACCAGAGGAGGAGAAGAAAACTTGTTGTTTCTGATATATGTCCTCGCTGTGGGAGAACATGTGAAACAAATATCCACATGATCCGAGATTGCCCTATTGTTCATTACTTATGGCTAGCGCGAATTCATATCTTTCACTAGGAGACTTTTTTCTCCTTAAACATGTAAGAATGGTTATCCTAGAGTCTATCTTCAAATGCGAATCATGTAAATGAGAATTCTTAGGCTGTTGTACTTGGCTTTATAGTTTGGTTAATCTGGTTAAACAAAAATAAACTATCTTTTCAGGGAAGTGTTGAGAATGTGCATCAGATCCCTTTCCTGGCTATGTCCCAGACTAGATAGGTTCAATATAGCCTATATTCTCAATAGCTACCAGGTGACAGTATTTAGTGACAGGAGGTTATGATTAGCTGGAGGCATCTAGAGAGAGACTGAATTAAATGCAATATGGATGGATCAGTGAAAGGCCAGAGAGCAGGATGTGGGGGTGTATTTTGGCATAGTTTAGGTGCATGGTTACTAGGCTTCTATTGTTAGGCTGGAAATTGCAGCATAATTATGGCTAAACTATGGGGCCTACCCACTGGACTCCGCCTAGCTCAGGTAGTATAGTTGGAAGGAAATCCATTTTCAACTTGATTTTGCAATGGCTATTAAACTTCTTAGGCAAGGTTGCGATAGTGTTCATCCCTGTCACTTTATTATCGTAGCCATAAATACTCTGAAGAGAAGGAATTGGTTGGTACGGTTCACTCACTGTTATAGAGAAGGCAAATATGGTAGGTAGACTGAATGGCCAATCTTACTCATTCCAGATGTTCAGTTCAAGAACCTGAGATTGTCTTCTCTAATTTACCATTTACTCTGAGCTTCTTGTTCCTATTGAACATGATGGAAGGATCTTCTTCCAGAACTATTGTTTTCTAGCTTTGGGCTCTGCCCTTTTTTGTACAAAAAAAAAACTACAATCATAAATTATTTTTAGCTACTATTAATAAATTTTAAAATGATATTTTAATATATCAATTGAAATTATAATCAAATTTTAAAATGAAGTTAAATCATAGCATTAAAATATACAAAGGCAAAAAAGGATTTTTAAATATAATCAAATAAAATATAAATAATTAAATTTTCATAAAATATATTATTTAATTCAATACTTTTAATTGAATGTTTTTAGTTAAATTGAAATTTTAAACTACCCAATCAAATAACAGTAACTTATAATAGCAAAAATAAATAAATTAAACAAATAATTTTAGTTGGAAAATATTACCGATAAAATTATTAAATATTGACAAAATTAATTATTAGCAATAATTATAGATACTTTTATTTCATGTGATTAGAAAGAGAAAATTTGTACAAGATATTTAATGTAATTAGAATAGAAATTCTACTTAAAATAAGAATTTTAATTGCAACTAAATTTAAAGAATAGACCATAATTAGAGAAGAAATAGATAACTGTGATAAATAAATTATATAAAGTTTGAGAGGAAGATGTGAACAAATAAAATGCAACCATTGGGTAGTAAATTTCAGCTCTATATTAATTTGAATTGATAATTATAGAAATTTTAAATATTTACTGAAATATAAAAAATAAATAGTTCAAGTAATTTTAGGGTGTTATACAGATTAAAGTGAAAAATTATTAGTAAAATAAAAAGAATATTCACAAAATTAATGACCAATAATAATATGATTAGAAACGGAATACTTATAATTTTGTGATTAGTGAGATATGAGTAAGATATTTTATGTGATTAGAGAAAAAAATTTTGAATAAAATATTTAATATAATTAGCAATAAAGGATATTTATTAAAAAAAGGAAATGATATACTTTTTATTGCAAAAAATGACATACAATTAAGGCTCTATTTGTGTAAGTAGTTAATAAGTTAATTAATAGTTAATAAATTAGTTTGTAATTGATAAGTTAATTGATAACCTGTAACTAATAACTATGAGCTAGTTAATTATGTAAGAAATATTTTGTAAAATTATTTATTGAACTAACTGAAATTGTAAAATAATATAAAAGGATATATTAATAAAAATAGATTTGTAATTAAAATAATTCATATTTATTTAAAAATTAAATTATATTGACATAATTAAAAAGCTTAAGATAAAAATATAATATCTAATATTTAATTAATTATATTGTATGAACTTATATATTTATTTATTTATATAATTTTTATTTTATTATTATTTATAATAAAATTATAATTACTCAAAATATAATTAATTATATTTTATAATATTATTTATTTACATACATATTTTCATATATTTATATTTAAAATTATGATATAATTATATTAAATTAGATTCATTATATTTTATAGGAAGTAATATTTAAATTTATGTTATAAAGGATATGAATTGTAAATTTATAAAAGAAATAAAGATAAATTTAAAAAATTTTAAATCAGAATTTATTCTTTTTAATAAGTTAACCTAGGTTAACTTATAATTTATTAACTAAATCAGTAAATTATAAATTTATTTATTTATTATTTCAAGCGAAAACTAACTTTTTGATAAAATGAAAGCAATGGGTAAAAAAAAAAAAAGAAAAAGAAAATATTGAAAAACTGACAAGGAAGTTATTAAGGAACTAATATAGGAAAGAAGGTAAAATCTAGTAACTAGTCAATACGCAAATATCAAGAGCGATTTGAAAACAAATGTGATAAAATAAAGTGAAGAAAAATGAGTAACGTGAGAGTTATAAAGTTATATACAAAAATTAAAAAAAAATTAAAATTAAAAATTAAAAGTTAAAATATTGGAAAGTCATGGAAAGAAGTGGCCGTGGACAGCTGACAATGTGACGTGTGCATATAGGGGTGGCTGAACGAGGGAAAGGCAAGTGGCAGCGTAACTTGATTCAATAGCCTTGTGATGATTGATAGGGGAGCAAGGAAGCCGGCTTCCGCAGTTTAGGATTGACTTTAGATCCTATTTTCACGCTTCTTGGAAGCAGAGATTCATGCTGCGTTCACCATGTGAAACCTTACCTCATTGCACCACAATTTGCTTGGTTTTCCGATTTGCAAATTTGATTCTACATTTGTCGTAACAGGCAATGGTTCTCACATTCGGCAGATCTATTGGTGTGGTTTTATGCTTTCTTCTCTAGTTTTGAATTCCCTTTTGGGTCTGCAGATAGTTTTGGAAGATTTCCATTACTCTAAGCTATTGATTTTTTGGGTACCACATTTGGTAATAAAGTTGGACAATGCATTGAAATAGAAATGCAGCCTAAAATGAAGTATTGATTTCTTATGATCATGGTTTCTTGGAATTCCGTGTTTGGTTTCTTTTCTGCGACATCACTTCTGTTCGTATCATCTTGGCTCTTGGTTCCACATTCTACGGATCGTCCAGAATCCATTAACAGCTTCTCAACAACAAATGACTCAATTTCTACGGTACAGAACCAGAACCACGTCGAAACCATAATAGGCAGCCGAGCAATTCTTGCCGACAAAGAATCACCAGAGAGGACGACGACAACAACAGAATCACCTCCAACGACGAGGGCGGCAACAACAGAATCACCTCAGACGACGACGACGACAATAACAGAATCACCTCAAACGACGACGACGGAAGCAACAACAGAATCACCTCAGGCGACAACAACATCAAGTGAGGACTTGAAATGCAGCAGAAATGAAGAACAGCTTCTTAAGGTTTTCATGTATGATTTACCACCAGAATTCCATTTTGGCCTTTTAAATTGGAAACCAGAAGGAGACAGTGTTTGGCCTGATCTCAAAACCAAAATACCTTCGTATCCAGGAGCCTTGAATCTTCAACACAGCATTGAATATTGGCTCACACTTGATGTTCTCGCTTCTCAAGGAACTGCAATCAGAGTCCATAATTCCAGCGAAGCCGATATAGTATTTGTGCCATTCTTTTCTTCTCTGAGCTATAACAGATTTTCCAAAACCAGCAAACAGGAAAAGACGAGCAGGAACCAGGTTCTGCAAGACAAGTTAGTGAAATTTCTGAATTCTCAAGATGAATGGAAGAGATCAGGAGGTCGTGATCACTTGATTTTGGCCCATCATCCGAATAGTATGTTGGAAGCAAGGAAGAAATTGTGGCCTGCTATTTTGATACTTTCGGATTTTGGAAGGTATCCTCCACATATAGCCAATATTGACAAAGATGTGATTGCACCTTATAAACATGTTGTGAGGACTCATGTTAATGACTCTTCTGGGTTCGATAGCCGTCCCACGTTGCTGTACTTTCAGGGAGCAATTCATAGAAAAGCTGTACGTTCTAATTTTCTTTTCCATTACTAACTTTATTGCTTTTTTAATTGTTAAGACCATCTATTATCATTGTGCTCTTATTGTTGAATTCAACATGCACTCCATTACTGCTTTTCAAATTTCACCTCACCTGAGTTAGTTAGCCTTAAAGCGTGACAAATTTATTATGAAACTTTATATTTTGTTAGATTTAAGACTAAAATGTGATATATATACATAAAAGATATCAAACTTAACTAGTGAAAAAGTTTTAACTAATTTTTTAGGCTGCATAATTCAAGTTTAATAATTATCTTGTGCTAATTAGGTTTGAAGCATGACAATGTTAACATAAGTACATTGGATAAATATCTGGGAATTTTGATTAGAACAAAGTCTCAATGAATAATGTAGTAGATAATGCTCCTAAATCAAATAATTTCACATCAATAGCAGGAGGGTGATAGCTTGTACCATATAACTGATGAACTTTTCTCATGCTCAGGGAGGTCATGCTAGGCAAGAGCTATACAACATGTTGAAAGATGAAAAGGATGTACATTTTGCATTTGGAAGTGTTCAGAAAGGTGGAATCAAGAAATCAGAGCAAGGAATGCGTTCTTCCAAGTTCTGCCTCAACATAGCCGGCGACACTCCGTCGTCAAACCGCCTCTTCGACGCTATTGTCAGCCACTGCGTGCCGGTCATCATCAGCGACGACATCGAGCTGCCGTACGAGGATGTTCTTGATTACTCTGAATTCTGCATATTTGTGCGGACGAGAGATGCTGTGAAGCCAGAGTTTCTTGTAAACTTTGTTAGGAGTATTGGGAAAGAGGAATGGACCAGAAAGTGGGAGAAGCTGAAGGAAGTTGAGAATTTCTTTGAGTTTCAGTATCCTTCCAAGGAAGATGATGCGGTACAAATGATATGGCAGGCTGTTGCACGTAAGGTTCCTGCTATGAGATTGAAGTTGAATAGGTCTAGAAGGTTTGCTCGCTCTCTTTCTCAGAAAGTGTTGTAGTCATAGTCTAACAAAGTCCGGATACAATAGCATATATTATATAACAATCCTATAAGTATGGTAAATTAGATTTGAAGTTGATCTCTCAATCTTCTATATATAACATTGAGTTTTATAAATTTATCTTGATTTACTTTTGAAATACACTTTTAAATCTTATTTTTAATGTATATTATATTATATTTCCGACTATATAATGATACAATGTAGAGTTTAGAGAAATAGAATATATATATATATGGCAAGGAAGAATATACATTTTAGGTAACAATTAAAATGCACTATTTTACCATGTATTAGTAATTTTAAATCACTAAATTTCATTTAACTTATCAAGTGTTACGTAAATCAATAAATTTAAATATATAGATTTAATAATGCACTATAATAATGGTGCCTGGAATTCTTTCTCCTATATTTTACTAAGAAATATCAATATATCTAAAATTTGAGATATAAACATATATCTATTATTAATGTGAGTCAAGTTATACAATGTATTTTCTCAAAATATATTGTAATATATTAAAATATTATATATTCTCATCTATTTTCATTCCAATGGTTATTACATGATCCATGGTTTCATTTCGTATAATAATTAAGTTAATTTATAATTTATTAATTATAATTTATTAATATGATCAATAAATTATAAGTTAATTTTTAAAAGTATTTAGCACACTAAATTATTAAAAAAAATTAATTTAATCTAATTTAATAAATTATTTTGAATGATTTACAATTTATGAATTATTATCTCTTTAAATTTTTTCTAAATCTATTATATTTTTTATTAATTTACAAATCATGCCCTTTATAATGTAAATTTAAATTTTTTTAATTACATATTTCTGCCTCTAACCCTCTTTCTTAAATAAAATATAATTAATTACATTTTAAATAATTAAAATTTTTATTATAAATAATAAAATAAAAATTATGTAAATAAATATGTACATTTATAAAATATAATTAATTAAATATTAGATATTATATTTTTATTTCAAACATCTTAATTGTATTAATATAATTTGAACTTTAAATAAATATAAATTATTTTAATTTATATGTCTATTTCTATTAATATGTTCTTTTATATTATTTTACAATTTTAATTAGTTCAATAACTAATTTTATAAAATACTTCTTGCATAATTAATTAATTTATTAGTTAATTTATTAACTACTTATGAGAAACAGAACCTACACTATGGATTTGAATTTTTTTTTCCTTTTTGTTATTTTTTTATTATGTTGAAAAGAAGATGATATAAAATTTTTTATAAGTTTTATTGGATACAAAGAAATAATTTAGATTTCAACGTATATAAAAATTATACATTTAGAAACATGATAAAGAAGAAGAGGAAGAGAGCAACCGAATTAGTTTTCATTAGCCATATCATGCCATAACTAGCGAAATGATGAGCATCTTTGCTTATATCAGGTCACGAATTCCGTTATTTGTGTATTAATGATGGAGTCGGAGAGGGCCTCAAGCCTTTAGTTGTCACTATACAATCACAATTTCCCGTTTGATTTATTTTTTGATTTTAATTTCTGTTATTTGTAATCGATTAAATATAAATCGAATATAAGAATACCGATAATTTTTTTAAAAGGTTTGCAAACATAGTAATTTCGCTTTTCCTATGTGTCATAATAATGGAGAAAATAATTTCTATACTAAAGAAGTGAATTTTTTATATGCAAAATTAAATAAATAGTTTCTATAATTTCAAGTTTTTATACTTGTAACTACAAACAAATGAAATATTTTTATACAAGAATATTTCCAACAAAACAAATCAAAAGAAGATGCTTTTTGACCCATAACTACGTAAACGTATAACATTTGTCCTTGTTGATTAATAAACATATCCTTAAATAGATTTAGGCCTTTGTTTTTAGTGAAAAATGCAAATTAAACTTTAGGATGGTTGGATTTTATCTCCTTCAACTTTGTAAATTTAAAAATTATTCGCTTAAATTTTATAAAACTTAGAATTAATGCTTATTATCTACTTAATTATTCATTTTATTACATTATGTAATTTTTTAATAAAATTTTTAAATAAGAATCATAATATTATATTATAATAGATTTTTTTATCTTTTTTTACATATAATTTTATGTTATATAATTAATAAAAATTAAATTATATATAAAGAATTTTAATTAAATACTTGTAAATAAAGTACGAAATTATATGCAAAAAATAACAAAATAAATCAACTTTCTATTATATTGTAATTCTTGTTTAAAAATTTTATGAAAAAATAGCATAATCTTATAAAAATGATTAATTAAGTCAATGATGGGGGTTAATTTGAAGTTCTATAAAGTTTAAAGAGGTAATTTCTAAGTTTCTAAAGTTGAAGGGGACAAAATCCAACTATCCTTAAAGTTAAAAAGGTATTTTTACATTTTTTCCCTTGTTTTTATACATAAAACTTATATTAGAGTCTAAGTTTTTTTTTTAATCATAGTTAAGTTTAAGCAAGTAGGGCCAAACCTGCCTTCTCTTGCAAAGATAATATTTTTTTCACATTTATATATGTTTTATACAATTATATCAATCTAAATATCATTAATAATTGATTATATTAAGATCCAAGATGTTCCAAGTTTGGTAAAAAATCCTAAATTTAATTCTTATAAGCACTATTGTTAAGAAAGGTTTATTAAGGATGGACAATTTTTTATAAAACTGAAAAAAACCTGCTTAACCTAATTAGTGGTAGCAAGTCATTTTAATGTTCAAGTTCTTACAGGAGGAATTTTAAGCAATTTGCTTCTTTTGGTTAATCGGGATCACTTAGGTCTTAATCACTTGGACTCAGAATTGACCAACATACCATGAGAAAAACACCAATTAGGGATGGAAATATTTATTGCTAACTAAGAAAACTTGTTGTTAATATATTTAGCGACATATTTATTAACAGTTTCACTAATACCAATAAATAGTGCATTAGTAAATAAACTAGCAATAAATTATCATATCCATTGAACATTTGTCATCAATTTTATTGCTAATGTTACAAGTCCATGACAAACAAAAACCGAATGACGAAAGGAATTTGTGATGATTTTGTCTATCGCTGATCATTATATTATTGATAGATTTATCCATCATTAATATTTGATCCGTCACTATATTGGAAATTTTCTATAAAATTAATAGTGTTATTATCTATTAATCTATTACTAATCTAGAAAATATTTGTTAAAATTGTGGTGATTAACACACTATCTTGTATAGGATCATTTTTAAATTAAATATGTATTCAAAAGTCAACAATCAAATTTTTTAATCGAAATTTATAAAATAAATTGAATGTTAATATTTTATTTTTTTATGCAATGCAAAAGAAGTAAAAAAATAATATATACCAATATTCATATAAAAACCAAATAAATCCTACATTAGTTATAAAAAATATAAAAAATACAAAAATCTATAGGCTCTAACTACAACTAGTGGTTATTCCCTTAGTTAGGTAGTGGAAAAGGAGGTGTTAAACCACCGTATTGCATATTCTAAGACAAATCATTTATTATACACCTATTTTCATTAATTAAATTAAGTGTATTTTGAAGCTATTGTTACACCTCTATAATAGTTTATCATGCTATTATAAGCTCTTCCCTTTACTGCTCAATGGTGTTCTATAGTTCCTCCATTCACACAAATTGTAAAAGTATCTAGCAATGCTAGTAGCCTCTATCAAGAGAAAGGTTTTGTTGGCTTGCATGGGATCTACCTCACTACATGCTTAAGAAGATTATTCCTTCACCATCCTAAAGTACATTCTCTTGCAAAATAAAATCAAAAGGTTGGATAATTTTCTTGGATAAAATTAAAAGAAAATTAGCATATGACAAACATGGACAAAATCTTACCCATCTGTCCTCTCAAAATTTTGGTTTGACATCTTGTGACCCTTTCAGAGTGAGATAAGGTATGGGTGCAAAGTATCACTTCTAGATTAGTAGGCATTTGGCCTAATTCCTTGATGTGATCCCTCTTGCCATGATTGATTCAGGATCTTTCTAGGTTGGATACTTTACACGAAAAAGATGAAGAGAGGCGCCACAACTCAAAGAATTAATAAGCTTTAAAGAACGTCACAAGGATTAACACCTTTGATAAGTTCGAAATGAATTCTTTCAAGAACCCTAGAGAACAAAGTCTCACAAGCCAATATGCTCAATTTGTAAAATCTGTATTATTCCTTCCAAATGTTGTTTAGACATGTTTTATGTGGTAACATCCCTTACCACTAGGTTACCACTAGGCTTAGTAAAATCCTAACATAAATTAACCCAATCAGCCTAATAAATAAACCCACTAAAAATAATAATAAAATTAAGTCTAAAATAAAAGGATAAAAGGCTTAGGCCCGCTACAAGTATAGCCCACCTAAAATCTAATTATAATGTTTATTTAGCTTAAGAAATGGGTCAAATAAAAGGACTAAACAAAACACAACCAAAACTAAACTAAATGAGATGCAGCCTTCTCTAGTTCTCATTGTCTTCAATCTGAATGCAACAAGTTAAGCTCTTCTATATCCTATTTTATGCCTTCAATTTTAGAGCCTTCCATGATCAAATTTGCCACCATTTGATTTAGAACTTCTTTAGCTTTCTTAACTCTTGCTCTTGTCATTAGTCCTCCCAATTCTTGGATGGCCTTCATGCTGCCTTTCATCACGCTTTCTCGTATGTCCTCATTATTCCCTCCTTCTTAGCTTGAATTTGTCCTCAAATTGGATTCTTCATTACCTACATCAAAGGGAGACAAATCAAAAACATTAAGGGTAGAACTAACACTATACTTACCAGGAAGATCTATTTTATGGGCATTATCATTAATCTTGGATAGCACTTAGAATAGACCATCTCCCCTAGGCTGGAGCTTGGATTTCCTTTCAATAAGAAACCTCTCCTTCCTCATATACACCTAAACCTAATCTTCTGGTTGAAAGATAACTTTCTTTCTTCCCTTATTTGCTTGCTTTGCATAGCTTTCCATTTTCTTTCCAATTTGAGCTTTTACCTGCTCATGTAACTTCCTCACATAATCTGCCTTAACCTGTGCATCCTTATACTTAAAAATAGAAAGGTTAGGCGTAGGTAATAAATCAAAAGGAGTTAAAGGGTTAAATCCATACACTATTTTAAATGGAGAGTAATTAGTAGTACTATGGATAGCCCTATTATATGCAAACTCTACATGAGGCAAACACTCCTCCCATGACTTAATATTTTTTTTATAACAACCCTAAGAAGAGTAGATAAAGTCCTATTAACTACCTCTGTTTGCCCATTAGTTTGGGGATGACAAGTAGTTAAGAAGAGAAGTTTAGTTCCAATCTTACCCCAAAGTGTCCTCCAAAAGTGACTTAGGAACTTAGTATCTCTATCACTTACAATGCTTCTAGGCAAACCATGAAGTCTTACTACCTCTTTAAAGAACAAATCTGTCACATGACAAGCATCATCTACTTTCTTACATGGTATGAAGTGAGCCATCTTGGAGAATCTGTCCACCACTACAAAAATTGAATCTTTGCCACTTTTAGACCAAGGGAGACCTAAAGCAAAATCCATAGAAATATCAGTCTAAGGAGAGTTAAAAATTGGCAAAGGAGTATATAAACCGTGAGGCATCACTTTAGACTTAGATTTCTTACATGCAACGCATCTGTTACACCACTTATATACATCACGTTTCATGTGTGGCTAATAAAAGTGTTCATGCAGCATGTCTAAAGTCTTTTGGACCTCAAAATGTCCCATTAATCCTCCCTCATGCGCTTCCCTCACAAGTAACATCCTAATGGAACTTTTAGGCCTATACAATCTCTTTTCTTTAAACAAATAGTCATTATGCCTAAAGTACCCATTTTGAGTAGCATACACACAAGCTTCATATATTTGAGAAAAATCTGGGTCATGCTCATACAATTCCTTAATTTGCTCAAAACCAATGAATTTAGTTTTAAGAGTATAGAACTAAAGCATACCTTCTTGAAAATGCATCAGCGACCACATTGGACTTACCTTTTTTATGTTTGATCACTATAGGGAAATTGCTCAAGGAACTCGACCCACTTGGCATGTCTCTTGTTAAGCTTACCCTATCCCTTTAAGTACTTCAAAGATTCATAATCACTATGAATTACAAATTCTTTTGACAAAAGGTAGTGTTGCCATGTTTGTAATGCTCTCACCAATACATACAATTCTTTATCATACGTAGGATAATTAAGAACAACACCATTTAGTTTCTCACTAAAATAAGCAATAGGATGCCTCTTCTTGCATCAAAAAAGCCTCTATCCCCACATTAGATGCATCACATTCAATTTCAAAAGATTTAGCAAAATTAGGTAATGCAAGAATAGGTGCATGAGTTAATTTTTCCTTAAGGGCAGCAAAGGCTTGCTCTTGTTTTTCACCCCATTTAAATCCTATATACTTTTTAATCACTTCATTCAAAGGTGCAGCCAATGTACTAAAATCTTTAACAAACCTCCTTATAGAAACTAACCAAGCCATGAAAGCTTCTTACCTCACTTACATTCTTAGGAGTTGGCCACTCTTAAATGACTTTCACCTTCTCTTGATCAATCTGCACTCCTTATGAACTAACAATAAAGCTAAGAAAAACTACATGATCTGTACACAAAATGCATTTTTCCATATTAGCATACAACTTCTCACGTTGAAGAGTATTCAAAACACATCTCAAGTGTACAAGATGATCATCATATGACTTACTATAAATCAGAATATCATTAAAATAAATCACAACAAATTTTCCTAGAAACTCTCTTAACACATGGTTCATTAATCTCATAAAAGTACTAGGAGCATTTGTTAAACCAAATGGCATGACCAGCCATTTATACAACCCAAATTTAGTTTTAAAAATTGTTTTCCATTCATCCTCTTCTTTAATCCTAATTTGATGATATCCACTTTTAAGATTAATTTTGGAAAACACACAAGCACCATGCAATTCATCCAACAAGTTATCTAATCTAGGAATGGGATATCTATAGTTTACCGTAATATTCTTAATGGCTCTACAGTTAGTACACATCCTCCAAGTTCTATCTTTCTTAGGCACAAGAATGACTGGAACTGCACATGGACTTAAGCTTTTTTACACCCATCCTTTTGCATCAACTCTTCAACTTGCCTTTAAATCTCTTTGGTCTCTTAGGGATTACTCTTATATGCTGGCTTATTAGGCAATGAAGCTCCTAGAATGAGATCAATTTAGTGTTCTATCCCTCTTAGAGGTGGTAGGCTGTGAGGCATCTCCTTAGGAAAGACATCTTCAAATTCCTACAACAAAGAAGAAATTTCACTAAGAAGAGAGTTAGTAGAACTTGCATCTTTTGAATTACTCTCCTTACTCCAAAGTAAGAGCATTGACTTTTTCAAATGTATAGCCTTTTACACCTCTTTTTCTTTTATAAATAGATTTGATGCTTTTCTCTCTTTTTCTTGCTCTCTTCCACTTTCTTTTTCCTTTTTCTTTTCTCTCTTGTTTTCTTTTATCTCTCATTTTTTATTGATCCTCACTAACCTCTCTTGGAGATAAAGGTGTAAGAGTAGTCTTGCGTTCATTATGTACAAATGAGAACTTGTTTGTGTACCCATCATGAATAACTCTTTTATCATACTACCAAGGCCTCCCAAGAAGTAAATGACAAGCCTCCATGGGTACCACATCACATATAACTGTGTCATTATACTTTCCTATGAAAAACTCAACCTCCACTTGCTTACTCATAGTCATCTCACCTTCCTCACTAAGCCATTGAAGCTTACATGGCCATGGGTGAGGTTTAGTCTCTAACTTCAATTTTGATACCATTCTTACACTAGCTACATTGGTGCAGCTTCCTCCATCAATGATTAAGGAGTATAACTTTCCTTGGATGATACATCTTGTATGGAAGATATTTTCCTTTACTTGACTTCCTAACATCTTTCTCACCATGAATAAGTCTCCCTCAGGTGCTATTTCTTCATTATCCTCATTCTCACTAGAATGACTAGATTCGGAAGATGATTCACTAGTGATTTCTTTATTGTCCTTAAGTAACATAGTCTTTTTGGTTAGGACTAATCAGAGGCTATGTGACCTCTCCCTAAGCACTTGAAACATTTAATCTCACTACTCCTTATCTTTTTAGGGGCCTCTATAGACATAAATTAAGTCCTTTGAGGTGCAGCAGTAGAATTACTTGAGGAAGTACCTCCCTTCTTCTTATTTCTTTCCTTCCAACTTAGGAGAATTAAAGTTAGAAAGAGCTCCTTCTCATGGTACCTTTTCTCTTGAGTTGCTGCTTCTACCTTAGTAGCTTAATGCACTAAGTCCTCCAACTCCATATAATTTTGTAGCTCCATAACATCCCTTATATCACTATTCAACCCATGTAAGAATCAGTGCCATAGTAGCCTCCCTATCTTCCCTTATGTTGGCTCTAATCAAGGACACCTCCATCTCTTTATAATACTCATCCACACTCTTATTCCCTTGCATTAGCCTTTAGAGTTTGTTATGCAAGTCCCTATGGCAATAAGATGGCACAAACCTCCTTCTCATTAATCTCTTCATTTCCATCCAAGTATCCACCAATGGTTCTTCATATCTTACCCTCTCTTTTTGTAATTGGTCCCATCAAATGAGAGCATAATCAGTGAACTCCATGGCTGCCACCTTCATCTTCTTATCTTTTGTATAGTTATGGCATGCAAATAATTGTTCAATTTTCATTTCCTACTCCAAATAGGCTTCCGGATCACTTTTTCCTTTGAATGAAGAAATGTTTATTTTGACTCCCTCAATTCTGTCCTCCCTTGATTCTGCTTCATGATGTATTCTTCTCCTCCTCTCATGTCTCCTCCCATCTCTATTTAGGTCTTCTTCACTATTGCTTTGGTTCTCCAATTGTTCAATTCTCTCATAAAGCCCCTCGATGTGTTCCCTTATCATCCTTCGCATTTGTGCAGTAATAGCATCAATTAGTATTTTTTAAGCTCCATCAAAACCATCACCACTTGTTCCTGCCATACTTCAAGTAAAAATATCAATAATAACAAGAATGGACCTCACCACTTTTCTCACGTGTTTGGAATTTGAACCACTCGTGTTTTAGCTCTCAAATAGGCTTTTTTTGTAATGTTCTCTCTTGCTTTTTCCTCTCAATTGCTCTCTTTAAGTTCTTAATTGAATCACTAAGAACATGTAAGAATGCTGAATCAGAGTTGGATAGAAAAAAAAAGATAAAATAGAATGGAATTGACTCAAGAAGACTCTTAGGAAATTTATCAAACAGGAAGTGTGAAATGAGTTTCAGGAAGAAAGAACAAGAAATAGCTGTTATATTTTTCTTTTCTTATTTTTTTACTGTATATTTTTTTTATAATTTTTTTATTTCTTTTTCTATTGTATTTTTTTGTAGTCTTTTTTTTTATCAAAACTATGATGCTTCGAGTAATGAAATTTGTAATTTGGAATGAAACTTTAAAATTGTAGCAATTGAGAATGAAATTAGACAGAATTCTTAACAAAACAAGCTATTACTTAACATACTAACAGCATACTACACAAGGCACACGGATTGAAAGGATCAAAGTTTATAAACAATGATGAACATAAGATGAATACCAAGAACACAAATGCAAAATATTATGAAATGAACAATAAATTGAAGAAAATAAATAACCAGAATGATAATCTAAACAAGGTAACAAGTGCAATAACAAATTTACTTAAAAATTAAACCAAAATAATCAAGAATGTTAATTCTGAACAAAAAGAACGCAAAACGAAATTTAAGGGTTTAGGGTTACCAAAACGCAGAATAGAATTGAGTTTTGAACAAAAAAAATTTGTATCTCAAGCTACAGAAGTCGAATTGTGGCAATTCCAAAACAAGATGAAAGAAAAGATTCTGAACTTCAATTTTGACTCAAGAAACACCGAAAAAGGTCTACTAAAACTTCAGATATGAAATAAAGTAAAACTGACCAGTTTTATAGGAAATTAAAACGAGATCCAACTCTAGAACCGGGCTCTAGATACCAACTGATGTGATCCCTCTTGCCATGATTGATTCGGATCTCTCTAGGTTGGATACTTTACACGAAAAAGATGAAGAGAGGCGCCACAACTTAAAGAATTGATAAGCCTTAAAGAATGCCATAAAGATCAGCACCCTTGATAAGTTCGAAATAAATTCTTTCAAGAACCCTAAAGAACAAAGTCTCACAAGCTAATATGTAAAATTCGTAAAATCTGTATTATTCCCTCCAAATGTTGTTTAGACATGTTTTATATGGTAACATCCCTTACTATTAGGCTTAGTAAAATCCTAACATAAATTAACCTAATCAGCCTAATAAACAAACCCACTAAGAATAATAATAAAGTTAAGTCTAAAATAAAAAGGTAAAAGGTTTAGGCCCGCTACAAGTATAGCCCATCTAAAATCTAATTATAACATTTATTTAACTTAAGAAATGGGCCAAATAAAAGGATTAAACAAAACACAACTAAAATTAAACTAAATGAGATGCAGCCTTCTCTAGTTCTCATTGTCTTCAATCTGAATGCAATAAGTTAATTTAGGCTCTTCTACATCCCATTTTGGGCCTTCAATTTTGTAACCTTCCATGATCAATTTGACACCATTTGATTTAGAGCTTCTTTAGCTTTCTTGATTCTTGCTCTTGTCATTGGTCCTTCCACTCCTTGGATGGTCTCCATGCTGCCCTTTATCACGCCTTCTCGTATGTCCTCATCATTCCTTCACCTAAGATTTCATGATATATGAAATAAAGTTAGGTTATTCATTGAATGGACACATAAAAAACTAGCATTTTAAACTAAAACTAATTAAAACTCATCATCTTCTTTTATGTTCCAAAATAGAAATGAAATTACCGATGTGCAAACTCCTTCTAATAATGGATGCCTTATTTCTTTTGTTGACCTCTTATTTTCTTTTAAAGTCTACATCTTTAGCCTACTTCTTCTTGAGGTTCTAAAATGTTCTCAAGTATCTACGTAAGCTTTGTTAGTAGGCCCTTGCTCCTCGAGTTCATCATCCCTTTATAGTTAGTTGCAATCTTGTAGGGAAAACTGTAATATCCTGAAGCAATATTTAAATTTTCATAAATTTCAATGTCTGTAAGTATCCATTTTAATAATTTAATTATTTGGTCAATATTTGATTTTAAATTTCATTTCAATGATTTTGAGATATTAAAATAGTATTGATAATGATCTTTGAAATATATTTATTTTATAATAATTATTGATTTGAGGCTTACTAAAATATTTTTATGAGGATTATCTCATAAGTTAGAAAAGTAGTTATGAAGATAAAAATTTTATAAATTAATCATTGGTATTTGATAAACTATTTGTGGTAATTGTGAAAGTTTAAAATAAGTACTTTTAAAAATTAAAAATTTATATATTAAGGGAAAATGGAAACTAATGGAGTTGGAATTCTAAATAAAATATATTTTATACAAATTGGGTTTTTATTGAAATAAATGGCCAAGATTAAACTAAACAAAGATAGATGAATGAGATTTGGAAGGATGTGAATTTACAATGCATTGAGAAGCATTGTAGCATAACCCAAAGCTCCTATTAATTCTTTTTTTTTTCTTTCTCCCTCCCTTCTCTTTCTTCACACTTTTCCAACAGCTCTCTCTCTCTCTTTTCTCTCGTTCTCTTTTTTTCCTTTTTCTAGCAACCCCTTCCTTCTCTGATCATTACTGCTATTACTCTTCTTTCATTTGTTGTGAATGATGATAAAATGGGATTAAGAGTAGCTTCGTCAGCCATGCACGATTGTCATCCATTACTTACTGTTTCGAACATCTTAAGTGATTTTTTCTAACTGCAGCAAGCTAAAGAAATGGTAAGGGAAGTTTTGATTCATCGTACCAGGTAGCAGTGGAACTTGAGATTTGCTATTTCCTAGTGAGCTTCATCATCCTCCAATACTGATGAGTTGCTAGCGAGCTTCTTGTTATTAAGGTGAAACTTTCTACACATTAGCCCTCTTAATTTTGCCAGAATAGTATAGTTATGATCATTTCTATATTATCAGCCTTATTAATGATTAGTGATAAAGATAGCTTAAAGAAATTCATTGTATATATGATTCATATGATGATATGATTATGTTGACTTTTGAAAATTGATATTAAGAAGAAGAAAAAAGAAAAATTAGTAGCTTTAGGAAAATTCTAGTAGAATGAGTGTACATTCACCTTGATCTTTAATCTCTTTAATATCTACAATGTGTAGTTATGTTTGCTAGATAACTAAAGTCTAATTTTGTCATGATTGTACAATTCTATACTTGTATTCATTAAGATTTTGAAGATAAATGATTTGTGGGTGATGTTACTAAAACAGAGTTGAGAAAATAGGAAAGGAAATGATAATCTAAAGAGGTTAAATGGTGTGAATGAGTCCTTTAGAGCTCTAAGCTTTAATATTTATATTTATATGGTCTCGATTTAAAAAAAAATCCTTAAATAATGATATATGTGAATTAAAGTAAATTTTAGGAATGAGTTAATAATGTGGAATAGCAATATATCAAGATTTGGATGTAAAATCATAATATTTAGAAGTAAAATAAATGATAGATTTAAAAATAGATTTCCTTTACAGTTTTAAGCTTCATTGATTTATTAATATGGTCATAATCTAAAAATCTTTATATTATGATGAATTTATGATTAATGTGTTAGTCTTAGAAAATAGGTGAAGTATGATTTGAGATAGTAAATATATATATATAAATTATTATATCATGATTAGAACTGAAAATAAGAGGCTTGGAAAAAAAATGGATTACACCCATATTTATGATTATAATCTATTATCATAAATTATGAAATACGAAAAAAATAGAAAGTGAAGTGAGATACTTGGAGATTTTCATAGCAATAGAAATTATCAAATAAGTATATATCCCACTCTAATTTTAATATTTTAATATTAAAGTATTTAAATATCATCAATTATGATCCTTCCTATGAATGATAAAGATCATATATCTGTTTATTCGATAAACTTTAAAATAAGATAATAGTGAGTCATAATATATATTATGAAATTAATCGTGTGGTTATAAATAAGAGAACTTAGGAAATGATATTTATGATGAGTTAGTAATTTTTAATTTGAGAGAATGTTATTTAGGCAGCTTTGTAAAACATAATGATGATTACTACTAATTATTAATCAATCATGATTGAAATGCAAGGGTAAGTGATATTCATATGGTGAATGAACTTATGTGGTGATTGGTATGCTTGAAAAGTGTAGTGTGATTTATGTTAAAATGTGAATGAATATTATTACCATGCAAAAAAGCATGGTGATGCTATATTATGTTACATATGTTGATTTGCCTTATGATGACAAAATGAATGCCTTGTGTTAATATTGCCTTAATTTTTGTGATTATAGAGTTGAGCTTTATTATGCATGTTATGATGTGAAATATTCCATGAATGGCATTTGAAATGTAAAATATAATGAGGCGATGATGTGAAAGCCAAATAGGAAATTTCTAATGATAACTTATGGAAGGTATAAAGCTGACCCTAGAGGGTTAAAGCTGGACAACTCGTAAAAGGTATAAAGTTGACATGAGAGTTAAAAGGTGGATGCATGTGATATCATTATGATTGATATGCAATTATGATGTGACATGAAAACTTATTTAAGATTGAATATATCTGATTTATATGGTTGTGATAATATGATTGTGATTGAGCCAATATGATTGTTTATGCATGTGATAATCACCTATAATGGGTGCATGTGATATAGAGATAATACTATATGCTAATGAATGGTTAAGATATTATGACTTATGATGAGAATTATAAAATCTAAACTATATGCAGGTGAATACATAGTCCAAGACTTGATTTTGTATATGCCGAAAAACTCAGGGAGTATAAATTGCATTTACTTTTATGTCAAATGCTTAATCAGCATTTAGACTTTTAATATATAATTGAATTGAGGTTTAATAATGATAGATATATACTCATTAAGTTCTCATAACTCATTTTATTTATTTTTCAATGTTTTCAGGTTAAAATAAGTATGCTTAAGCTTTAATGTGTCCATGGAGAATCAAAGACGACCTAGTTAAAGGATTTTGATAGTTAGATTAGGATCGGAATATATATATCTATATATATATGAATAAGGGTTATATTGTTTCAACATTTTATGTATTGAATCGTTTATCTATACATATTTAGTGAGGTAGCGTAATATGGTGTATAATAAATGTGCTATTGTATTTGAAATTACACAGGTTTTGTGATTTAGGGCGAGTAACCCTTAGAAAGGTCCAAAAAATAAAGGAAATTCTATTCGTTTTCTTGTAAAAATTTATCATATGATTTGAATTCCCATAGAAATAGGTAGATTTTCATTAGGTAGAATTAAAAAAATTAGTAGTAAAGTTAGTGGATACCAGATCAAGTTTGCGTCGTGACAAAAATTATTTTTTATCAAATATGCATCCTCAAGACACCATTTGTACATTGCTTGTAAATTCAAATACAAAATAGAATATAAAATATAAATATAAATTAAATTATAAAGTATAAAAATAAATATTACCCATAACTTGAACCATTTGCCTTCAAGCTTTGACAAAAGAGTGGTGTAAATGAAAGCCAATTCCATTCTACTTTGATGTTCTAGACACGGTGTAACTTACTTCAACTCCATAATCTTATAGGTATGTTACAAAAGGCTAGGATTCTTACCTATTTCATCATACCTACTATAATACTCATCATCTCTATTAAAGTAGACATCTTTCATATTTTTCTTAAATTTAATTTAATTACTACCTTAAATGACTTAAAATATTCCAATAATTCTAACTTTTCATAAAGAAACTCTACCAAATTATAGTTAGAGTAATCATCAATGAAAAAGATAAAGCACTTATGTCGTTTCATACCTTTAGGTGTTATAAATCCATTTATGTTAGTGTAGATCAATTCTATAATGGCTTTCTTTTTTTGCTTCTTTTCCTTATTCTAGCTTTAGTGGGAAGTTTACCTTTGATGCAGTCAACAATATTTCTATAGTTTGAGAAATCAAATTATGCAATACTTCTTCCTTTACAAGTCTCTGTATTCTTTCTTGAAAAATATGCCCTAGTTATTTGTGTTAAAGCATTGAGGACTTCTCATTAGCTCTATTTCTTTTCTTACTGACAATTGAATTTATAGAATTTGCAAAATTAGGATCTAGATCAACTTTATAGAATCCATCACACAAAAGGCGAAAACCAACAATAGGAGATTTATAAAGTAATTCAGTTTTTCCATAACGAAAATGACATGAATATCCAATAAAGTTTAAAGCTACAACAAAAAATTAAATTTCTTCTCATAGAAGATATATAAACAACATTATTTAGAAATAACTTATGCCCAGACTTTATATTCAACTTCCCTAATCCAACATTTTCTAATTTTACTATATCAACATAGTTAGCTCTCAATTGCTTGACTTCATTAGATTTCTTAGTGCTTAAAAATAATTTTTGACATGAATAGTAACTTTAGTATCTAATTACCAATTGTTTGACAACATATCAATAATATTTGACTCAAAACAAGACAGAGTTAGATGGGCACCTTTATTTTTCTTCTTAGCCTTTTTCTTATATTTGAAATAGTCTACTTTTTTTATGCCTATACTTCTTTCCAGTATTTGCAATTATCCTAGAATTAGGCTTTTTTAGGCTTATGATTTTGCCCATTAGTCTCACTCTTCTTCCTTTTATGGTTATATTTCCCCTTGTTGTCTTTCTAATTAATCCTTATACTATATTCCAATGTTAAGCCATGCATAGTATAATTGGCTACCTAAGCCTTCCCATTTTCATATCCTCCTTAACTTGAGTAATAATGAAAATAAACTTATTTATGGTCCATTCACTCTTTTGAGTATTGTAAAATATTTTCAGAATGTTAAATTGAGATAAGAAAAATTCTAATACTCACTAAGTCAGATTAGTATTACCCAAGTTAACTTGCATAGACTTCAATTTGTTGTTATAGGTCACCAATATCAAAATATGCCCTGCACCTTACTAACAGTATTATACACTAATTTTTCAAGTAATGAGAGATATCAACCATTCTCAATCTTATCAAATTTCTTATATTTTTTAGCTCCAAATCACATAAATGTTTTCACATTGTCAATTTTAAGGATGCTTTCTTTAATAGTTTTATCCATTATATATTTCATCATCATTAAACATGCCCTATTGAGGTGGATCCACTTTTCATCAAAAAATTTTTATTCCATTAAAGATTCAACATTAATAATAGGTTCTATTTTCCTAATCACTAAATCTATATTGGAAACTACCAGATACAACTTTAGCCTAGTCGTCATGGTTTGTCCTATTCCATGTGTTAATAGCATTTAATTACATAAGTAAGGAAATTGAGAAAAATAAATTCAATACATTAATGTATATTTTACCTTAGTCATGCACTAAACTTTACTAGTAAACTATGCAATTATATATAGTATTACATTATAAAACCTAAAACTAATAGGCTATTTAAGACTTTGTAATGTAATACAAAGACTAAAAACTATTTCTAAAATCTAACGTTAATAGGGTGCTGAAAAATTTTAGAAATACAATATTTAATCATACGCTCATATTATTGCCAATAGGTCATATTAATAGTATCATATCAATAAAGTGTTAAAAAATTATTAATATAACACTCTCCTTAATTTGACTAAAATTTTAATAATATTAATAAAATTTTCTACAATTTAGCCCATGATAGGCGAATCCATAATTACATAAAATTTTATGACATGAAATGAACCCAAAAAATGATTACTGGGCCAAATATTACCCACAAATTCTATAAAAAAATATATGGAAGCTTAAACCATAAGAATTATACTATAAAATTTTCAAATCTAAATAAATTCAGATAAGTACTTAAATTAAATAGGTAAAAAATAATTAAAATAATTTTAATTCTAGAAAATTTTAAAAAAAAGTATAATAAATTAGGCTTAGAGTGTAAAGCCTAATAGTGCAACCATCGCCACTAAGACAATATTGCATGGCTTGCACACACCACTAGTGCACATGGTGCATGTTGTATATGCCATTGTTCATCATTGACAAGCTCTAGCCAGGCTTGTAACTTAGGTTTTCGGACCTAGTTGCAAACCTTGCAATGACTAAATTCAATTTTAAGCTATTTTACATGTTTTTCAATGTGATTTTTACACAATCAATTTTTAATGCACTTTAATGCAAAAAAAGTTCAAAAAATGCATTTTAAAAATTACTTAAATTCAAAGAATTTTTTTGAAAAATCTATTAATGTTCTTCTTTAATTTTGCAAAATGAAAAATAACTTTATTCCAGCCCATCTTAAATTCTAAATGTGTTACACTTTAATGATAATGAATTAAAAGATAAAATCATACTCTTTTCCACTTTAAAATCAAAATATTTTCAAAAAAAATTCTTTTATTCAAACATTAAAAAAAATCCAATAATTATGGTTTTTTCCAAAAATAAGAATTTCATGAACATAATTAACCATTTTTCTAAAAATAAGAACATTCGTATATATGAATAATGGAATATATGGAAAAAACTGAATTTATAAACTCAAACATATATGAGTTGTGTGTGTGTGTGTGTGTGTGTGTGTGCGCGTGTGTGCACGCGCACATATAAACTATATATGCAACTAAAACAAGAAATATACTAGAGTTTATATATAAAACATATATGCTAGATGTAAGCCAATTGGATGTGCAAATGGAATATAAATCACTCCAAATTTTGTTGTTGAATTGATAGCATTGAGAGATGGCTTATCTATTGCTAAAAATAAGGGTTTAACCCCTCTTATTGTTGAAGTTAATGCCTTATTTGTTATTCAAGCAATTATCTATAAGAATGCTAACTTTAATAATACTATTAGCCCCTTCTTATGGAAGATTACAAGAAGTTGACTGTTGAATTTAGAGTTGCTAATTTGCACCATGTATATAAAGAAGCTAATTATGTAACTGATTTTATCATTAAATCTTTTGTTGACTCTTACAATCACTTTGTTATTTTTGATAAGCCTCTTAATGGTGCTATTATGTACTTAAATTAGGATAGTACGGTGTTATCAACTCTTAGACATATAAAACCCACCCACCCACCCACCCACCCATATATATATATATGCAAACTACAACAAAACACACCAATTTCATATGCGAACTAGACCCAAAAAAAGTATGGTTATTACATAAAATGCATTTACATGCATAAATATATACACTACAATTGGAATTTATCCTAATTTTGTGCAAATCACACTAAAACTTCAAATGGCTTGTGTAAATCATCATCAAGCACATAATTAATCATAAATTTTAGAACAATTAATGTTATGAAATAATTCTAAAGATTTATAGCAATTTAATCTAAAAAAAATTCATCATAAATTTTAAATTTACCCAAAAATGTAAATCATTTCTAAATCCACATAATGATTTGACCAAATTTACATGATACAAGAGGTTCTAATGCTAATTGTTAGAATTTTATAAAATCAAACTTACTGAATTATGTAAGTTAGCACAATATCACAGGCAAATATAAAATTATAACAATATTGGAAGCATTAGTTACATCCATGGTTGTGATGAATATTGAATCGATTTTGATATACTATAGATGAATAATAAAAGTAATTCCTCTTATAAACTCTAACTATCAGTACTTTTTTGGGAAAATGAATATTTGACATGGCGGGGATGTGATTAGATTTGCTTGGGGTTTAGACTGCCATTTGAAGTCTAACTAAACTATCACTTCATTTTAGGCTACCTTTTATATTTTACCTAAACTATTGAATTAAGAGTCCAAAATAGAATCAATTTTAACATGAAAAACATATTTAAAAATAAATATGATGATAAGAATGGACACGAAGTTAACTCTGAGTACAATTAAAAGCATGATTAAAATTTAAGAATTGTTGGAGAAATAGTGATGGTAAAGGTTATCATTGGAGAAGTAGATTTTAAAAAGTAAGAGTAATACGAAATGGATGACGAAATGAAAATATACAATTAAAACTTTTATACCTCAACCAACACTTCAAATAAATGACATCAGAATAATACAAAATAAATATATAAAATTAGGATAATATTTATAAAAATATTACTATACCATCAATTTTAACATCAGTTAAATAAACAATTGACATATTAAATTTGCTTAACACATTCAAATTAATAATTTACATTCATTTTTTATATGGGTTAAGTATAAAATTAACATCTTAAGCAACATAATATTTTTAAACATGAAATCACCCTTAAATAGACATCGATTTTAATTTTATTAACCATCATCTTAAATTTTTCATAAATTTTAAAAATATTATCGTGTCAAAATAGATGTCGATTATATTTATCAATTATCATTTTATTATTTTTAATAATTTAAAAAATTATCATTATGTCCATATAGACATTGGTTTTATTTTTTACTAATATTTATCTATTGACATAAAATTGTAATTTTGTAGTAATATATACAAATTATTGGTACTTGATTATAAACTTTTAAATGGCATGTACTTAATTAAAAAATCATAAAATTATTGAAACTTATATAAAAATAGTTATATATATATATTTATTTATTTATTTATAAGATTCCTCTTAATATATAAATCCAACAATTTTGCGTCTCTTAATTTAAAATAACAACTTGTGATCCAACTTGTACTCAATTCACTTATCCAGTTAAAACATAAAATAAAGACCATGTATCCGAATCCAAACTATAATACATAAAATAAAATAAATTATTCAAATTTATACAATACACTAATAGCAAATACCATAAACTAAAATTTAAGCTAACGTTCATTATTATTACAAAAGTATAAATCAAATAATCGATAAAATAATTTATCTAAAAAGCAATAAATTGCGCGATAAAATACAATACTTTAAATTAAAAAAAATTCATTGAATCAGTGTCCACTCAAGCGTCAAAATAAGGAAAAAAATTTAAAATAAAATTATAAAATAACTAAAATACTTATATAGTTCAAACTTGAGATGCTTAATAATGGCACAATAAAAAGAAATGGATACCTCGTTTTTTCCTCCGTCTTTCATAGCGCGGGAAGAGAAATTTAGAATAAGAGGAAAGTTATAAAAATAGTCTAACAAAGAAAAATAATGCTCAATGCTTAAAACAAAAGTATTAAACCACTTTTAAATGAAAAAAAAAAAGTGAAATAAGGGGATAGGACAAAAGAGGTAAAATTTAACTATAGATCCTTATAATTTTCTAATTTTCTAATTAAGTATTTATATTTTAAAAAAAAATTAACTGTGTATCTATAATTTATTTTATATTATAACTGAGTACCACCCATTAACTATGCCATCAAGTTTTAACAGAATTTCAATCGTAGGTCTGTAATTAGAAATTAGAAATTATAATTATAATTATAAAGTATAATAAATTATAAGTATTTAATTTAAAAGTTTAAAATGTAACCACTTATTTAAAAAAATTGTGAAGGTATGGAGTTACAATGTAATTTTACTTTTGGAAAAACCTCCAAGCAAAGGAAACCAATCTAGAACCTCTCCAGGAAAACAACCCATCCTTAAGATGGCGCTATCATCTTCTGTGGTTTTTCCTCATCCCTTCGTTGCTCCATTCCAACGGCACCATCTTATTTGCCTCAAAGCTCGCACTTTTCCCGCTGTCCACGGCGGAGCTTCTCGTCGCAGGCTTTCCTCCGCTGTTGTTTCCACCAAAGCTTCGCCATCTGTCTACGCCGCTAGAGAAGCGCTTGACTCTGTCAACATTGCAGAAGATGTCACCCAGGTTCTCTCTCTAGCTCACTCGCCACATTTTCACGAATTCTTTGTGAGCCTCGCTGAAAATGCAATTCAGCTCAGTCTTTCAATTAGGTGCCTGTGAAAAGTTCCAATCTTGATTCTTTTTGAAGTAGGTTTTTTTGGTTTCACCCGACTTCGTAATTCCTTCAAGGCAGAAAATTTAAGCTTAGATCATTATTTATTGGTATTGTAGTATTTAGATTCAGTCATATACCTTGATTTTGCTTGTCTTGATCACAACGAGTTATAGCCTGCACAAATAAATGTTCTTTTCTTGGTTGAATCAATCTGATTAGTTGTTGCAAACTAATTTAGTTGATTGGAAGTACACCAATGGTATACCTCAATAACGTTACTGAAGGCTGTGGGGCAAACATTGCTGCTAAGCTTGAGTCTATGGAACCTTGCCGAAGTGTCAAGGATAGGTAATATTTTCAGTAATAACTTACTAGCCTTTACCACGATTGAATATTCTGACCATGTGGAGATACATTATGAATTAACTGATGTTATTATCAAAACTTAAAATGTCAGAATTGGCTATAGTATGTTAACTGAAGCTGAAGAAACTGGAGCAATTTCTCCAGGGAAGGTAAGCTGTGATGGTCTTTTGGTTTACATAGCAATGTGACCTCTTCTATTCCATGTTACTTTAACTTATTGTACTAAGACATTATGGTCTGGTCAAGATGAGCTGTTGAGTCCTATAGTTGTACTAAATTGATGGTATTGTAATTGTGCAGACTATTTTAGTTGAACCAACAACTGGAAATACAGGACTTGCCATTGCTTTTGTTGCAGCAACCAAGGGATACAAACTTATAGTCACCATGCCTGCTTCCATAAATATTGAAAGAAGAATTCTTTTACGTGCATTTGGTGCAGAGATTATTTTGACAGATCCAGAGAAGGGTCTAAAAGGGGCAGTTGATAAAGCTAAAGAAATTGTTCTCAAAACACCCAATGCTTACATGTTTCGACAGTTTGATAATGCAGCTAATGCAAAGGTTAATTCTAATTTATATCACACCAGACCTCATTAATCAATGTATTTCTTATGATTTTTTGTGTTAATTAGGGCAGAGATGCATAATACCACATGTCTGAGCATGACTGATATCAATACATGTGATTGAAATTTATATGCACAAATTACAGATCCACTTCGAAACTACAGGGCCAGAGATATGGGAGGATACCATAGGGTAATGTTGACATTTTGGTTGCTGGCATTGGAACTGGTGGCACTATTACCGGCACTGGGCATTATCTGAAAAAGATGAACAAAAAAATAGAGGTTAGATTATTAGTTTGGTACTTTATATATTTATTTCTTATTTCATTGACTGTGTGGAATTGGCTCTTACCAATTACTTATTAGCCCTGAGTTAAAATTCCTTTTCTTAACCTTCCTCGATATAAGTGGAATATGTAATCTACTTGTTATTGAATATGGATGTATGGTCTAGAATATTTGTATTTTTATATGATATTAGACTTGATTAAAATGATTAAACCTAAAAATGTTGACTACTTTTTCTAATAAGCCTCAATTTTAAATAAAATTTGAGCATACAGGGCAGGTGCGTTGGCAATTATTGCTCAGGACTCTTAAAGTGAGAAGTTAGATGAGATACATGTCTGTTTATTAGTTGGATATAGTGTATAATACCTGGTCATACCATGTAGGCATTAGTGCTGTGCTTGTTTTTAAGCATTAGGAAAGTGCAAGTGATGCTTCATCTGTTTTGGTGTATGTTACCTATTACAGTGAGTGCTGCATTTTTTGCTTGTTTAGGTGGTCGGTGTGGAACCTGCGGAAAGAAGTGTAATTTCTGGTGAAAATCCAGGTTTGATTCTTTGTACAAACTTTTTGAAGGTTTAATTTGTTTTCTGTTGACACTATTGCATACTTTATTGCAGGGTATGTGCCAAGCGTTTTGGATATCAAACTGCTTGATGAGGTTATCAAGGTAATATTTTCTTTCTTCTTCTTCCCCCCCCCCCCTTTCACATATTTCCTTTTCCATTGGTGCTTTTAACCTTTTAGTGCTAATGTATTGGCTTTAGAAACTTTATACGCTAGAGCAAACTAGCTTTATGCTTATTAAAATTTATATATTTGAACTTTATGGGTTATCAGTAATACTCTTTGACACAGCAAGCGTTTTAAAAGTCCTCTCAATATGGCCTTAAGTTTTCCATTTTTTTTTTATTTTGGTTGGATTTTTAGGTAAAAAATTGCTGGAGAAACACTTTAGGATTTAGAAGATGAGTGTGGCTAAATTTTAGCGGGGAGAGTTCAATTCTGGATTCACCTACTTGATTTATTATTTTGCTGGAAATATCATCCACTGTGCATTGGATGCTTTTATTGTTGCTTTAATATTTTATGTTTGCTTGTCTGAAGTATTTTTACTTAGATATCTCCATACATTATCTCATGTAAAGTAACTTGATGCATGGGAGAACAGGTTACCAATGTTGAAGCTGTTGATATGGCAAGGAGATTAGCTTTAGAAGAAGGTTTACTGGTATGGTACATATTAAAGCATCTTCATCTAAAGTGTATTTGTGTTATGCATCATATTAAGTGTCTCTTATATGCAAAGTACTGCTGCATTATATGCTATTGATTACTAATTTCTATCAACATTTTTTTCCATATATTTCTCTGTTTTTCATTTAAATATTTTTTATAGATATTATTCTTTGAAAAATATTTTATTAAGGTTTGTTCTAGTTTATTGTGCTTAAAATATCCTAGGTTGGAATTTCATCAGGAGCTGCTGCAGCTGCTGCCATAAGTTTGGCAAGACGGCCTGAGAATGCTGGAAAACTTATTGCAGTGAGTTGTGTTTTTTCCTTAGGTTGGCTTTCTTTCAAGTTAACATTGTTGTTGTTGTCGTCATTAGGTCACTGACACTTTAGACCAACGTTGATAGAATGACAAGCTGTGGAAAATTTCTTCACCTTACCTAATATAGCTGATGCCCCTTTTTTATTAAACTGCTTGTGTTAACTAAAATTTACAAGGACTCCTTGAATGAGGTGTTGAATGTCAGTTCAATGCTCATTTTGCCCTCTAAATCGTCTTAGGTCACAAATCATCTTTTTGACTGACACTACCAACATGCTTCACCTTAACTAGATTGTCAAGAATCCATGCAGTATTAAACTCTAGATTCATGATACTTCCTCCTTGGTTGCGCTTGGTGAAACTACAGGATCAATGGGTAGAAATTGGCAATTTAAATACGAAGGTGCAAATGAGAGTGACCAAGTTTTGAAAGGGGAAAACTAAATAAAGATGTTGCTATAGAACTAAAAAAGGGTGAACATATGGAGAAATTCAAGTTGGAGAATGAAAATTATAGACAAATAAAATGCATGCATATACATATCCTGTTTATCTAAATTCAAGTAAACATTATGTTGATAACGTTTCCTGATGTTGCTTCTTTTCCTCCTCTTTATTGTTGTACAATTTAAGGTTGTTTTTCCAAGCTTTGGGGAGAGGTATATTTCAACTGCTCTCTTCCATTCTCTCAACGAAGAGGTTCAGAAAATGTAGGAATCATGGCTAGTAGACCATTACCAACTAAAGGTTTGAGCCGTTCTGATGGCATCATTCAAGCAAGCGGCTGCTGGCTGCCTTATGCTTTGGGTAGGTACAATCATATTAAATAAATCAATTTAACACCAGTTTTATGGTATATTTGGAAGTTAGGGTAAGGAGGGGAGGGAAGGGAAGATAACGAGAGAGAATGAAAGGCAAGAAATGGAAAGAAAATAGATAGTTAAGAGAGGACTTTGTTGAGAGATTTTGGAGGGTTATTTAATAAATAACTTGTCTTTCCCTCTCCTCCATCCAATCATACCATACCATTATTGTTCAAGAGCAGGTGTCTGGTTGCAGTGTCTTCATTTATTTCTTTTGACTATCCGAGTTCTTGCTTCAGACGCATTTTTTGAACGAAGACGTGTGACGTGGGACTGAGTTCAAAAAAATGGAGTACAAAAGCTGACTTGATGTATAACCTATACAGTGAGTGCAAATAGCATGTCCTTCCATTCCTTTTTTTATCCCCACTTTCTCCTTCCCTCTAGTCTTGGGTGAAAAGTGTCCAAACGTTGTTATTGGAATGTTAACATGCACCGAGTATGTAAATATTCTCATTCTGTATTCTACAAAATACAAGATGCATTTTACATATTACACTTAAATGTTCTCACACACTTGTGATAGATGTCAGCCTGTATACCATTGTGGTCTCCGCATCTCTCATTGCACTCCTGTTCGATGTTAAAAACCAGCTATAATCGATCGATCAATCAATCATTTTGCTCCATATCAAAAGAAGGAAAGTTCTCTTGCCCGTTAAAATATATTTCTTAACATTGAGTGGTTAATTTCCTGAATTTTTGTTTCACTTGGCAAGGTTAATAGAGTCATTGATATTGTTTGGCAATTAATTGATTATACTAGTAGTAGTTAATTTAACATTTATTATTTGATAATTAATTTGATTAATTAATAATATTAGTTATTTAAATAAAGATATTTACTAAAATTAATTATTTATTATAAATTATTTATATGTAAAATAATATATAAGAATATAAAAATTGTTTATGATTTAGTTGAGTGTATTATTTTATTTTAATAATAATTTAAAATTTATATATTATTTATTAAATTAAAAAAATTTTAAGTGATATATTATTGTAATTTATTATTTATTAAAGTATTCAAAAAAAATAAATTATTATATTTGCTAAACTTTTCTTTAAGAAATGAATAATTAAAATTTGTGAAAATGACGATTTTCTTTTAAGATGTAAATATATTTAGGCGTTTATCTTCATTTTTGTATAATTTTATGACATATAATTTATATATTTATATGGTACAACATGATGATTACATTGTTTTCATATATATATATATATCTTCTTCATCACATTTTTTTATTAACGAACATGACTTGATTAAAAATAAAAAAATGTTATATATGTTGAATGATTTTTTAAAAATTGGATTGAATGTTGAATTAGAGAAATTATTGTGTATGTATGTGTTATATATATATAGAAATTATTGTGTATGTATGTGTTATATATATATATATATTAATTTTTACTTTAATGTGAAAATAATTTAAATTTATTAAATAATTACGTAACATGATTTTTAACATCATATAATATTAATTTTACTATGTAAACTTAATTATTAAAAAATAATTATTTATTATTTATAAAGAACTAATATATTCTAATATATATTAAATTAGTATATATATAATTAAGAATTATTTAATAGCTTTATGGTTGATCTCTTTCTTATTTATAGATTCTAATTTTGGGATTCAAAATCTTCTCTTTAACATTTTCATGCATGGAAAAATTTGCCGAAGAATAAACTTATATAATTATGCAAATGGAGTAGTTTTATTTTTTTTAAATACTTTTTACAAATCAATTGATTAAAAACATTTAATTCTTCAACTTTTTAAAATTGACTGATTTGGAATTATTCTGAATTCTTCAACTTTTTAAAATTGACTGATTTGGAATTATTCTATTAATCAAAAGAGCTGCTTGATTCAGTCATTCAAATATTTACCAGCACTCTAGTTGTGATCCTTAAAATGATATCTGTTTCTCATAGATTAATCGGAGATTGTGGTCTCAATCAAGATTTTGAGCAATCGGCACTCCCTTTCTGTCATTACTGGTCCACGTTCTTAGCCTAATTTGAAGGCCGAATAAATGCTGTGGACTTGTAGTAAGCATCCCCCTTCATTTTCTAGACATTATAGCGTAGATGTTGATTTACAATGGTGACATTAGAGAGAGATAGAGAGAGCATTATCGTTTATTAGAAGATAGGACAGAACTTAAATCGCAGTGAATGCAGTGGGTTCAGATAGTACAACTGGCAATAACCCTTTCATTTTTAGAAATACCCCCATCTATTTTGTTTTCAATTTTTTTCTGAAAGGAATTATTAAATATAAATATGTAAAATTTTAAAATTAAAATCTTTAAGTAAACTTCAGCTAAACTCTTCGGACTAAGTAAACTTCGGCCAAACTCTTCCGACAATAGTCCGTTTCATTTTGTATTTGCTTGCTATTGTTTCAACATTCCAACGACGATAGCACCCAACCATAAATGATATTTACAATAATGTCAACAAAGCAAATAGGACTCAACAACGTTGGGTCGAACGTGTGGTTAGTATGCACGTTGTTTATTCCCCTCTCACAAATTAGAGTTACCACTCGAGATTAGTTTCCAATAAAATTTTTCGTAATTAATCAATATAAATATTAAAATTAAATATCGCAAAGTCGTATGCAATTATTAATTAATTTTAAACACAAGTATGCACGTTGTTGGTTCCGCTCTCACAGATTAGAGTTAGCTCTTGAGATTAGTTTCTAATAAATATCTTGTAATTAATCACCACAAATATTGAAGTTAAATATTACAAATCCACATATAATTACTAATCATTTTTAAACACAAGTAAATAAAGATTTAAATTCACATGTAATAAAAAAAAATCACTTTAAATTTTTAATCTCCAATTGAGATGTTCCTCCGTCATCATGTAATTTTTTATAATATTTAACACATATAAAATATAATAAATTCACAAGTGAACAGTTTTAAAATACTTAAATAATTTTATTTAAAATATATTATATATTACAAAATATTTTTCTTTTAAATTTCGGATAAATTCTGATTGAGACTGCAATTTTTGTTCGACTCTCAAAATTTAGAATAAGACAAGCTTTGTTTCACTTCTATTCCCACGGATCAAAAGACCTTCTCATCCTGTGTCCCACTGAACAATCTCGATAAGAGTCCTCAAATTCAGGGTAAATTGGTATAAAATTACACCTTACCAAATTAATCTAAGTTTGTGAACCGTTTGATTTACATAGAGAGTAAATTTTTTAAATAAAGTTGAACATTTAAAATATAAAGTTCTTTGTAAATTTTTTGGAAAACATTAGAAGTTAGTTTCTATGAGAAATTTTTTTTATCTAGAGAAAAGTAGATAAACAACTTTCTTCACCTTATGAAAAGTAACTTCTTCCAAAGTCTAACTTCTTTTATTTTATTAATTAGTGGCTAGTAAAATAATTTAGTTATCTTTTATTTTCTTAAAAAGTTTGTATTTGTCGCTTAATTTTCTTCTAATCAAACCACAACTTAATTTTGCCATAAAAGAACAAGTAGGCCTGTATGAGCCTACCTGTCCCAATCTACATAAAAAATTATCGGAAGATCAGAAGCTGAATCTGCAGAATAGCCACGAACCTAACTCCATTTTTAAATATCTATTACCTTCTCCTTGTACCCTGTTTTTAAGAAAAAAATTGTACTTACAGCACATCTCGTATGATTTTGATGTCCAAATAGAAATGTGGGAACGCATTTTCTAACAAGCATCAGTCGCATATCCATGAGGATCCTAACAATTAGGGGGTCCAAACATGAGAGAAATTATCAGGAACACATGATATATTAAATTAAATCATTTTAAATTATTTATAAATTTTGATCTAATATAATAATTATAATTATGATTAATGTATTCACTGATCATTCAAACGAATGAATTTCTACATTTTTATAAATCTCTCATTAATTAAATGTTAGATGGAAAATTCATGATAAATCAAAGTCAACAAAAGACATATAAAAATATAAGAACCTACTCATTTAAATAATTAAATGTAATAAATAACTGTAAATACTATATTAAATTAGAATTTACATATAATATAATATTTAAAAATTATTTTAAAATAATTTCATAGGATATATTATGTATACCTAAGAATTCTTGTTCAAAACGTAACTGATAGATTTGAAAGCCGTATTAATATCTTGGTGGACTTGGCACGACGCGTTATGTCCACATGCACACGGGCAGGATTCGGATTCTCTGGGGTGCCAGGGTCCCTTCAGAGGGCATCATATTCTTCTACCAAAAAAAATTAAGAGACTATAAATTTTTAAAAAAATTAATTTATAATTCTTTATATTCTTTTTTAATATTATTTTAGAGAAAAATTTATTTTTATTTATTACTTAAAAAAATTAAAGATTCTATTTATTATCTTTTTTCAAATATTATATTTAATAATTTTACTTACCAGTTAATTTTTAGTAGATAATATATTGGTAAATTACAAACCATTATTTATAAAATTAAAATTATTTATTATCTTGATAATTTTATATTAATCTTAAATAATACTTAAAAAGAAATAAAGAAAGTATTATTTATTAAATTTTTAATCCTTAATTTTAATATCAAAGGATGTAATTTAATACTTTATCCTCTAAAATATAATCTTGCACTTTAAAATAATCAAATTCACATGTACAAACTAATTTAAAGTGTCATTAAAACCCACCAAAAGATAAATCTACTGAGGCAAACCCACAATTTAGTCTTTTAAACTGCTCTTCACTTACAATTTCATCCTTAATTTTATTGATATACCATTAATAATGCCTTAATTTTGCATGGTTTAGGGATAATATTTTAAGAAATTCTTAATATTTTGACTATAATATCTATTCTTTATCTCGCCCTGTATAAATAAAGTATAATTATTAATTTTATTATATATTTATTTTTTGCAATCTATTTGCATTAATAATTTAATTTTTTTAACTTCAATATGTTCAAGATATTAAAAATTGCAAAAAAACTGACCATTGACATTAATTTATTAGATTGGATGTGCCAAAAGACAAATATGTTAGTTGAAACGTGCAAAAATTTCTCAATAATTTTTCAATTTCACATTGTTTGGATAAGACGATATGTCCGTACATCTTATTCCATTACATCACACATTAAAGACGCCTCCATGGCACGTTAAATATCCAATTGACTGGTAAATTACAAATTAGAAAGGAGGTTGGAATGGAAGTAGCAGGGGGTAGAAAAGAATTTTTCTTTTTATTCAATGAGCACATAAATTACGTATTTTCAACTAATAAAATATTATCAACAATGCAATGAGAATTATTTGAATAATTGATTATTTCATCCTTGAAATATTTTAATAAATCAAAAAATATAATTTATGTGCTCATTAGGCAAACAAAAAAATACTCGAAGGAGAATGACTTTGTTCCCTAACTCTAGAAGAATTGAGGTATGAAAGTGGAGATTTTAACGTGCTATTTTTTTGGGAAAAACTGGGAACATGTCATTTTTTTTTTTCCAGTTGCAGCATTCTTTCTAGCTTTTGATAATTTAACAAATTAGTTGAATATTTAACGGGCTAAGTAGACATCTTCCGTTTGGATGATTATGGAGTAAAATGGATGGGAGGACTATTTTATCTAATTGGTGCAAAACAAAGAGCCTAATAATGATAACTTAATAAGATTTGCGGTGAAATTGTAATTGTAAATGAATGATACATTGAAAAAGCAAATCTTTGATTTTGTGGTCTAGCTATCAGGACACCCCGGCCGGAGGGTTTACATTCTATTAGGGTTTTGCAAGGATAAAGGAATAAAGTTACTATATATAGATGTGTTTATTATGGGAATGATACGATAAGTTTAGAAATTATTAAATTAAAATTATTTATGTTTAATTAATGTAATTAAATAATTTAAATTTAATAATTTTTAAACTGTTATATTACTTTAAATTTTGACACTTCAAGAACCCTATAAAATTTACCACATATGCATCATCAGTTTGCCAAAAATCATTTGGGTCACTTTTTCGCTTCACAGTTTCTGAAGCAAATATTGCAGTAGTATTTATAATCATATTTAACAATCTCCTTGTTATTTTTTTATTCTTATGATAAGAATCGAAAAGAAAAAGAAAGGCATATTTTATGCATGATGTGTCATTATATTCATTGTGTATACAATATATGATTATAAGCAACTCTTTTTTCTTTATTTTCACATTTTTTTTACATTGATAATGATGAGATTTAAAATTTGGAGCTTTAAAATACTATTCACATCCTTTAACATGTGGCTTATAATTGATTCTAAGCTTCTAGTGAGTGTGGTCCTATTTAATAGTCGATTACATATTTGATTATGGCTATTTAGAAATTAAGCTTTTTAACTATAGCTAACTACAAGCCTTCCAAGCCAACACTTTAAGGTAGTCAACTATAGTTACCCAGAGAGCGATTCTCAAGCTATAGTCAATTGCTACCCTATTTTTGTAGATTTTTAGCATGAAAATATTGTTTATTCTTCATAAATATCATTTAAATGCATTTATTATATCACCAATCCATACCAAATCTTATATACACATTTAGAGTGCCTTGTTTATGCCAATTCCAACATAAAAAAACCAAATAACATAAAACATCACATTCCTCGTGCATTCATTTGAAAACTTAAAACCTTAACCTAAACATAACAAAATCAATTTAATTTTTCAAATAAAGTTAGAATATTTACTCACTTATTATGCAGAACATATTGGAAGGTTGAGAATCAGAGTTGTTAGTTCCTATACACCTAGAATCATCAAATAAATATTAAGGCTCATTTTCCTCTTTTAAGTTAGAATATTCAAATCTCTTCAAATCCAAAGAAAAGTAGTTTTATTGTTATAAAGATCTTACCTTGCTTTTGTGGAGGATGTAATGAGAATTAGCTTTCTTATGACTTGATTGAGGAGGATAATGAAGAATGGGAAAAAGAAGTGGAGAAAAGTATAGAGGAGTTAGGAATGGGGGATTTTTGTGTTTGGAGGAATAAAGGTGGTTGATAATTTTAGTGAAAAAGCAGGCAAGGGAATTTTCAAAAAAGTTTCCTAAATGTCTTCCACACTTATATACTTATCTCTAATTACTTATAACATTTTTTCTCATTAATTTCTTACTGGATTTTTATTTCAAATTTTATTTAATCAATTAATCCTACTTCACTCAATATCTCATTCATATTTTTCTTACCATAACTTATCCATTCCATATAGAGTTTTTGTTTTATTTATTACCACCAAAATTAATTAATTATTCTCTTCACAAAATAAAATCTTAAAATTCTAAAGGTATAACAAAGCAACTAGATAATAAATGTGAAAGATTAAGTAAATAATATATAAAGATAAGCAATAAAGTATATAAAGTAAAAAGTAAGGAAAAGAAAAGATAGTGCTAGTGTATAGTGATTCAATTGTCTAAAAGAAGACTGTTTTTCTAGGTTTACTCCATTCTTCCAACATTAAATCTAATCTTAGTGGTTATCTATTATCACTTTTTCTTATAAAAAAGTCTAGTTGTATTTTCTCACTTGATCTTTTAATGACTTAAATAATTTCACCTTAAATACTTAAAGATTTTCTTTTCACCAACATCCCTTAAAGATGTCTACGAGAGTTTTGCTCACTCTCCATCTTAGCTAATGAATCTTTAGATAGGAAAGATTTACCTCTTGAAAAAAATTATAAAATTTATATACTCTAATAATATAGATATGCAAGTTTTAAGTACAAGGAAGAAGACTTAGAAAGATGAAAAGAATACAATGAGAAAAAGGTTTTTAGAGAGAAGAGAAATTACTTGTGATGTTTTGCTAATGAAATGATTTCCTCTATTTATAGCTAAAGGGATAAGACTAGCCATTAGAAAATTTTGAATTCCAAAGAGAAACTATAATCTAAAAAGCTTCTTCTTATTCTTCAAGTTTTCTAGATTGCTTGCTTTTTCTAAAAAGTTAATGTTTAATCACTTTCAAAGTTAATAACTTTTGATATGAAGTTTTTGGTCTTTTAGTAGATAGCTTAACAAGACATATTCATGAAATAAAATAAAAGTCCAAATTATTTGCTTTTCTAGAAAATTTTGAAATTTGATGTTATTAAATTCTTTTCAAAATTGCTACCATGCTTGCTTCCTTGCTATATATCAAAATACAATAATTTGAATTAGAGTTAGCATTAGATAGCACTATCCAATGAACAACATGTAGAAGAACAAAAAAAATAGAGTTTAGTTGTAATAAAGGCAAAAGAGTAACTTAATTGAAATTGTTTAATTTAGATTTTTGATAGTTTAAACCTTGACCTTTTAATATATTTGAAAAGTAATTGCGCATATACACCATATTCATTTAATTTAAGGTATCTTCACTTGCAAAAATAGTTGAAATGATTACGATCTTTTTGTAATTAGCAAGCAAAGTGACTGGCTAATTTGACTATCCAAACCAAAATTTTTGTCTTTTTAAGCTCCCAAATATGTTTAAATTTTATCTTTGCAATCATAAAAATTGATCAATTTAATCTATCATCATCAAAACCAATTAAGCAATATTTAAGAATTATTTGGGGGTCTCCTATTTTAAACAATCATTATATGTTCATGATAGAAAGTTTCTAAAATTTTGATATTTATGTGATGTAAATTTTTAATATATAAAATGTGAAAAATTAAAAAGTGTTTCTTTGGTGGTAAAATAATATTTAATATTATCATTGAAAAAATGTTTTTTTAATTTTTTATATACATATTATTTTGTATATTATGTCCCTTATTTCAAATTAGCTTTAAAATATTTTATTTATACGTTAAATAAATAATTTCTTGTTACTTGTTTCTTGAAAATATATTATTTAGAAAGATATGTTTTATTATGACATGTTCATTAATCTATCACGTCATAATTGTTACTAAAAATATTTATTACAGTATTTTTATTCATTTTTCAAAATGAATTACAAAGTTTATTATAAAACATAATTTTCTATTTATGTACACAATTATTTTTATATATCAAAACGTGTATTTGAAATTTATTTTGAAATAATTTATTTATTACATGATTTTTATTTCATTTTAAAAAAATATTTACATCTAAAGAATTTATGTAAAAAATATGTATATTTTATGACATGTTCATTATTTGTTTTTTTTTTGTATATGCTTCTAAAATTTTTATTATAATTTGTTGTGTATATGATTAAATGATTATTATATTTATCTTAATGATAAATGTATATTGATATTTTGCTAAATGCCTATATTGTGTGATGTATAGATATTCTAAAATAATACATTACCATAGAACTATCCTTTAATATTGGTACATGGACATTGGTTAAAGTAAAAACTAATATATATAGTGGCGTGATAATATTTTTGGAAATAAAATTCAAATATAAAGTCAATGTTATAAAGCCAAATTATTTAATACATTATGAAGAGTTGGAAAATGAGTTAAAATAACTTTCAATGTTAGTTATTCAAAAGTCAACGTAAAAAATAAAAGCAAACCTTTAGATTTGAAAAGGTGTTAAACATTAGATATTGGTTCTTATATATAGTTAACGTTGAAAATGTACCCCTAAGTAACATTTTTTGAAATTATACTTAAAACACTAGATGTCAATTTTAGTGATAACTGATGTGAAAAAATTTAAATATTAGTTGTTTATTAATAATCGACATCTAAAGTGTGCCACCAGCATATACACAATTTCTATTTCTTATAATTATAGATAAACTTATATTGTATATCAATTTGCCCTCCATTTTTTTATGCTTTCCATTTGATTTTTTCCAATGTTTGTTCAACAATTATATGGCATCAACCTTCTACCATCTTCAAGCATCTACTTATATCTATTTAAGGTATTTTCTTCAGTTTTTTTATGCTTTGTGTTTTGATTATTATCTTTAAGGTTAGATAGGTAGTATTGTTGTTTATTGTTAAAAAGCTTTAATTTTTATACCTTGAAATTACTCTTCAATTATTGTTTACATATTTCAAAAGTATTATTTAACATGTAGAGTTAATATACCTAAATATATGTTCTATCTTATGCTCATATTTTTTTTAAAATATCATTTATCACTTATATACTATGTTTTCTACATTGATATGACTTTATTACTTGAATGCTATTTTCAAAAATATCAATTTGTTATAGGTAAAATTTTATTCTATCATTAAATCAAATGTGATAAAATAATATACAATTATTTCTTGTTATTTAAGTTATCACATGTATGTGCTCAATTGTTTATCAAATGTTGCCTAGCATATAAATTAATTATTTGTATTAATTTTGTCAAAACTCTTTAAACAAAAGTGATATGAATTCAGTTAATTTTAATAAAGGTAGTAAAAAAAAAGAATGGAGCGAGGAGCCTTACAATCAAGAAGGACATAATCCTTAAGTGTATCATAAAGGAAAAGCCAAAAGTAGGCTTCAATAATAAAGAAGTTGTATGTGGACATGATAAAACTAAACTCAGTAGTTACTTTAATTTCTTGGTACACATCAAAGCGCCCATTACTGTTAAGAATTGGCACCAAATGTAACAAGACATTAAGGACGCTATCTAGGACAATATATTTATAAGGAACCTTAAACCTCATCTTCATTTCAATTTTTATATGTGCATAACAAGAAGCTCTAAATTATTAATCATGTTTATCTTTCATTTATGAGTTGTCTTGCAAAATACCTTTAATATTCATAAAACAAAAATCATGTCTTTATATTTACAGGTAAAAGGTGGAAGGATTTTAATATAATTTAAAAAAAGATTACATTAGCCTTGTAAAGATGGAAGCAAAACTTCCCTTTGAAAAATATTACTATATTAACACCTAAACATAGGAGAAGTTTATGGAAATATGTCATTTAGAGAAGTTCTAGTTAAATGTGGCCATCTTAGTACTATTATTTTTTTCAATTATTGACAATGGAGAATATCTTCTTATCACTTGTTTTATTTTTTTGTCAATAGGTTATAAGTGCACAAGGAAAGAACTAAAGCTCCTAAGATGGCTATAAGTTTTTTTTTTTTTTTAGTTTTTGAAAAGGGTATAGGAAACTTGAGGAAAAGCTCATCAAGGAAAGGATTAAAGCTAATAAGGTGGCTATTGATTAACCATTTACCTTTGTCACCCTTATAAAATAACATAAGTTATGGGTGAAAGCTAAAGTTAATAAGAGAGGTGAATTCATGATAGAGGAGAATTGGTAAATTTCTAACAAATAATAAAGGATATTATTATTTCATTTATCAAATATAATGTTTGTTATTCATTTATCAACACATGACAAACTGTGTTTGATTGCATTGTACTAGGCTAAGCTCACATAATAAGCCACCTAAGAAAATCTTTAATTAGGATGAAGGATGAATAACTTGATAATTGCCTTAAGAACTTAAAAAGATCCTAGACATGTGAGGGGTGTTAAGGGATCAATAGGCATTAAGCAATTCTTCAGTGTCACTTCAAGATGTCCTCATAATAAAGGATTATTTGATAGAGATAAGGTGGATTTCAAGGCTGAGATGATGGAGGAGTTAACAAGAGACCTTTTATAAGATATAATGGCTATCCTTTAACAGAAAGGTAGGATACCAGCCACCTTGGAGGAAGAGGATGATAAGGTATAGATGTCAACCTTTACGCCATAGCAAGGAAGTTGCTACCTTGTTAACCCTAACATTTTTACCTGATTATCACAGGTAAATTTTTATCACCCTACTACTTGTTACTATGTATTCTTTAATAATTTCATAATTTTTTATTGACAATATTAATTAGTTTATTTATCATTATAGGGTGAACATAAATAGGTACTTATAATTAAAAGACTCCTTATTAAGCAAGTGATAAAGGGCATAGTTTTCATAGATTGCATACTTTACATTATTGCATTATCAAAAGACTAATATAAAATTATGGTAGATGTTATCAGGAATACTATGGTTGATGTGTCATTACTAACAAAAAAGGTGATTATGATCGCTCAAGCAATTGTCACTTACCTAACTTAGCTAAAAGTCTTGATTTCATTCTCTGCAGAAATAAAATTTTTCATCACCTCGAGTTTATTATTTATAATCAAATAAAATATTATCTATCAAGTCTAATTGTCATTTTTCATTTTGTAATGCATTTAAGGTATCTTCGTGGGAAGAAAAAGGTAAAGGGTTGTAAAACAAGGATAAAAATGAGAATAATAAGTTCAAAGAATTAAAGATTTTAATAGCTCATCCTCGATAAAAAAACAAAGGCTGACACATCTCATAAGAAGCCTCGATCTGTTGCATAAAAGATGTCAAATAATAGTCTTATTTTATTAGAGATGAGGAAGGATATTGTAACACATAAATATATAACTCAACTATCCAATAATCTTATCTTACATTTTTTAAGCCTAAAGGAGATAAGTGTTTCTAATGTGAAAACTTATATTAGTTCTATATAACTTTATCTCTCAAGTCTTCCCTTTTTTTTATACATATCTTAGACATTATGAATTTTATTATGTAATTATTTCAAAAATGATAAGAATTTGCATGGTGTTATCCAAGATAGGAACTTAGGTTCCTACTTTAACTTCCTTTCATCCAAATAGTGCTTAAAAAGCAGGGACAATATTGAAATTTTGGTACAAATATGTATACACAATTATGTCAATGAATAAGAAGTGGTTATGCTATATAGTACCATACTATGAATGATATGTAGGTGTACACATGAGCTTTAATTTATCTTTGATTATATTTTCTCCTTAATTAGCTTACTTTAATAGTGATAATATTGCAAACACCACTGGATGCTGAACATCATCTATTTGAAAGAGATGATAATCTATTGGCTAGACTTGTTGGGCACAAACCATGCTTAAGTTGGAAGGCGATACACAAGATGAGTAACTCTTCAAAAACGAGAATCATCGAATAAGTGCAAATAAAGGTAATATTCTTGTACATATTTGGATACCTAATATAATAATTGATTATCATCATATGAGATTGACACTATTTTGATTTGGTTTATTAGCAGTTTCCTAATGAATAAGCAATACTAAGTATGGTTATTTCATAATTAAATATATACAAGACATGATTATGCATATAAGGAAGAATGAAAGGCCTAATATAGTAATTTGTTTGAATTTTGGTTAAGTAGGCACTTATGGAAAAACATATAGTTCTATCTTCTTATCAAGTGTATTTTGCTAAGCTTTAACAATAACAAATGTATCCTCTTATTCTAAACACTTCAACAAGTACATTTTATATTGTGAACATCTTGATAATAGACTGGCAGAGATCAAATTTCAAAATGTAGATTTTCTACAAGATATGTTTCTTAATGTTGGCAAAGTCAAGAAGAGTCCTAAGCTTTATAAGTTAGATGAAACTCAAAATGTTAAGCCTTATTTTCATCATGTGGATTTAGATCCACAAAATCATAAAATTGTTAATAATAGTAAGATAATTCTTAAGACTATTAATGATAATAAGAGTATTTTATTAGAACTTTCTTCAGACTTACAAATACAAAAAAACTTACATGAAATTATTTCTTACAAATGCTTTGAAATAGAAGGTGAGTGCTTCTTAACCATTTTTAGGGACACTAATGAGCTTTCTTTTTAACAAAAAGCATTCGATTCACTTACTTTGAATAAGTGGCTTAGTTCTAAAAAAGAGGAAATGTGCTCCATGATGTATAAACAAGTTTTTTTTTATGAATGGATATACCTAAATAAGGTGTAAATTATGAAAGGACCTTATCTTTTATGGTTATTCTAGCAATTATTTCATATTTAAATTTGAAATTATTTTACATGGATGTGAAGATAACTTTTCTTAATGAAAAGTTATATAAAGAAATATACAAAGATTAACTTTTTGGATTTAAAGTTAAGGGATTAGAGCACAAAGTGTAATGCTTGAAATGATCCGTTTATGTACTTAAGTGATCATTTAAATAATGATACATTCATTTTCATAAAACCATTATATAAGGTGTGCTTTATTATGAATGAAGAGGACCATTGTATATATGTCAAGAGAATTAAGGATGTTAAGGATAAGTTTCTCATTCTTTCACTTTATGGACTCAAGCACAAAATGGGATGCTTGAAATGATCCATATGGACTTAAGCAATCATTTAAATAATGATACATTTATTTTCATAAAATCATTATATAAGGTGTGCTTTATTGTGAACGAAGAGGACCATTATATATATGTCAAGAGATTTAAGGATGTTAAGGATAAGTTTCTCATTCTTTCACTTTAAATGGATGACATATTACTTGCTAGGAATAATCTAGGTTAATTCCATTAACTTAAAAATAGTTATATTCCATAATTAAGATGAAATATTTGGATCATGAATACTATATCCTTTAGGATAAGACCTTATAGGATTAATTTAAGAAATTCTTATGTTATTATATTAATAATCCTACACCATAAAATTTGTGGAGTAATTTTTGCATGCTTAATTCTAAACTTATGAATACTCAAATGAATAAATTCCTTTGTCTAAGCTTAGATTAGCATCCTAAGATAGAGAAAGAAATAATGCAAATGGAATAAGTTTCATGTGTAAATGTACTAATAGGTTTAATAAATTTTAAAATGTAAAGTCAACCTAACATCTGCATGGTTGGTAAGTTTTAAAGGAATCTTAAAGTTACCAATTTGGAACCATAAAAAAGGATACTTAAATCTAATAGATGCTTAAAATATATCTTTGTGCTATCTAAGTGAGAGTTTAAAAAAAAGTAATGTTGATGATTTGTATATACCAAAAATTATAAGTTCAAGGCAAGCTACGTGTTTATGTTAAAAAGATAAGCCATTTCATATTATACCAAGAAATAGGAGTATGTCTCCTAACCTTACTAATTTACAAGAAGTTTCATTGCATAAGAATTAATTTCCTTAAAGTATATCACCATTAGTAATGTGTTTACTGATGCCTTTAACCAAACTAGTGTAAGTACTTTTAGTAAATACATTAGAGGTAAAAGTTTTGTGAACATTTGATATACAACTATATTGTGATTTATTTTAAGAAAATAAAGTTATTTTGTTACCATTAGTTAACTTGTAGTAAAGTTAATTAAATGCATATGTATTTTATCACTAGGTTTAGATTATCCCTCTCACATAAGAAATTGCTTTAATGTCTAAGTAGCAAGTGGGATAAAATTTAAATGATTATTAGTTACCATGTATAAGTGATCTCCTTATTGCCTAAATGATAAGTAAGGATTTATTGTAAAAATATGTTACCTTAGTCGTGTACTAAGATAAGACTATTCAAAGAGTTGAATATAAAGGATGTTCATACCTCTATATATCCTCTATGTAGCCTTTATAAAGTCAGATTTTGAAAATTAGTTTTCTAACCTAGTTATTTAGTGGTAACTAGTTTAAGTTTGTCAGTGTATTATTTAAGCCTAATAAGCTCCAAATGGGGGCTCCACCATTACTTACATTTCATACTATATGTGTTGGATAACTACTAATGTTAGGGATTAACTAAATGAATCCCTTCTTCATTATTATGTGAGCCTTATAGGATTTATAAGTGTTCTACATTCATACCCTTTAAATCTTGGACTTATGTCATAAGCTTAAGGTTAAGTATTACTACTTTTGCTTTAGTGGATTGATATAAATGTTTTAGGAAATCATTTGATCTTACACCTATAAGTTTGTGCCTCATTACCAAGTAGTTATTTAAAATTGTGTAGTTGAGGTAATCATGAGCACAAAAGAAATAGATTGATTTTTATGTAATTTTAAATATAAGAAGGATCAAAGATGCAAAAAATTGGAATAAATAGATGATTTTAGGTATTGTAAGACTTAAGTAGTATCATATTAATTAGATTATAACTTAGTATGTTATTATTCACTAGTGCCTTTTTCATGTGGTCGCATGTTCATTTCATGCATCACTGAAAGGATATGCATGCCTACATGTATAAGTGGAAGATGTTGTATGACATGTAATGCATTCAAATGTGCTTACTATATGAGATTATTTGTAATCCAACTGTCATTAATTATTTAATTTATTTAATTAATTAATGAAATAAATATAAAAGTTAAATATTAAATTGAATTATGATGGTGGTTAACTATTTTTATCTTTTATGAGTACATTATCTTCAGATTTGTTTTGAAGACAATTATTCCTAATAGAATAATTTAAGTTAATTGTCTCCTAATTTTTCATTTTCAAAAAGAGCAAAAAAATTAAAAAATAAGAATTATGATGGTGGTTAATTATTTTTTTTATTTTTATAAGGACACTATTTTTAAATTTATTTTAAAGATTATTAATCCAATAGAATAATCTAAGTTAATTGTCTCCCAGTTTTTGTTTCGTAAAAAGAGCAAAGACAAATCATAAACATTAAAAAAAATGAATTATTGTGCTTTAAGCCATTTACAAGTGAAAAATAATAGATAGCTCTCAATTGTACAGTTTAAATACCTTGGGATTTGGATTGTATAATTCTCGTGAAGAACTCTAATAATTGCTTTGCAAACAATGGAAAAATACTTGTTTATGATTTGGAAATTTAAAGATGATTTGGATATATGAAGTAAATCTGTAGATTGGAAACAAAAAAAAGTTTGAGTGCATGTGGACCATGATCTAAATAAAGATAACAAAGCTTCAATTATGGGATCTAAAAATTACATAAGTTAAATACTGAATCATTAATATTTATTTACACTAAATATACCAATATTTTTTTTTAAAAAATATTTTCTCTAAGCGTTACTATAGAATTGAAAATAGACATTAGGTGTTTAACAAGTTATACATTGATTTCCAATCAACGTCTAATCGAGTATTGTTATATTCTAGTTTTGACTTTAGCTACATAACCAATATAAAAAATGGTTATCACATTAGTTTTTTAATTAAAAAACTAACATTTTTTCTTTCATTTCATGTTAATTTTCTACACACAATATTGACTTCTAAAAACATATTAACATATTTTCTTTAAAAATGTCTTTTTTAAAACATTTCACATAATTTTTTACTTCACATCAATTTTTAGTAAATATCAACTTGAAATGTTTGCATAATATTTTTTAATGTGTTTTTTTATTTTGCATTAAAATATTTATAATAAAAATTAAATAAATTTAGCATCCTGCCAAAAATGTGTATTTTAATTTAAAATTTTTAAAAGACTTTAACTTCATGCTCATTTTATACAACTTTTCAATATTTATCTATCAATAAACTATAGTTTGCCTTTCTAAAATTGCAAAAAAGTGACAATTTTCATGGACTTTTTCACTATCTTTTATTGTTATTCAGTTGATTTTGGACTTCACTATATCATTTTATGAAATACATAATAAGCATTTAAAATTCATATATAACCTTAAAACTTATAAAAATGAAACATAAATAAAAATCCTTTAAAAATATATATAAAAAATTAAAGAAATGGAAGAGGTAAAAATCTAATAAAAAGAAGCAAGAAAGATAACTCTTATATTTTAAACCAATGACCTAGAATAAGACATTTGCTTTACGCTTGATATTAGCTGAAAAGGTATTAATAACTTGCTAATATATGATGGAGAACAAAATAAGATCTAGGGCTCCATAGTGGGAGCTAAACAAAGATGAAGTAAAGAAATTATCATGACCCTTTTTAGGTTGTAATTGGCATGGAACCTAATTTATCGGTTTCCACTAATCTCTCTAAGCTAAGACATTATTCTAACAACCTAACTAGATGAGAAGTTAAGTAATATCAATGAGTTGTAATTATATAATAAAATCTTGCCATTTAACTTAATCAACTTTATAAAAAAGGAAAGTTAGATGTATTTATAATTTTTATTACCCATTCAAAAATAACCTAGTATAAATAGTTCCTTTACTAAAGAATATCTAACATTTGCATTATCTACCTAGCATGAAGCCTCTATAAACTATTTGCACTATCTACGTAGCATGAAGCCTCTATAAACTAAGGCCTAGGCCTTCTAAGAAATGGTTTAAAAGTACATGTGTAATGTCCCATAGTGATATTTAAAGTTTTATTATTTTAAATGTCTTACAATATTTATTTTAGTCAATGAGGATAGTTAAATTATATATATGATGTTGAGGTGAGATATGGATATTTTAAATTTTAACTCAATAAGTATTATTATAATTAAATTTAATGAAGCATTATTTAAGTTTTCTTTCTTTAATTATTATTCATTAAGATATCAAGAAGTTGAGAGTGAGATATTTATGAAATATAAATATTAGTTATGATAAATGATTTTCCCCATAATTTGTAAGATATTAAAATAATTACTTTTGAATTTCTGATTTATTATACTAGTATGGGGATTAATTAATAGTCAAGAATGATGAATTTGGTAGAATGGAAGAGGGATATGAATAAAAATCAAGTTGAACAGTTGAGATTTAAATAAGGACGAGATGGTCAAACAAATGGAAAATAGGATTTAAAGGAGATAGGCCTATTTTGGACTAAAAAATATTGGATAATAGGCCCTAACTCTTTTTAATTTGAATTTCTTTCTCATCTTTCTCTCTATCCCTAATCGACACTTTTTCTCTTCTTTTTCTTTCTCCTTTTTCCTCCCAATCTCTCTTCTTTTCCTTTAGCTAACGGTTGATGGCAGCCTTTTGGCATTATGCCATGGCACATAGCATTGCCAGAATGCCTCTCGTGAGCTACCATTTCCTTCACAAAGAAAAATCGAGTAGAGTAACCACAACAACACAAAGAGTTGTTACATCTTTTATTTCCTATGGAACGAGCGTCATTCCTAACTACCATTGCCAGTGCTTAACCATCCTTAGCCACTATAGGTTGTTAAGATGGAAGAAACCTACCAAAGTTGAGGGAGATAGCACTAAAGCTCCTAAGTTCTTAAAATTTCCTATAATTTCAATACTTTTTTGGAAATAATGATTCGCTAGCAACTTTTCTTAACAAAGGTGATAATTTCATATAAAAATCCCCTAAGATTTATGACAATTTAAGCTAATTCAAAAACTCATTTATGTATGTTTTGGAAAATATTATAATAGCTTTGAAAAATATAATTTTATTTCATAGAATGCTAAATAATGCGATTAAAGTAGTTATGGAGTATTACATTATAATATTTGGAATGACTCATGCATGATTCAAAAGATTCTAAATATGTGAAATGTGATTTGATAACTTTTATTTAAATGGAAGTAATATTGTGAGAAAACAATTGTGTAGCTATATAAAACAATGTGATTATAGTCCCTTTAAAACATAAAACTCTAATATTCTATTGGTTAAGCTTAATTCAAGGAACCTTTAATCATGTGAAATGTGATTTTTTTGAATTAGAAATTAAATCTATGGTTTTACAAAATGGTGGGAACAAAAAATTCTTAAAGTACAAGATTTTAATATTTTAATCATTTTATACTTTGATTCAAAAAAGTACTCACTTATAAGAATGCATGTTTTTTCTATGATAAATTTTGAAAATATAAAAAAGTAATAATATAGGATGGTAGAGTGGTATGAATAAAGCCTGTTAAGAGCATCACATTTTAATATTTTACTTGTACAAGCTTGATTCTAAACATCACTATAATGACATATTTTGATTTCATAAGTTAATATTAGAAAATATAAGAAAATGATGATCTAGAGTATTACTATATCATCATATGAATTTGGAATTAAGATAGCTGGAAGAAAATAATGAATACTTATATATTTATAAATTATCCTTGTAACTTATGAGCAAAAAGATAAAGAAAAATTAAACCTAGATACTCTTAGGTGAAAAAAGTAGATAGACTGTAATAGATAAATATTTTGAGTTATTAAATAAATAAAACTATTGGATAAAAATATGAAAATATTACAAATATATTGTAATGTAAATTTTTTCAAAGAATTAAATAAATAATTTTTGGACACATTTAGATTTTTTATAAAAGGAAAAGGGTAAAATTGGAAAAATATATTTTTATAATGGCAAATGTGTAAATTTTTATCAAGTAGGGGAACAAATTTAGAAATTAATTTATGAGGATAAATATGTAAATTTAAAAAAAGATGAAGGGCAAAATTAAAAAATAAAAATGAGATTTTAAAAAATATATTATTTTAATGGAGAATGGCAATGACAGTACCGCCATTTACCCATTATAAATAGGGGGAGGGGGCAAAAGGCCATATGGCCAAAAGAAGAAAGAAACAGACGTAGCAGGGAGAAGAAGAAAAAAATAAAAGGAAGAAAGGAGAATGAGGAAAAAGAGAGGGAGAAAAATATTATAAATTTAAAGGTATTTTTAAGAGAATTGATGTGAGTTCTATTTACCCAAATTTTAATTTAATTTTTATTTTAGTTTTATACAATAATTTATAGTAATTATGTTTAAATTTAAATAATTCAATTAGGCTTAGATTTTGTTTGAAAAAATTAGAGAAATTATGAATTGAGGATTGTAGTTTTAGAATTTTCATTTAATATTATTAGTAGTGTTGTAAATAAAATAATTAGCAATATAATTGTAAATTTAATTGTTAAATGTGATAAATAAATGATTTGTGATTGAAGTTGCATATATGATTATTTTATACTTATGCGTAGGAAACTATGGATTTCTTCAAAATTATAGAATATTGTTATATTTGAGTTATAGAAAAATTTTGGTGGGAGGTATATTAACCATACCTTAACCCTTTAAAGGGGTGGTTCTATAAAAAAGGCAGATTTTATTCATGTAGGGGGCATTATATTGGAGAGAGAGATAAGGCTGAAATGGGAGGCACAAGGTGGAACCTATACCTCCCCACCATTCTCACTCACCTATTATACATTAATTGTATGTTAGATTTAAATTCAATTATATTGATAGAGCTAGATTATGTTGATAGATAATTATTGTTAGTTAAATATTCATGAGTTAAATGATAAATTCTTAATAAGATTATTTTAAAAATTGGAATGTAAATAGGCTCACTGAGTATTTAAAATACTCATTCTATTGTTATTTTAATTTTCTTTATAGGTGGATCCCTGGATCATATGTGATTACTGGTATATCATATATTTTAAACTATATATATATATATATATATGTATATATATATATATATATATATATATGTATATATATATCAGTTTATTCAAATTATTGTGTCTGCTTAGCAATGAGTTAAAATTTGAAAAGGCTTGTAGATATATCATAGGATTATGATATATTCACGCTGGTCACAATTTCCAACTTAAAAATTTAGATCGTGACATAGACCTTACCAAATGAGTATATATTTCATCCAAAATTAATATTTTAAAATTATTTTATTTGAATGTCATATTTTATAATCTTTCTTATAATTGATACGGATCATATATATATCCACCCATGAATTTCTAAAAGTATAATTATATATGATACATTATTATTAATTCACCCTTGTGACCATGCAGAAATGACATAAAAATAATGTTTGTGATAAGATGGTGATTATTTATTTAAGTGAATATTAATTGATTATGCTTAAAAGGCTTCATAATGCTATTATCAATTGTTAATTAATTATAATAGATTTGCATGGTTATATGTATGTTGAAAAATGTAATACGAACTATTTTATGATGAGAATGAATATTTATAGCCATGTAAGAGAGCATAGTAGTACTATTATTTATTGTTATATATCTTAATATTAATTCATGATGATGAATAAATTATTCACTTCATATAGAAATTAAAATTTGTAATTGTAATATATGGAGCTTAAGTTTTAGTACGTAAATTATACTTTGAATTATGCTATAAGTAGTACTGAGATTGTGAAATGTGATGAGGGCGATAATATGAATATCATATAGAAAGTTCTTGATAATAAGATGGATAGGGTATAAGGTTAGTTTGGGAAGCATAATAATGGAAAGGTAGGTAAGATATAAGGTTGGCATGATACAAGGTTGGCCTAAAAGTTAAAGGATAGATGTATGTACGTTGTTATAAATTGTGAATTATAAATTATGTTATAACATTGTGATGATTTGGATATGGTTGAACCTTATTGGCTACTTGAAAGTTTGATGGCTAATTGAATGGGTTGTGTGTGATATTATAATTTTATTGTATAAAACTAAATGATTGAGACTAATATGATCTATGATGTGAAATAGAAAATTTTAGTTATGTACAAGTAAATACATCATTATAAGAATTGGTATTACATGTTACACAATCCATGAATTAGGTTAAAATGAGTGTATTTAAACTTTATTGCATTTATGGAGAATCAAAGATTGTCTAGTTAAAAGATGTTGACAATTAGATTAAGAATAAAACTAACGGTGTTTGTATAAATATTATGTGTGTTGAGATTGTATATTTTTATGCATATTTGGTGTCACAGTTAAATATGCAAAAATTACAAGTTTTATACTTTAAAGTGTATAACCCTCAAAATATGTTTAAAAATAAAGGCAACTTTATCCTTTATAAAATTTATAATGAAATTAAATCACCACAAAAATAGAAAGATTTCTGGTGAGCAGAATTAGTGTAAATAGTATCAAAACTAGTAGAAAACGAGTAGCAAGATCTAAACCAGTCACAATCAAGTTTGGGTTGTGACAACATATGTATTTACAATAAAAAAACCCATATATTACCTTTGTCAGCTAGTGATAGCTATAGAAAGTATATCTTTATTATGGTAGTGGTACATCAACCTACAAATCTATAAAATAAATGATAAATAGTAAGTTTAGAGCCTAATGAGTAAACATTCTAGAAAAGTAAAGTAATTTATAATAAACGAAGCTTTATAGACTAGACCACCCCTTTTCAACTTATCTTATATTTTAAATTATTCGATAATTTAAAAATGTTAATGACACATATGAACCACATAGGTAAAATGCTATTAATTCCACCACTCCATATTTAGATTAAATCATTTCAATATTACTTAACAAAATAAATAAAGAGAAAGCAAATAAATCCCTTTTAATTATCATTTATCTTTGTCCTTTATAAGTTTTTTCTTATCTTTCCAAGTCATCTTTTTCTCTGACAAATAAATTTTTGGGTATAGTATAAATTTCACATGTTCAATAATTCTCTCTTATCACATATGTCAATACATATTCTTATAACCACACTCACAATTTGAATAAATTGTAACATAATAATAACCAACATAATTAGAATGGACTTACAACTCCATTAGCACCTCTTTAGTGCATATACATGGGCAAACATATCATAATTGATTCATAATACTTGATTTAACCATAAAAATGAAAAATTGAAACTGAGAATTGATTGAGAAATCGATTCAAGACCTCTAATATATTTCATGACTTTTTATAAGTCCTAAATTGATTCGCAAATCAATTTAGTGTAAGGAAGGTTACTTTCTGACTTTGTTGAATCAATTCACCAATCAATTTTAGAATTTTAGTCTCCCATTTCATTTTTTGTTAGCAATGAATCAATTCATTACAAGGTTTTTGCATACTACCTTCGATGAATTAATTCATCACTTAATTTAGATATAAATCTCTGCATGTCTGTAAAAAATTTCACTATGTACTCATAGGAAGTTTCAACTAAATCTTATTTTATAGTTCATATTATGCATTCCAACCACTATACAACATAAAACTAACATCATACCTATTAAATTCAACATGTGATTCATACTAAACATCATTCTATAACATTTTATCTCAAATCATTCAAGATAAGAGGAAAAACCAAGCTTAACCGATTCAAATCTTTAAAACAAATAACATTACATAAAATGTTCATTCACAACTTGTAAAAGAGACAATAAGTGACAAGAATGGATGTTGGTTAGTTCTTAATCATTAAAAAATCACAAATTTAGGATTAGCTCACTAAAACTCCATTTAATCCAAAACTTTAATGATCCTGAATCAAAAAAAGAAATAGAAGAAAAGTATTGCAAAATTTAAAATGTGGAAGCCTTGACCTTGCTTAGATTAAGGTGTGAAAAAATGAGACAGAAGATTGAAGTTTTGTTTTGTTAAGAGATGAAGATGAAAAGTTATGTGATTTTGGAGAAAATGAGAAATTTAGGTAGTTTTTAGGAAAATATAACAAACTAAGCTATAAGGATAATTTGGGAAATGTTTTATTGAATCTCTTTTAGTCATTCGGTCTAGAACTCATTTCTTAATTTGTAAAAGCTTAACTAACACTATCTTGATATTATTACACAATATTCAAGAAAACAAGGATACTTATATAGATAATTTACAAAATAACTACAATTAGAGTTCATGTATATGAAAACATGTATAAAACTATTAACAAAGCTTAAAACTAATTCTAGACATATTCTATTTTGAATATCACTACTTACAACAATATTCTAAGAAGATTTCTACTCCTAAGCTATAAATGATGGCTAAGAACTTCAATTGGCATATTTTTAAAATATTTCAAATAAAAAAATAATGAGTTATAAACTCAATAAACAGATAACCTACTTAATAATCAAATAACAACTTACCTTTCATCTCAACATGTTTTTCCATGTTCACATTTAAAATAAAGTAATGAAATAATAAAGATAATGCACAATATCATAACCAAATGAAAATACTAGAAAAGAATCCAATTAGACCACCTTGTGCCTCTCGGTTGACCTTATTCCTTCATTAACCCTTTCATATTCTTTCAAACACCTTATTCCGTTACCAACATGTTATCCAATTTTGATTCATTTCACATTATTTTTACATTCTTTCTTTTGATTCATACTACCACTCGAATATTACAGCCTTGATGGGATTCTGTCATTCCTTTTATAAACAAATAAGCTTATAATTCATTCATAACATATTCCTACTTAAGAATTCCAACATTCATATCATAAACAATAATATTAACATGAATATTAAGAAATTCTAGAAATTATAAAGTATGCATTAACTCATATTATTGTAAAATAACTAAACTGGGCATATAAGGGTATGATACTTAAGTAAGGGGATCTATAGCAAAGTTCTAATCCTTATACTTAAGTATAAACTTGTATATGTTGGTTAAAAAGCAATTCTGTATATCATACTTGAGTAGGGCCATCTAAAATGCAACTCAGTTTCTCGTACTCAAGTATGTACTCGAGTATGGCTTTCTAGAAGTGTATTCAAGAGCCATGCTCAAGTAATACCTACATATCTTGCAAAATAAGCTCAAAAATATTGTTTATTTTGTCAATTTTTACCTATTTCAATTTACATAATGCATTTGAATTGCATTCTAACACAAAATCATCATTAATATTCACTCCACCAACATCCGCAATAATAAATCTCACTTCAATCATAACTTTCTTACATAAATCATTAATTCATCAACATAATCACAAAAACTATCCAATTAAGCAATAATCATGAAATTTATCAAAATTAAGTAGATTATCTACTTTCGAATGGTATGGAAGAGAAGAGGGAAGTTGGAAGAAAAGTATGAGGTTTAGCATGCTCTAATCAACAACAAATTGACCATAATTGAAAGAAAAACCTAAATCCTTATTTCCTCTTTTACAAGGAGAAGTCCAAAAACTGTCAACTAAAAGTTAAGACTAGTAAGAAATTACCTTAATTGTCCAAATATTATGAATTTAATGATCAATCTTATTAGGTTGTAGAAGATGAAGATGAAGAAAATATAGGAGAAGGAAGAGATTGGAATCAAATGATTTGATAGACAAAATGGGAAAAATAAGATATGTTGTGAGATTTTTAATGGATTAAGGGTACTTTTTGCAATTCAAGAGTGAATGAAGGGTAAAATTAAAATAAAGGTTCTTAAATCTTCTCCATATACATTTATTTAATACTAATTTTACACTAATCTTAATTTAATTTAATTTTATTCTTTCCATTTTTGTTTTAAAACTCTATTTTTTAATTAAATTGTCATCTTAAATACATTCATAACAAGTGTAATACCTCCAATCTTATATTCTCATCTTTAATCACTTTTAATTTTCAATTATTCTTACTTAATTATTTATAAATAATTTCTCAATAAAATAAATTGTATTCACAAGCCTATTATAATTCTTATTTTCAAATAAAATGTTTTAAATTCTAATAAGTGTAATGAAAACAAATATGAGAGAAAGTACAAGTGATGATAAGAAAAATATAAAATTTATTTTATTTATCGATCTTATGATTTTACACTTAGGTTATTTTAGGAATTGAAATTTAAAATTCTCATGTAGAGAAAACATATTAGTTATTTATAAAGAACTAATATTTAAAATTTTTTCATATTTTTAAAAATATTACTATTCTTATGACTCTATATGCTAGTTAGTTTACAAATTGGCATCTAAAATGTCATAAAAAAATACATCAATTTTTTTTAAAAATTAACGTTTAAATATTTTAAAAACATTATTATTCTCATGATTTTAAATATTAGTTATTTTAAGAATCAACATGTTATATATTTTCCTTTTCAAAGTAAGCTAACGATTGCTATATAATTAAATGTTGATCACGGCCAAATTTAATATGTAAACTTTTTATATTTTCTTAATGAGATGCTTGAAATGCCTTTAAATAATATTCATATGCAAAATTGATATTATATGTTTTTGCATTTTCCCATGCCATCATAGATATCATATATTTAGACGTTAGTTAAATTAAAATTAACATGTTAAAATTTAATAATTTCTTACCTAACTTTTTATAATATTTTTAGCCATTGGTTATATAAAACATTGACATTCAATGTTTAAAAATTAAGTTGTTTGACATCAATTATGTACGGAATCAGTATCTTAATTTTTTTAAAATTTTAAAAATATCATTATATTAAAATATAAATTAATTATATTTATAATCTATTATCTTAAATTTTTAAATAATTTTAAAAATACCCGAAAATAAACGGAAATTAAACGATATCTATCCTTCAATGACTATTTGCAAACAAAGTCAATCAGAGTTTATCCTGATAAAACGGTTGAGCAGAACAATTGCATGAAGCCAGCTGTGATTGTACATAAGATATAATTCTTGGACCCGTGTGAAAGCCAAATGCAGTTTGAGACTTGTCTCTCTCGGACGACAGAGACTGACACTTTCACATATGTTGGACGCAAGAAAGTAAACTGTGTGAAATCGTACAGTAAAATATCAAAATGTAGATGGGACTAACCTCAATGACCATCAATCTTGTCATCTAGTTGGTGGATTGGCATTCTGAATGTTACAGTCAGAAAGAAAGGAATAAAGAGGTTGTCCTGGCAGTAAGGAAGAACACCGTAATCAATCGTCAGGAAAAGATTGCAAACATCGTCTGATTGGAATTATATTTCATTCACTTCTGAAGAAAATTTTTCAGTAGATTTGTTATATACTAATAAACTCACAATATTAATAAAATTTTATTTATTAGGAGACCTTTTACGATCAAATCACCCAATTCATAATAAATTCATTCTATCTCAGAAAATCTAATTTGTAAGAATAACTTAGTTTGTAGATTAAATTAAAACTTGATCTGTTCAATTTATGGACAAGTAACCCATTAAACAATTGAACCATGTCAAATATGTGATAAATTCATGTCATTTAGCTATAAAATGAGCAAAAGTGATGATCCTGATAATTTTGGTAAAAAAAAGTTATATTTTTCACAATTTTTATAACCTATCTGTGAAACATTAAAAATTTTCACAATTTTTTATGGCATACACAAAGCATATATTAACCTTTTCCTACGGCTGCCCAAATTTGGGAACCCCACTTTTTCATTGCTCACAAAGGGGGTAAAGGAACAGTATGGGACATTTGATTTATCACAAATAAATGATCCAACACCGACGGGTCCAACACCCCTTTCCACCACTGCCCTAGCTACAGATCATTTATTCCGGCTATTCTTTAACTTTCGCCTTTTTACCTTTTTTAGTTATAGCTCACATGCATTCTGTCACCCAGAACTGAGAGTTTCATGCTCTTGATACACTAAAGTGGAAAAAAGGGAAAAAAAACTTATTTCCCAGTTGAAAAATATATATATACATACATTATTTTTGAAAAATATATTGTAAATTTAACAACTCAAAAGTATCAGTAGACATACAAGGAGGGATATACAAAATGACTAGAGTTCATCCAAAATTCCACTATGTTTGGATCAGATAGAATGAAGAGGAAAAAAATAGAAAAGAAGAGAAAAAATTACGTTATAATTATTTATTATTATTATTATTATTATTATTATTATTTGAGAGTTTTGATTAAAAAAAAAGATAAAAGAAGAGTTCGGAGAATTATAACTAGGGGTGTAAATAGATCAAACACCTTATCAAAAATATATAGTCTAACCTAACTTGATTTGTTTATTTAAATAAATCAAATTAAGGATAATAAATAAATTAGCTATCTTCCATAAATTTAGTTTGTAGGCCTATTAGGTTAATCTGTTTAATTATTTATAAATTTATGAATTATATATATATATATATATATATATATATATATATATATATATATATAATATGAATACTTCAGCATATATATTTATATATTTATGTATATAGGTTTAGTTAAAGTATTGGCTAATTTTATATCTTAAGATTGTTTTAATTTTTTGATCAATTTAAAAGTCTATTTATATAAATAAATTTTTAAATAAATTAATAGATTAAGTTAAACTTTTTCAATAGGTTGAGTTGAGTTTGAATTTTAACTTTATATAAAGTAATAAGTTAGGCTCGATTTAAAAATGAGACCTAACCTATTTAGGACAAAACTTAACTTGAACCAATTTATTTACACCTCTATTTATAAGTAATTATCTAATTCCTCCAAAATCTTCAAATATAAACTATTTTATATGCCAACAAATTGAAGAATTTTTTAAATACACAAAAAAGTAAGAAAAGTTATAATTTAAATTTTGTTTATTTTTTCAAATATATTTTAGTAAGAAAATTTTATTTTCTTATATACAAATAAAGGAATATCATATATTTCTATAGTTTATGATTAGAAAAGATGATATCTAAATGTATGATAATAAAAGAAAATAACTTCACTTTCAAAAAGAAGTGATTTTTCATCAATTTTTTATATTTAATATTAAATATTTAGATTATTTTTTATCATTTTAATATTTTATAATTATATCATATATAAGATATTTTTCATCAAAATAAACAAAACTTACCCATTTTTCCCTTCTTTTTTGTTCTCTCCCATTTTTTCTCACCTCTTTCGCTTCAAACTACTTACCATAAAACATTAAACAAAATAAAAATTTTAAAATAATATTAAATATTATTACATTACTAAAGTTTTCAATTTTAAATATCCTCATCAGCCGGTGAAATAATAAACTAAAGTGACATATACATAGAGATTAAAAAAAAAAATCTATGGGCAAGAAATTTTATGAGTAATCACATTCACATGAGATCCTTTTAGTATATTGGAAAGGTGTAATTTTATTTTATTTTTGGGCATGAAAGGTGTAAATTTGGAAGATAAGGGTTGGAGGTGACTGCAGTGGAAATTATTGTTTTCACGTTTACTGTTAGTTCCATTAATGGAGGTTTTGTCAGATTATGATTGAGTAAATATCCGTAGGATTATTGAATGATGAACCTCATCTCTAGTTGTCCACTGCCAAATACACATGCCGTATTTAGTCTGCATTAATTATATATTTATACTCCTAAGGTCAAACTACATCATTTACAATTTTAACTGCACCAAATTGTTGCTGTTCTTGCTAGTAGTTTGTTTATTAATATAGTAATATTTGATATTATACCAAAAAATTTATTTTATTATAATCAAAATTTAAATTTTAAATTATATATATGTATTAAGTAAATTATCATATCTATTATTATTGTTATTATTATTATTATTAAAATAAATTGTTATTGTTATTCTCGCCACTGTCGGTTAAAGTACCGTTTTACTGTTTTTTCAGAAATTTATTTCTATTTTACCATCGTTTGGAAACATATTATCAAAATACGCATGGTGTCATTTGGGGTGGCGTTCTTAGGCGGGGAGGCGCCACCCAAGATGGCGCCTCTAGCCTTTTTGAGGGCGCCATTCAAGGTGGCGCCATCGGTTTTTCCTTTTTTTGTTTTTCCTTCAAAAATAATTAATTTTGATATTATTTCAAAATAAAAATTTTAAAAATAAATAATATATGATTGTGATTAAAAATAAATTTTTAAAAATAAATTACTCATTTCATAATTATATTTGATGTCATAAAAAAATATGTTAACTCCACTTTGATATTTAATACATAAATTTATTATAAGAATTAAATAAGAAAGTAGTTAATGATAATAATATAATTAATAAAAATAATAAATATTTAGTAAATAATTAAATTTTATTAAAAAAATATAGGATCAATAAAGAATAATTACGTAATTTATATTAATGTCTCTCAAAATTTGATCCAATGACACTTAATATTTATCAATTTTTGAAATTATAAACTTCTAACGTTCGAAATTATATTATTACAAGTAATTATTTAATACGTTATTACACATAAGCAAATTTATTGAATTATTCAATAATATTCTTTATATACGAAGTTAAAAATTATTAAAAATGAAAAGAAATATAATAAAATAAATATATTTTTTTATTTTGTATTTATTCCAATAATATTCTTGCTACTTTGTATTTATTTCAATAAAATTATTTTTATTTTGTAACAAAGTAAATACGAAATGACGAGGTTGAAGATAGTTGAAAATTAAAAAAAATGTGGTTATTTAGTTGCAATAATCTTTTCATTTTGTAATGAAATTAAAATTGTAACATGAATTAATTTTTTTTTATTTCGTGACAATGATAAAATATTTTGGCAATGAAAGGCAGAAGTACCGATTAACTGTTTTTTAAGAAACTATTATTGGTTTTATCGTTCCTTCGAAATATTTTTTCAAAATACGCACAGAAGTTACGCACAGTGGTGGAGAGACGCCGAACAGCGTGTTGAGGGATGCTAGACGAAATAGCGTCGTTAGCGCTCAAGGGGAGGGACGTCAGGCGATATAGTGCCTTTGGCCTACAGCACCTTCGCTCCTCATTTCTAAGTTAATTAGCCGGTGACCGTGTCTACTATGAGGGGCAAGCTAGGTTCACCTTTGATGCGCTTAAATCAGCGACGGACTTCATCCTTCATGCCATTCAGGAGGTTGATCATGTGATTATTGACTCACATGCGGAGCCAGCTCCTCATGCCCATCATATCCCAGACCCTGCAGAGGGTGACCATGATTAGCCTCGCTCTCGTCGACGACGTCGCACTGCTTCACGACATACGTCGCAGGCTGATGTTCCGTTCGCTTCGACAGTGCAGCAGATTCCACCATCGATTGCCCAGGAGACCATGATGATGATACCTGATATTACTGCTTCATCTCATATGTACCCTACTGCATCTAATAATCCTTCATCCTCCACCATGTTCCCAGCTGCACTATATGGTCCGTCGTCATTCCAGATGTACCAGTTTCCTCTTGGTGTTCCATCCTCATTGCAGGCATTTCCACACATACCAGGAGTTTCATCTTCATTCTATGCCTTTCCTTTCGCTGATGCTGGTCCATCACAGCCATATCGTCTTGCATTTGATTCACATACTCATGATCAGGGATCAGCACTTGGTGGCATGATGACAGATGACTCAGAGCTTGTAGATAGAGGTAGAGATGGAGGCAGAGCAGGAGCTAGGGGCAGAGGCAGAGCGGGAGTTGGAGGTAGAGGAGACACAAACACCGGGGATGTGACTCCCGAGCCTGCGCAGAGGGTTAGTAGATATGACCGCCACATTACCGATCTTGGATGTGGGACTGGACATCACTTACGTAGACATTAGCTTTTTTTTCATGTTTATTGTATATTTATGTACATCTATCTTACTACTTTATTGTCAAACATCAACATTTAGGATGATTTTAATTATTACGACATTTTTATCTGTTTGCGTAGGTACTTATATCTTTAATAAAAAACTTTAAAATCATTACAATATTTAATTTTTTTTTAAAAATGATGATAATGACATCTCCCAAATATAATAACTAACATTATTAATTTTTTACTTTCACAATTGTTATAATTATCTACTCTTTTATTTATTTATTATGTTAAAATAAATAAATAATATTAAAATAAATTAATAAATTTTATCTTCATAATATGAAATATATTTTTTTTTAATTAAATTTTTTTCTCATTATTTATTTTAATATTATTAGTGAAGAAAGGAATAAATAGTTATAATAAATATAAAAAAATTAATAATATTAATTATAATATTTGAAGGATAAATAACCATCATCCTTGTAAATGACATTAAATGCTGTGTTTATTCAATACGTTATGAGTCGAGTCCACCAAACACTTAAGAATAAAAATACGTAACACAATTGTCAATGTAGATGGGGATGCTGGTCATGTACAGTACCAAAATTTAAGTCTTTTAGATTCACAGTAGACACAGTCACCGGCTAATTAACTTAGAAATGAGGAGCAAGGGTGTCGTAGGCCAAAGGTGCTATATCGTCTGGCGTCCCTCCCCTTGAGCGCCAACGACGCCATTTCGTCTGGCGTCCCTCGACACGCCGTTTGGCGTCTCTCCACCACTGTGCGTAACTTCTGTGCGTATTTTGAAAAAATATTTCGAAGGAACGATAAAACGAATAATAGTTTCTTAAAAATAGTTAATCAGTACTTCTGCCTCTTATTATCAAAATATTTTATCATTGTCACTAAATAAAAAAGAATTAATTCATGTTACAATTTTAATTTCATTACAAAATGAAAACATTATTGCAACTAAATAACCACATTTTTTTTAATTTTCAGCTATCTTCAACCTCGTCATTTCGTATTTACTTTGTTACAAAATAAAATTAATTTTATTGAAATAAATACAAAGTAGCAAGAATATTATTGGAATAAATACAAAATAAAAAAAATATATTTATTTCGTTATATTTCTTTTCATTTTTAACAATCTTCAACTTCGTATATAAAGAATATTATTGAATAATTCAATAAATTTGCTTATGTGTAATAATGTATTAAATAATTACTTGTAATAATATAATTTCGAACATTGAAAGTTTATAATTTCAAAAATTGATAAATATTAAATATCATTAGATCAAATTTTGAGAGACATTAATATAAATTACGTAATTATTCTTTATTGATCCTATATTTTTTTAATAAAATTTAATTATTTACTAAATATTTATTATTTTTATTAATTATATTATTATCATTAACTACTTTCTTATTTAATTCTTATAATAAATTTATGTATTAAATATCAAAGTGGAGTTAACATATTTTTTTATGATATCAAATATAATTATGAAATGAGTAATTTATTTTTAAAAATTTATTTTTAGTCACAATCATATATTATTTATTTTTAAAATTTTTATTTTGAAATGATATCAAAATTAATTATTTTTGAAGAAAAAATAAAAAAAGAAAAAACCGAGAGCGCCACCTTGAATGGCGCCATCTTGGGTGGCACCTCACCGCCTAAGATCGCCACCCCAGATAGCGCCATGTGTATTTTGATAATATATTTCCAAACGACGGTAAAACGGAAATAAATTTTTGAAAAAATAGTAAAACGGTACTTTAACCCCACTGTCATTCGTTATTGGTGGTCTCAATGGACTTCCTACAGTAATTAAATTTCAAGTTTATCAGCCTTCACTTTTGAGTTTAAACATTCTTAGTTAGTATATTTTTTTAAACAATTTCTCATAATTTTGCTAATTTTTTTTACGTAATTTTAATATAGAATTTCAAAATTTTTTGTTGGTTATATCCCTTAGAAACACTGCCATTGATTTCAATCTTCTTGCACGTAGAATCAATCCTTTTGTACGAGTCGATCACTATCAGCTCAATTTTTTGCATATGCTTTTTTCATGTATAATTAAATTTATGCATAGTATTTTTTATCTTTTAGGGAAGACTAGCTTGTAGACCCGTGCATGCACGGGTATCCATTTTTCTTCCTAATATAAGAATATCAAATATTAAATATATAATAAAAATTATAATAATGTCAAAATCAAATTTATTTTAGGATAAAAAAAAAGAGATTGGCGTAATTTTTGTTGAATGCTTTTTCCCTTATTTCTAAGTGGCAGTCAAAAACACTTTCAAAATACTCTCACAAAATTTTTGCATTTTATTGAAATATATTTTAGAATAATTAAAATTTAACCTTTTAAAAAGTTGAGTATTTTATAAATTGGATTACTATTTTTTTCTATTTTGAATTTCAAAGCAATCAAGTCAAATTAAAAAAAAACACACAAATCATAATATAAAAAAGTATAATCTAACGGGAAAACCTTTAACCTCAGTAAAATTACCCTTCATTTTATAAAATAGGGGAGAATGATTTTAAGAGTGTTTATGGAGCACTCCGTATTTTTTACAGAAATTTCATGACAAAAAGGGTCATATACCCATTTTTGCAACCTGTGAAAGCAGCAAACTATGCATAAATGGAAGGCATGACCATGGGGACTGCAATGGTGGTCAGCACCGAAAGGTGAAGAAGATCACATGTTTCCCATACAAATTATTTCCAAAAGGGAAAAAGACAGCATCCAGCCACCCATTTACCTCATTTAGTTGCAAGACTTTCGTGACTATAGATATTTTTTCTCTCTCTTTTGTAGATCTCATTTTTTTAAAAATAATATTATACGCATCAAAAATTAAATTAATATTTTATTTTCTTTTAATATCAAATAATAAATCACTCTAAAAATTAGAACATTAACAAAATTTTCCTTTTGAATATTTATTTATTAACAGATAAAATTCATTCATAACCAACATATTTTCTACTGTATCATTAACGTCTCATTGATTTTTCGCTTATTATTATTTTTTTAAGTATAATAGCTTGTTACAATTCTAAGTCGACACCCATCTCTCAATTTGAAGGTTTACATATGAATTATCTCTTATGATTGATCAAACGCCATAAACTATATCAGTTGAAGTGGCTCAAAGTTAACTTTGGTCCTCTTTAATTATAATAAGAAAAAGCAGATTTCCAAACTTAGATAAAAATTGCATTGCTTGCCTATACAAGTACTTAAAGTCCAAAGGATTGCCCATCCATTAAAATGTTGTTGATAGTAAGAATAACAATTAATGATAACAACAAATAGAGATGATCGGGGTAGGTGGTCAAGTAATGTCTTAATAATAATACAATTAATGATTCGGCCTAATGATGCGAAAAGTCAGACCATAAAGTTCAACGACGACAATATCAAAGATTTTGAGTGTTGATTACCTTGACACTTGGACAATAGCTTCACGTCAAATTTTCCGTTATCTAAATCAATAATAGGCCTAGTGTTGATCTTAATATTCTCTTTGAGAGTGAAATAAAGAAAGAAAATATAAATCATATTTCATATTTTTTATTTTTATTAAACTTAGGTAAGTATTACCCTCCGCGCTTTTTCTATTTCTATTTTCCTTCTCAATCATATTATAATTTCTTTTATATAAAAAATAAGGAAGCTCAAACCTGAATTTTTCAATATATTATTCGAAATTTTCACCGTTAAATCATGATTTAATGGTTTAAATCGTAATATTTTACTTAAAAGATGAATAACGAATCAGTTAAATAATTAAACAATGTTTTGTGGTAGAGCCAGAATTCAAACAATAAATATAGAGCTAAAAAATTATTCTATATTTAGCGATAAAGTCAAGATAAAAAATTAGTAAAAATAAGTATATTTTAATATTTTAAAAAGAATAAAATTTAAATATAAGCAAAAATATTTTAAATAATACATAATTATACGTAAAATCTTAAGAAAATTAGTAAGTGCTGGTCCTCGCATTGAACTACATACACTACCGTCACCGTCTGTATTAAATATAGAAAAGTGACAATAACAGAACAAATTGAAAATTTTGCTTCTAGATACACTTCTTCATTTCTATTTCTAAGTTTTCATGAAAGTTTGAAATTTTTGTCAAAACATTTCATAATTTTTGTAACTGTTGATAAATTTTTTTGTAATTTTGCACGAATTTTGTAAAAAGATTATGACTCCGATAATAAAAGTACGCTATGTAAATTTGTAACTTTTCACAAAGAATAAAAAAAAGGGTATGAAATATATACAATTTGACACGATCTATCAGAATGGGGAATTGGAAAAAAGAACAGTGACAGCAATCAATCTAAAATATGCCATAGATTTTCAACGATATATCTTTATTTTGAGGAAAATTTCTTTCCAAAAATATAATTATAAACATTAATATGGTAAAATATATTTTATATATTTAATGATAAATGTATAATGTTTAAAGGAAGATGTCTTCTTTTTTAAAATAAAAATTATTTTCTTCTATTATTAAATTTTAATTTTATTATTAGTATTTTTAATAAAAATTTAAATTTGATATATTATTAATATAAAATATTTTACATTATTAATAAATATAAATAGAACATATCATTAAAAAATAATTAAATTTTTTTACTAACAATAAAAACATTTTAATAATTTTTTAATAATATCATAATACGTTGGTGAATAATAATATAAAAATTTACAAGACAATAAATGAAATTTAAATCCTTTTAATATCAAGGTATAGAAATAATATTTTTCTCCTCTGTTTATACATAAACGAATGGACTTTGCTAACAACCAACTAGAAGTCTGCAATATTGGAAGATCATTTTATTATTTTAGGCTCAAGTAAACATTCATTCGTAGTTTTCTACAAGACAAACAGCAACATGCAGCAAGCTTACTTGAGAGATATATCAATCATTCATAAAATTTAAGTTACACGTTGAAGAGATTCCAAACTTCTCAGAACCTCGAACACAATAATAAGGATCGACAAACCCTTGACAGACTTAAACATTTTCCTTATTTAATTTCCTTTTCTAGTCCGACTGATCACTGTTCTGCTAGAACATAGAAGAAGATAACTCCATCATCTCCTCAACTTGACCAACGTTTTCATCAAGAAGCCACTTCTCCAGAAACGACAATGGCGGATCATTACTACTGTTCTCAGATCTTTGCTTGTTTCTTTCTGCCGCCGTAGCCTGATCTTTCTCGGAACTCATCTTTTCAGGCGTAGAATCACAGGTGGATTTGTCCCAAGCAACATTGAGATTCTCGAAAGATAAAATAGAATCAAAATCTTCGTGAGAAACCCCATCTCCGCCTTCTTGTTCGTCTTTGATTTCGCCATAGGACGACTCGAACGCAGACATTGAATTAGCAGACTTAGCAATCTTCTTCTTGGTCTCCAGTACGTCGTCGTTTAGGAACTCTTTGCCAAGCTTGGTTTCCAGTTTTGGAGAAGATTTCATCCAACCTTCCAAGAGGCGTGAGATGTTCTCGGTGCTTGAGGCATAGGTGGCTGCAGCGGTGGTCGTGGAGGAGCTGCCATGGCTGGGGCTGATATCTGTATTTCTTGTGACATTGAAGGTGGTGGCTGATGAGTCAGATGATGCTAAGTGGGGGTCCAAAGCTGCTTGGAACTTCTTCAGCTTCTTCTTTAAATGGGTGTTCCAGTAATTCTTTATGTCGTTATCTGTTCTTTGGGGAAGGTAGGAAGCTATGGCTGCCCATCTGCTCAACAAAAATAGCAATAACTTCAGACTCAGGCATATCATAATTTACATCTACTAAAATATTTAAAAAAAATTGATATTTCGTTTTTTAATTAAAATTGAATTGTAATTTTTGTACATGTGATTGGGAAGAGGAGGGATGATTTATTTTAATTTTTTATGTTTGAGAAAATTAAATTAAGATTTCTGAAGATTAATTACTTGTTACCCAATAGAGCTTGCAAATGGATTATCATCCCTTCTTCATGGGGAGTGAAGTTCCCTCTCTTGATTCCTGGCCTGAGATAGTTTGTCCACCTAAGCCTGCAACTTTTGCTGCACCTTAACAACCCTTTTATATGTATTTCCACAGAAACAAGTTTGATCAATCAGTTCAAATAATCAATCCAAAAAATTTATTAAAAAAAAAAAACTAAAATTCCAACTAAAAACTTTGTAGATCAAGAACAGGCCATTAATTATATATCAAGGATGAAATTTGAGAGCTTGCTTACGGGCAAGAAGAGAAAAAAATTTAAGTTTTTCTGGATCTGATTAAGAAAAGTACTAAGTGGATGATATTAATAAAGTAATTACCAGTGTTTGTAGGGACTGATCTCCAATTTCCAGGACCATGTTCTTGGATGTAAGAAACAAGGATGATGTCTTCTTCAGGAGTCCATGGACCTTTCTTGATGCCAACTTTGTCACAGCAAGGAGGCCTTCCCATGGCTTCTTTCTTGCTTTCACTCTGATCTTCTGCTCGAAACTAACTTTTCTCGCTTATAATTAATTTGAGCCTTGTTTTGTCTTAGGCCAAACTTCCTTCCTGTGGAGCTGTCAAATAGTACTACTACATGTGAGTGCTTATATACATATACTCCGTGACCTGAAGGAAAGATGGAAGGAAAGACGCTTTATATATTTTTACACCCACTGATCTATCTTACCCATTCAACTCATGACCCTTCCGAAAGCTTTTTCTTGTTTAGAAAAATGCAACAGTGTTACTCTTATTTTATTTTTCACTCTTCCACGACATTTTCTTAATTAAAAAAAAAAAAGGCTGTCCTTATTCTGAGTCTCGGGCCCTCTGTTAGAGGACGTGGAGAACTCAATTTTAATTTTAATTTTAAATTTTTTTAGAAAAATAGTAACCATATATTAATTATATCATCACATCACGAGAATAATTTAGAATTTGAATGTGATTGCGGTTGTGATGATATTGAAAACTTCATACGCAATTATGAAAAAATATAGATAATCACAAATATTTTGGTGCAATTTGCCAAAAATTTCGATTTTGGATATCATTGCAATGGATTGCTAATTAGTATTGTTATTTAGTACAATTTAAAATCAAGTATTTACACATATAATCGTAATACCGGTTTTTTGTCTAATGAGATCAAACCAACCCCAAAAATGAGAGTAATTCAATTCACATTGTACCATACATATTTTGATACAAGTTGTTAGTTCCTTCTTATTAGAGAAGTAATTAAGAGGTGGAAGACGGCAAACATCACCAACATATGTTGCTCAACGCCTACAATCAACTCAACAATGGAGTTGTGGTCTTATTTTAGCCCTCCAAAAAGTCAATGAGAGTAAAAGATAGAAAGTGACCAATATTTATAAGAATCTTCCTACTTAGAGACAATGGTTAGATCATAATATTAGTAAAGGTATTCAAGTCATTTAAGAAGTGCAAATGACCTATTAGTGGCAACCGTTTTCTAATTATAATAATCGCCTATGACACTGTTCAATTAGCACTTTTCCAATGGTTCATGAGTCTTATGGGTCAATTAATTCAAGATTAAGGGCAAGTCCTAAAAATTAACCAATAACATCATTGAATATGTATGCGATGAACATGATATGAGATGGTTGTTTTCATTATCCATATCATAAAAAATCTAACATTTCACTAGATATCTAGAAGATTGTCTTTGAAAAAGATAAAAAATAAAGTGATATGTCTTGCAGATTTATGAAGTGAAGTGTGAATATTAATAAAAAAATAAGTCATGATTCGAACACAAATATTACTAAATATAAGTTCCATCTTAATAGAGAGATAGTTGAGAAGTAGAAGATGGAAAATATCACTAAGAAATGTTACTCATCACTTACAATCAAGCTGACAACAAAGTAATGGTCTTATTTTGACCCTTCAAAACCTAAGTCAATAAGAGCAAAAGATAGAAAGTAGAGTGAAGAAGTAAAGTTAGAGTATTTATCTGAATTGGTGACTAGTATTTATAAGGATTATCCTATCTAAAATCTAGTGGTTGTATAATATTACTACTGGGGTTATCATAATATTAATATTTATAGAATCATTAAGATGATTGGTCTAGTAGTATCAGGTCATCACTTTGTCCTTGAAGATATAAGTTTAAAGCAAGAATATATTAATTTGTGATCAATAAAAGGGCTGAGAATTTATAGGATTGTTAGTGTACTTTAGTAGAACCATAATGATGAGCTTATCTTTTAAGTAATAACTATAACTTAAATCAAATATTCTGTAATGATATAGTGCTCTTATAGTAATAATTGCCCCTATTTTCTCTTTTTTCAGTAAAAAAAATATTTATAGGAATTATCCTACTTAAGATATGGTAATCATATTATAATATTAGTAACGATATTTAAATTATTTAGAAAATACAAGTAGCCTACTAATAATAACTATTTTCCAACTATAATAACCACTTACAACATATTAACATTTATTCAATGGTTCACGAGTCTCGTAAGCTGATCTATCCAAGCTCAAGGGTGGATTCAGCTTGACACAATGAGAGTTTTGATCACAAGTGATATTGGTATTAGAGGTGGTTTGGTTGAGAGAAATTTATATAAAATAGTGCAATTTTTTAAGAGTAAGGGATAAATAAATTCTTTGATTGATCTAAGATAAAATAAGATCATATAATATTTTAGAAAGTTTTATTTTTTACAAAAAGAAAAATTATTTGTAATTATCTCCCTTAATTAGATAAAAATAATTTTATACACAAATTTTTAAATATTTATTATCAATCAAATAATATTAAATACTATTTAAAGAATATACTAAACCCTCCATTTTTTATGAAATTGAATTGTTTACGAAAATTTACAGGATGTGTAAACTACTAGAGACCCCTTCCCTTGTCAGGGTCAATTCAGAACCGAAGACATGGAAAGGTTTGAACATTTTCCCCTTTTCTTTCATGAGTCACGTGGCACCTCATTCATTGACCAAGGATGCTTCACTTTCCTAGCCTCTATTATCTCTAGTCGTAGTACCCTATCGTTGATAACCAGTCCAATCTGCCTAACTCCCATTGACATTGCTGGAGATCCGCATGAGAAACACACACCTCATATAAGCCCCATCAATTTAGTAATATTTAAATTTAATAAAATTATTGCAACAGTTTTAAAATTATCAGTAATATTTATGAAGTGTGCCTTCAGTGTTGTATCTTTTTTTTATTTTTTTTTAACCTCCCATTTATATGACCATAAGGTTTTGCTTGAGACTTTTGTGCTTAGATTAAATTTGCACATAAATTTTGGTAGATATCTCAGAAACCGAGCTTTGAAAGAGAAGTGTCTATGCATAACTGCATATATATTTATCTCTGGCATATTTTTATAATTTATTAATTTAATTTAGAAAAGGATGGAGATCACTAGCTAGCTAGTTGCTAACTAGTGATTGAGTCATTTTTGGTCTTTTATTTTCACTTTACCACTAATAAAAACAGGCAGAATTAAATGTTTGGTACTGCTGCAATAAATGAAATCTGCAGTGCAGATGGAAGAAAAAACCACAATGATAGCCAAGTCTGAGATCTGCTAAAGGGTTTTCGAGTGCCGAAGTCGGAAGCTGATAGATTGAGGTATGTCTAAATAAAATTTAAGGAAAGAGATGAGTGATATATGATTGTTGTGCAAAAATATAAGGGAAAATTATATTTTATTCTGATGAAATTTCATCTTTTTTAATTTTACTTACTTATAATTATAAAATTTGTATATTAGTCACTTATAATATGAAGGGTTTTTCTAACGTATGTATCCGGTGCATAGGATAGGAGTTAATTAATATTTATACTAACTAATTTTTTTTTATAAAAGTGACACTAATTAATAAAATAATTAATTATAATTTATTTTTATGAGAAAAAAGTGAATTATTTCATTAATTATTTTTATTTTTACAAGAAAAAACTTAATTGGTATGAGTATTAATCAGCTCTTTTTCTAGACACCAGATGAATAGATTAGAAAAATCCTAATATGAATTATTAATATTTTGTTTGCCTAAATTATTTTTCATCGAAATTAATTAAAATGATGTCACTTTAAATCTTTGTATATTTTTCATTTACTATCTCCTCCATGGACTGCAAGATGTAAAAGGAAGTAAAATTTCTTATGGGCCAAAAAAAAAAAGGGGAAAGTTCCAAAACAAAAATGACCAAGGTGAATATCCGCAGAATCTTAGTATGGGAAAAGCCAGTTGAACATATCCAAAACCTCAAAAGGGGAAAAAAAATGGACAGAGAAATCAAATTTTCGAAGTAACCCTTTTGATCGATGAATATAACACAAGCAAGACCGCGACTTCTTTCATGAAAAAGAAAAATAGAGTCCCCTATCTTACGTTTGCTGCATAAAACCATGTAGAAAAAAATGAAATGAATGAAAATTAACCATATGTACTTAGCAATAATCTTTCCGGTAGATTCAGGGAGATTGAGGTTGATAAGATCTGAAAGGACAGACGTGGCTACTTCTAAAAAAGGATGGAACAATAAAATCTCAATCGATACCAAAAAAAGTTCGATAGAAATTTAAAATTGAAATAAAAATAAAATTTTTATCTCATAATAACGATAGAAAATAGGACAAATTTAATTTATGCATTTTTGCTTCTCTGTTATTGTAGAAAAGATGATATTCAAAATGACATTATTTTGATAACTAATTTTTTTTTTTTTTTTACTGTAAGATGATATAACTAGGTAAAATGCTAACCATTCAAATTATAGATGAGTAACATATAATTTTTAAAATTATAAATGAGTAAATTAAAAAAATAAAATTTCATGTGGGTCAAATATAATTTTTTTTCAATATATATATATTGTCATTAAGAAAAATATAGCACTAAAATCATAAGTATTCCGAGAGACAGTAAAATTAAAAGACAGTTTTTTTAACTTATCAAAATATAATAAATAATAATATTAATATTTTTAATACTGTAGTAGGGATGGAAATATTTCTGTCGGTGAGGCCATGCGTGAAATATCAGTAACGTCCCGTTCTATAAGGAGAATGTTTTCAGAACAGTGTCAAATTTCACCCGCTGCAGTCCTATGTTCTCAGTATGGCTTTTCTAGGTAGATCGGATATAGCAAGAACATGAATGAAAAATATGAATAAGTCTAAATAGTTATTTTTAACTAAAAAATGTTATAGAAATAAAAAATGAGATCCCAAATTTTTAATCGTAAACTTCACTAATTATTCCGCTTCAAAAGAGTTGAATATTATATATAATATATATAAAATAAGAAAAATACTTTTATATGAGAGATAAAAAGAATAAATTATGATGATCAAATCTTGTATTAATAATTAAAATTAAAATTTAATTCAAGATCGTATGATTATTTAAAAAAATTATATAATTATTTAAAAAATTACATAATTTTATATTTTAATTTTAATTTTTTTAATCATAAATTTAATAATTATGATTCACTCCTCTTACTTTTACATAAAAATATTTGTTTTACTTGATATGGTTTCTCTCCCTATATATATATATATCCGGAGTTGGAAGTTTAACGTAGCAGCCTCTGTTATATCATGGTCCAAAATGAGCCTCAGTCGTTGAAAGGTATGCGCCCTCATAGAAGAAAAGGTTGCTTGCTTCTCACTCCTAAGCTAATAAATGAAAGACAATGAAACCAAAGTTTTGAGGAGGCCAAAAATATGAAAAAAAAAACATAATATTAAAATTTGTTATTTTAAAGTAATTAAAATTCGTAATAATGTATGTTTAACTGTGCCTTACAAAAACGCTACTTGTACATGTACATTTTTTTTTTCTTGTTAAATTTGAGTCCAAAAAATAGTTTATGACGAAAATATGCTGTGGCATCAGGCACGTGGTGAAATGAATTTCCATTGATTTATAGTTTTACTCACTTGCAATGACCATTTTATACTAGGAGGAGTAAACTCAGGCATAATCAGTGAAATGTTTAATATACTCCTACTTTAGGAGTATATCGTACATTATCTTTTAATTGTGAAATTTACAAAAATTATAAATTTCATAATTTGGAATAAGAGAATAAATAAGAAATCAATTAAAAAAAAAGAAAATTTCATTCCTCATATAATTATTGATAGAAAAATGATAAACACACATTTTTAACTAAAATCCGGAAACACACCCATTCAAGAGGGCATACCTCACTTCTCAATTAAAATGATAAGACTGGATCATTAAATTGATTTTCAAAAAATATAAGTCATATTAAGTTTTTCATGCAAATTTGTTTCATATTAAATAAGTATATAATTATCTAATTTCTATGTCAAATTTTTCTTTAGAAGATAAATGACTAGATATTATATTAAATTTTAATTAATTGATGTAAAATTAACTCTCGAAGAAAATTTGATAAAACATATATCCTTTAAAAATTAATTTGGTAATCCTCAATAATTTTTTGTAACTTTCAATTAGATTTATAAAGTGGGTTGGGACGGGTTAATTATATAAATCGATTTGCTCACATAAACACATACTATATATATATATATATATATATATATATATATATATATATATATATATATATATATATAATGATTAAGAATCAAATCTTTAATATCAAGGAAGGTATAAATTTTTTAAAAATATTGAATGAGATTATATTAAAAAATTATTTTTTATAAATTGTAATTGAGTAATTATTATTATTTTGCAATGAATTAGTTAATAAAATTAAAATATTATATTAAATCATTAACAATTAGATTGAGTTGAAGTAAAAATCCTAAAATATTTGAAGGATTGAAAATGGTTGGGTCCGTGAGTAAATCTGTGACCGTGTGACCCTTAAGCTCGTATCGAGAACCACTAAGTATAGAATTCATGACCACCTTAAGCCCGCAAATAACGCACAAAACACGCGTTTGACAGCCCTACTCGTTGTCAGTTTGCCCTGAGAATCACCTGCTTTTTTTTTTTTTTTTTCATTGGATGTGCCTAACGGGACGTGAATCACCTCCTTTAGGTGCCAAACTTCATTAATTTTGAAAACACGATGACGGGATGATTAGATCATTATGAGTTGACATTTAATGATATTTTTGTTAACGGATAAAACTTATCAAATAATGTTTCAGCGTGTATTTAAAAAAAGTATATATTGGCATATATTTTTATAATTTTTGTGAAAAATATATATATACTTATTACAGTTTTTTATTTGCAAGTTATAACTTTTACATAAAAATAAAAAAATTATAGCTTTAAACGATGAAATTATAATTTTTTTAATAGTAGAAGTGATAATCAATTTAATATATATAGATGTCTTGATTTTGATTTCAAATAAAATTATTAAAATAATATCAAATATTATTTTACTATTAAAATATTCATTGTACATTATATATATATATATATAGTTTTTTTTTATAAAAAACCACAATTTTTATAATTATTAATTTAAATCTCAGTAAAAAAATGTTTTGGTACTTACCAAACTAGATCTCAATGAATCCATTCATTAATTAACTACATGAGTTTTGTGGATTTAATAAATCAAAGATGGATGAATGGAGACCCATCCACATTTTCACACGAGTTCCAAATTCCCTAAACACACAATAATCACAGAGTATTAATATACTTGCTGATCAAGAAGGACTTTTGTCTATGGATCCAATCAAGGGGTAGTGTAAAACTGCAGTACTTCTGCATTGAACGGTATGTTATCGAGTATTTGCTCTGTCACACTGCGTTCTAGTTCTCTTCTTGTAATCAAGTCCCACGCTAATTTGTTTGTTGTAACCCTTCTTGTCTTCGATAATAATATGGAGATTTTAGTCATTCCATGTTAACCCATCATTGGGTAAGACTCTTCAACTGTGTACGGGGATCATTTTATTTGAATATGGAAAAACATTCACGTATGAATCTTGCGCATTGTACATGATCAGGGTTGGAGATACTACCTTAAAAATTACGTCAATTTTCAATTGATACTTAACCGAGTGTGGTTATATATTTATTTTGATTATATAAACAACATGAAAAACGATAATATCACAAGTTTTTATATCCAAAAAATTAATATCATTTCTCTGGAAGGAATATAACGTGGTAGAATAAAACATCAATTACTATTATAAAAAAATTGATTTTTATATCCAAAAAATCAACATTATTTTTTTAGGAAAAATATAACATGGTAGGATAAAACACCAATTATTGTTAAAAAGACATTAGTTGGTATGCAAAATCCGTCATTGAAATTCAATATTAGATGTTAGTGTTTTTAAAATCCAATGTTTAATTAATTAAATACTATGCCAATTTTATTAAATAACCAAAATTGTATGATTTGCTTGCCTCAAAAATCCCCTTTTCCCTTTATACAATTCTTTATTGCGTGTATGGCTTCTTAGAACATCCAAATTGAAATAGAAGCTATCATTTCTTGCTGCATTACACAATCTCAATCTCAAATATATATTGAACATCTCAATTGAAATAGAAACTAACATTTTCTATTACACTATAATCTCAATTTCATCAATTACATATAAAACAACCCAAGTGAAACAAAAGCCAAAATTTTTTCATTATACTATACAATCCCAAATTTGACAATTTCATACAATAAATACATTTGACCAAATAAATTAAATAATACCTCATAAGGCCAAAAAAGAAGCAATGCACTATTAAATGTTGGCATACAAGCAGATAAAATATGTTCAAACCCATTATGAGAAAAAAAAATATATAAGTGCATTACAATTTGATAATTACATCAATCACAAGCAATTTAATGGTGAAACTACAATTACTTTCAAATTGTCTTAAATATTTATCAAGGGATTTTTTTTATCTTTATCCTTTCACAATGATTATCTCTTATATAAAACCTACATTAAAATAGCACACAATAAATAGGAATAATTAAGGAAATAGAAACTAATAAGCAAGTAGTTATATATATAAATATAACTTTATAAGTAAGAATAATAGCACTTTCAAATTGTGTTAGAAAATTTTCTTAGATGAATGGTCAACTCATATCCCATTATCATGATATTTTTGCATATAAAACTCTTCCAACTTGTATTTATGATTTACAAGATGTAGTCTTAATGAGAAAAAGATGTATTTCTTCTATATTAGTGACTATTTTCTTCATCCTCATTACCAACAATATCTATCTCTTGCCTTGAAAAGTTATAAACTACTTATTATCAACTAGACCTGTCACATAAAATCTTACTTTACATATAATGTCATTATGAATGGATCCTTTTATGACTCTCTATCAAGATCCACTAACTTGAATCTTAACTTATCTAATCAAAACACAAGCTTCTTGAATTTGACATAGTCTAGTTCTCATATGTCTTTCACCTTCGTAATATTACGTCATTATGTAGATAAGGTTCTTATTTTTGGCATTAAACATATACATTGCCTAGGTCACCATTGGCATTGTGCTTCTTTCCTTTTATGTAGAAAAAATATCTATTAATGTTATATCTGTGATAAAATACAACATTTATATTAAGCTCATTAACTAACCATCTTATAGTTTTGAAAACAACATCTGTTGTTTATGCCATCATGCTTATAACGCAATTACAAAACCATATGATGAATGAGTAATTGCATTTAACTTGTACCCACTGCTTATCCCTCTCCCAATTGAACTTTCTTATAAGGACAATATGCTAATTCATATAAGACTTAATCTCTTCACTATTTTGCATGACATAAATATGTGTCTGTATACACACATTTTGTGGCTAATACTCACCATTTAGGTCCTTAATATACCTTTACTTGCAATTCACACTTCATAAGCAAGCTTAAGAAATCTAATAGTTTTTACATTTGACATGTATTCATTGTAGAACTCCATAACCTCCTTAGCTATGTAGCCCATAATAATACATCCTTTGGATCAATTTTGATTATGCACATTCTTTTTTTAGGATCTTTTTATATCACTGAAATGGATACATCCACCTCAAGAAAATTGGTCCATAAAATTTTATCTCATTTATCAAATGAACAACTAATTGTAAGATGATGTTAAAAAAGAAAGATGAAAAATACATCTTAAGTTAACAATGTGATAACAACATCTTTCTACAAGTTATCCAAATTCTCTAAATTGACAAACTTGACACATATTACATTGAAGAAGAATTAGAGTCTCATTATAGCTAGTTTTACATGTTTGAGCAATATTGATCAAATAACCATAGGTAAAAATTATTGCATTAAAGCATGACATTGTTAAAGGTGCTTAATAGACGTGTCAAGTCGAGCTAAAATTTGTGCAAACTCGATCTATTTAGGTATGGTTAGTTTAGGCATATTTTTAAATAGGCCCGTTTTGGCCAATTTGATTCGGTCCGTAAGCATACTAAATTGGCTTAGAGGTTAAACCTTTCTTTAATTTTTAATTTTTAATTTATATTTTATTTTTTATTTTTTATTATATTTTATATTTATTTCTATATCCATAAATTTTATTTTTATATTTATTAATTTTATTATTTATTTTTATTTTTATTTTGTTTAATTATTTTAAGTATTTGTGTTTAATTTTTTAACAATTTGAATTGTGTTTTATATTAAATTATGATTTAAAAATAATTAAAAAGTGACTTTCTTTTTTTTAAATTATAAATGTTATTTAAATTAATAAATATAAAAAACTAAAAAAATAACCTGTTTAGGCCTATAAACCAATTGAGTTTATTTAGGATTGATCTATTTTAGTCCACGACCTACCCAATCAAACTTGTTAAGGCTTATTTTTAAATGGACTTAATTTTTTTGTTCAACCCATAAAAAACCTACAAATTAATCCATTTAATCCGCAGGCTTCGAATCCGTTAAGCACATTTATTTATTGTAAGACTTCAAATTGACTAGTTTTAGATTTTTCCCAAAAAACAAGATTTTTAATGTTAAAAGAATAGCTTTAGGACACTTTAACACTACATATAAACTCCTAAAAACTTATTTTCTCCTTTTTAAATAAGGTATGATAAGTTAAAGGCAAATTTATACATTGACCTTTTTTCTCTAGTGCTAGTTCTTTCCATATGGTTATTCCAACCAAGTCTAATGTGATTTTGACTCCATCCTTTTGTCTTCTCTAACATATTCAAAAGCATAGTATGATGATATTATTTCATAGAAAACATACATTTCTACAATTTCATATCTTAATGATAGTATGATAATATCATTTCATAAAAAAATAAAAGAAAAACATGAAAATCCTCTTGTGACTCTTATTTAGTCTTATCCCTCATAAGTCTATCTTTGTCCATTTAGAATTATCCTTATCCCTTCACAAATAGGCATGCATTTAGTACATTTAGCCACAATATGTATATTATTGCCCCCAACATTATCAATTTCATTAATCACACAAGAATCAAGATAACAAGTGCTTTACAAGTACTTCCATTTCATAGCTATAATGTTGATCGTTGTCGAAGCTAATCAAAATTAGAAATTATTGATTTAATAAAAATTTATAGTATAAGATAAGAAACTAAGTAAAACCCCTAATGATCTACTTAAGATATATTTTCACATTTAATTATTGACTATGATTATAAAATTAAATAAAAAATAGAAAAAGTAAATAAGAATAGAATTAAGCAATTAAATAAACAATATACAAACAAGATGTAGAAATGTAAACAAAATTAAATTAAAGGGTTTTAATTTAAAATTAAATGGAATGCAATATTAGAATTAGAATGCAGAATTAACATAGAAAAACAATAGGGAAAAGTAATTTAACTAAGGAACTGAGAACTTTTCAGTAGATTAATTACAAATCATAATATATTTGACAATTATAACTAATTTTTCAACCTAAAATCATCTAGAACCTCTACAATGATTCATGAATTCTATACTAAATAACCATTTAGGATTTGATTAGAATTAGATTAGTAGAATTAAACAATCATTATAATTTGTAAGCTAAATCTAAATTATTTTGAATATAGAATTTAGCTAAATTAAAAAACTAAACTAGAAACCTTTGATTTAATTATTCAATCCTTTATTCTCATAAGAAAAAGATGATTAACTAATCAAAATTCAATATAAAATTGGATAAATATCATTAATCACATAAATGAATACAAATTATACCAAATCAACATCTAATTCATACAATTCTAAAATATCAAATAATAAAGTTAAAGAAATAAAAAAATTAATAAACAAAAGTTAATATTATAGCTTAAAATTTGATAATCTAAATTAGGATGACCTTAAATTTCTTGAATCAATTATAAAATTTACCTTCCATGAATTAAAAAAAAAAGAAATTTAAAGAAAAAAAGAAAGTTATCTGGAATTTATTTTCTTACTTTTGGAGATATAAACCCTATATATTTAATTTTTCTACTACAAAATCTAATGGATTAAGTTAATATATCTTTTAAGGTTACAAAGAATAGAACTTTGCTAATTTTAGAAACTTAAAATTTAATTTACAAAATTATATATTGCAAGAGTTATTATAGTAAAATCTTATAAGTTTGACTTCTAGCCATTATAAAAGCACCAAAACTACATAATTCTACTAAACCCCAAACATGAGAGTTATTAAAATAGATCCTAGAAAATTTTGGGCTTGGGTTTCACCTTTATTAAACCTTTGGAGCTCCAAATATGACTTAAAAATTAAGATTAGTTTAGCTTGAACAAAAATAGAACATTAAGTTGATAGCTATTTTTAACTTTTCAAATGTTTGAATTAGGCTTTGGTCAAACATGAAATTTGTAAAGTTTCCTTTAATCATTTCAAAGATATAAAGGTCACCTAATTTTTATATCTAGAATTCAAATTATAACTAAAAATCTAAAATAGTATAAAAATCCAACATTAATCAAACTATTTCAAAACATTAGAAAACTAATATCCAATCATATAAGATGACAATAAAATTAAGCATGTGAAACACACTAAAAGTTATAAGATAGAAGGATATAATATAGTTAATATTTTGCACATTAAACATAAATGCCCATGCATGACAAGCCAATAAATGACAAATATTAATATATAAATCAAGTACAACATTTACAAATCTAATTCACAATGCATACTTATGCATCATAATTAAACCATGTTTTTTGCATTCTCTTAAATTATCCATTTAGCATCATCTTATACATATTAGTTCATATACTTATCATAGAGTAAGCATTATACTTTAAAACTATTATAATAAGTAATAATTAGAAATGTGTATAGAGGGTATAATTGATTATGAAGTCCTAGAAAATAACTCTGCATAAGCATAATTGATTATGTAATTGATTATAGGAGTCTAGGGGATAGGGCTTCCAACATATAATTAATTAGGTAATCAATTGTGCTTGTTTAGAGACTAAAGCTTTCAATGTATAACTGATTATGCAATTAATTATAGTCTTCTAAAGAATAGATTTTTTAGGTATAATTAATTATAGCTTTCCAAAATATAACCTTTGGGATATAATCAATTATATAATTAATTATAGTATCATTTTTTACATATTTTCTATTAAAAGTCAGTCATTTTCTACATATTTCCTATAAAAAATTAGTATCCATTCAAGGAATTCTTGTATAAATCCCTTTTCTGAAGCAAATCACTTAACCATTTCATCATTAAACATAGAATCCAACATAAATCACCTCTCAACAACTATCCAACGCATCAAATTTCTCAATTTTGTACTCAACCATGAGGAAGAACCCAAACCTAACTCAAATCACTTAAACCATCCAAATATAAGTAGAATATTTACTCACCTCTATGGAAGAGATACTAAATGGAAGAAATGGTCATTTGCTTGCTCTTAATAATTAAAAATCAAATATTGAAGTTAGAGTTTCAAAATTCCTTTTTAAAGCTAAAAACCTTAATCACTTCAAATCTAATAAAAATAGAGGAAAACCTTACTAAAATCCAACCTTAAAAAACTTTACTTTGCTTGAATTGAAAAGTGTGGAAGGTAGATGAAGATGTGCATCCCTTATTGCTTGGCAAAAGAAGAAGAAAAGAAGAAGATTAAAAGAGGATTGATATGGTTATGGAAAAAAATAATCAAGTTGGATGAAGTATAAGGAAATAAAAAGGAATAAAAACTAAGGAAAAAATTAGAAAAAAAATATCCAAAGTCTCCTCCATTCTTGGTCCTTAAATCTTTCAATTTATTTTTCCTCAACTATTTCATGTAAAATTTGTATTTTAAAATTTTATTATAAGAATTGATTATTTCCTTCACAAAACAATTTAAATTTATAAAGGATGTAACATAAGTTACAATATTTGTAATTTAATAGAAACTACACATACAACAGGAACAATTTTACAAATTTAGTGTAAATATTTTCATTCAACAATTTATCTTAAAAGTACAAATAAATGAGAAAGGAAACAATAATTCTCATAATTTATTTTTTTTGAATCAATATTATGGTAAAAAAATACACCAAAATGATCACTATCACTTATAATAAATTAACAATTATATTTATCTAAATCCTTAGCAAAATGACTTACTTAAAATAACTCACACTAAATAATTATTGTTTTAAACTCATTAAATTTACTAATATATGTATCTAAATCCTTATAATAGTGCATATTTGGCTCATCAACATACTACAAATTACCATATGTTGAAGAAAGCTCTATTTTTCTTAATTAAAACCTAAAAGTTTTGATAATATAGTAACCTTCATTAACAACTCAAGAGTTTGGGTAGAATATTAAGATAACTCACTCATCTTTGATGCACATTTAGAGAAACTGTGAATCTTATTGAAACATTTCATCCATTCTCTATTATCTTTCGCCTTCAAACATTAGAAAGAAGAAGATATTAGAGAATAGATGGGATGCTTCGATAAGATTTATAACATCTCTAAATGTGGAGTAAGAATAGGTGAGTTGTCTTGATATTTTTTTTAAACTCTAAAGTTAGATAATGGAGGGGAAAATATTGCATAAATGTTTCAAATAAAGAGTGAGAATGAAATTTATAAGTAATTTAAAAAACCTTAGATGTTGGTTATTGACATAATGATGATGTCTTACATATGATCCTTTTCTAATTAAGCTAGTGGTTATCATACTATAAGACATTGATTAAAAATAAAATCATCATTTTAATTTTTTACATTTCCTAACTAGTCATTTGAAATACCTTTAGATAATGGTCAATTACAAAACCAATATAAGTTTTTGTAATTTTGTATAACCATGTAATTGTTATAGTTAATTTCGTCTAAAATCAACATGTTAACATTTAACATTTTCTTATCAGAATTTTGCAATACCTTTATTTGCGGGTTATTTAAAAAGCCAATATCTTTAGTTTCCTTATTTTTTAAGTAACTTTAAATGCAATACATATAGATATTGGTTAAATACAAATTTGACATGTAAATTTTTTTTTCTAAGTAAACTTTTGCAATTAGACATTTACATTAAAAATCAATGTAACAAGTTTTATTTAGATGTCAATTGATTTGTAAACCAATGTTCAAACTATTCACAGGAATTAAAATGTTACTTATGTATAATAACTAACATTTTAAATTTTTTCATAATTTTAAAAATATTACCATATAATAATAGATATGATCTTGCCTTTAGCCAATGTCTATGACATGATATCAATTGACATTTTTGTAATAGTAATGACTTTTTTTTCATATAAGGTAGGTAATTTTTTTTAAAAAAATCATTTTATATAAGATGGAGTATCTTATGAAAAGTGTCTCCGTCATTTTTTTTATATTACATAGAATCAATTACAATACACATATTTATTTATAGTTAATTTTATTAATACATGAAATGTAAATAACTATTCTCCTGAAATATCATTGTTCTATGTCAATTAAAATGTCAGTAACTTTCCCTTACTATGACCACCAAGGTGGTTAACTTAGTAAGATCAGATCATTATTTTAATTTAAAGGTCATTGGTCTAATGCAAGAATGTATCAATTTATGGCTAATAAAAAAAATGAAAAACTCTTAAGACTGCTAGCACTTTAATAGAGCTGTGATAACAGACTCATCTTTTAAACAGTAATTATGCCTTAAAGTAAACATTTTGAAGCAATAGAGTACTTTTATAATAAAGTCCAAGAGGAATAATCAATGTTGATTGTTTCTACGCTCTCTTTTTTAAAGAGAAAAGAATAAAACTTTCCCTTATTTACCATGTATATTTGCTTAGCTACAGAGAGATCATAGATTTTTCTCCCCCTTATAAAGTAAAATCATGGACCCATAAGGTAAATAGCTTTTTCCTATGATAATGTGTGGATTATTTTAATCAACGAATAATAGCATAATTTAAATCATCTTGATGTTATTCTTTAACTGAGCTACTAAAAGGAATATATGGTCCAACTTAAGATTAGGACATATAGAAATAACAAATGTCAAGTGATCATTCTAACCAAATTACCAATATAACTTGAGCTTTGATTTGTCAGTTTTTCATTTATTTCCAATAAGAATAAAAGAAAACCAAATTGAGATCATAATTTATGATAAAGTCAAAGTATGATGAGGCATGTTGTTATTTACGGATCGATTCATGTGAGCCATATCTTTCAGAGGATAGATTAAGTTAGTCTATATATTTCATAGGCTTCTAATATGGTAGTTCTAATCCAATCTTAAAAAAATTATGAATAAATGTACTAACCTATGAGCCTTTTTTAATTTAAAATATTTTAAATTTTTAAACTTTTAAATAATAAAAAAATTAAAACTATTTCAAGGTATCATATATTCATTTCTAAATAAGTTATAACATATTTAAAATTTATATATAATATTAAAAAATATTATGCATATACATATAAAATATTAATAAAATTAAAAATATAATTTAAAAATAATTCATAACATAACACCACATAATCAAAAGTGATAGAAAAGAGTGTAATTTAATATAAATTAAAAATTTAAACCTACATAAATAGTAAAAAATTAAGAATAAAAAAAATTCATATGAGCTAACCCATTCACTGATTAGCTCACAAGCCATGTGAGCTATACTTAAATTGACCTACATTTAAACAAGCTTTTTAAAATAGAAGCCCAAATTTACAAAAGTTTATAAATAAACATTTTAATCCATAAGTTTTTTTAACAATTTTAATGAGGTGTATAGTTTTTAATCTTCAAGAATTATTTCTCTCTTCATACATGGTTTATTATAGTAATCTTTCATGATTAAAAAATTCTTCTATTTTGATTGCCCTAGATGCATGCGTAATATGATTGTATTTGATAATTAGATTAGATTTCATCTCCTATGATATGTTTACTTTTTCAATAAAATTTTTACCTTTTAGTATACTTGGTAATAATAATTAGAATAAATTTAATAGCTCAAAGTCACTCCATCTAGTGATCCCAAATGCTAGTCAATGTACTAAATGCTTAATGTTACCTAAAATTTTTAATAATGTTAAAGGCATTAGAAATGGAATTCAAAATTAATTTTAAATTTTTTATACTTATTAGATTAGATTGATCTTTATAAGTTTGTTCCACTATCTTATATTTAATAACAATATTTAATTTATATTCATAATTGAATTTTGAATTCCATTTTTTATGCATATAATATTATTCAAAAAAAAATTCTGAAAACAATAAAGAAATAAGGATTCATATTGTTTCCTATAATATGAAACCATAATAACAAGGATTCATATTATTTTTGAAGACATGGGTTGCTAGCATAAATGAATAGACTAATTAATAATGAAAATTTAATGTAGTAATTCTTAACCTAAAAAATAAACAAGTCATATCATCATAAGAATAAATAGTTCAATTGAATATAACTAGCATCCTTCATAAGAACAAATAGTTTAATCTAACATAGTTAACACCTTTTAAGACAAAATACCATTCCATATTATATTTAAAAAATGGTTAAATATTGTTTACATGGGAATTTTGTTGTTAACAAAATTACCAAATCCATCAATACTTTAGAGGTGTAATGGCACCTAATATTATTTTAAGAACTTTATTTCCCTATTATATCTAAGGTCTAAATCCAGGACCATGCATTTGTAAGTTCAGTAGTTACCACTCCTATCATCACAACAAGAAAAAATTGTCCAAATTCCTCATCATATGTCATAACATAATTTATTTAACAATAAAAAGGTGAAAATCAACAAAGTAGGTAGAAGGAAAATTTTAAGATTGAATAAAAGACCTATCTAATATCGTCCATTATCTCTACTCAACCAACCTTCAAATGATCCCAAATTGAGTTTCTAATCAAACGGATTTGATCTCTTACTAATGACATAAAAGAAACACAAACACAACATTTTGTGAAAGGGGATTATTTCCTTTATCAAAACCTTACTACACATTCTTTGATGAGAGAAACTCTTTTTTGCACTGAAATAAAAAAAATGCAATCTTGTAGAGTTTCTAGAAGTAAGAGACCTCTTGATATAATTAGTTAATTAAACTGGATCATGGATCCTAGTTATCGTAGGATCCATATCCAATTAATAAAGGTGTAAATAAATTGAATCGAGCCAAATATTTATATAATAAAACTTGAGCTTGCCAAAAATAAACAAGCTTAAACTTGAGTCAAACAACATTAAAATTGAATATTTAAAACTTAAGTTTAACCCTAATTTGACAACAAGCCCAAATGAGTTTACATTACCTTATTTGAATGGTAAATGGCCTAATTTCTTATCAAACTTGAAATATTCAAATTTAAGTTCAAGTTTTTAATGAATATTATAAACCTAAACAATTTTATATAATCTTAGTCAAATAATTTGTTATTTTACCTAAATTTCATCGTATAAAATTTTTTATTTTACAAATAAATCAAGTACTAAATTTGTTTTTATCTCATTTTACTTATTAATATAAATTTTTTATAACAAATAAATTGATTAACAAATGTCTATACAATCATCACATAATATCAATAATTACACTTAACAAAAGTCAATGATTTCAATCAAAACATCATATTTTTTCTTGCAACATCAACAATTACTTATGTAATTAAATTTTTTATGTACTATGTTATTTTTATATGTTGTATAAAAATAAAAATATATTTTTATTATTAAATTTATTTAGGCTCGTAAATCATTCAAACCAAATAATATAAAAGTCAAGCTTCACACATATATTAATCAAGTTCAACTCATTTATGTTTGATTCATTTAAAATTAAATTTGAATTAAGTTTTTTGCAAGTTGATCTCAAATTATTGATGAATAATTTGACTTATTTGCATTCCTAATGATCAACCTAAATTGGGCCTAAATACTATATAAAATTCATAAATTTTATGACTAACAATTTGAACATTACACAATATTAACATTAATAATAATAATAATAATAATAATAATAATAATAATAATAATAATAATTAAATGAGGTTCAAAATTAAATAAAAATTCGAGCCTTATCTGCTCAAATAACCGCAACAAGAGATGCTTGAGGATGTGCTCATATTTTAAAAGGAATATCTGATCTAAAGACCCAAATTCAATATCACTGGTATAGATCCCCACCCACCATTTTTAAATACAATTCAGTTCAGCGGTAGAGATTCTTTCTCATGTTCTTCCGAGGTAGACCCAGGCCATGACCCCTGTTTGAAGAATTTCAACTGTGCAGCAAATAACTTTATTCAAAAGTAGGGAACTAGTTCGTCTTATCCCCAAATTCAAGTTGGTCAAAATGGAATTTTGGTGAATGGAAGGGCATCTGAGAATGGACTTTTGCTTATTGGAGCAAATGGAATCTTGAACACCCAACGGAAGGGCAAATGAGAAAAGAATAGAGCTCCTTCTATATGATCGTGACAAAGGCACTTATTACACTTTTGTTTAGTGATAATAAAAATAATTAAATTATTAATCACACGTAAATTAATATTAAAAATCGAATAAGGAGGTATTTATTATGTTAAGATCATCATAAAGTTCTCATATGCTAAAAGATGCCAAAATTATTTGTGTAAGTCATTCATATTTTTATAAGTTCATAATTTAAATTATCTTATAAAATTTATATTGAACTAGGTTAAATTATTTTGTGATATCTATATGCAAAAAATGAGATTATATTTGGCTATTTGTTATATTAAATTTTTAATATATATCTAATATTATGTAAAATAAGATGATTTTTAAAAATGAAAGAATTTTTTTTTAAAAAAAATAATTCGTTAACCATGTGAATTGAATGCATGAACGTGGCCGATGTGCACATGTTAATTAATTTGTAACTAGTGTACCGATTTTTTAATCAATTTTTTGAAGGTCAAATTCTAATTTAAAATGTATCAATCTCACAATCGCTTCATAATTCTTTCAATTAAATTAGCCAATTCGACTTGATTTTTATAATATTATGTTAGAAGAAACTTAATATCATTTTTCTATTAAACAACTGTTTAACATGAAAGAAAACTTCAAACTTTCAGGAATGTACCATAAATGGAGGTATATTCACTGCAAATTAAAATTATAGAATAATATATGTAAAATTTATTAATCATAGCTTTATAATTTTTTAACCACTTTATGTCTTTTTCAAACAAGTGTAAGGATTTTCAATCCGATATTCCCCAGAAATACTCACTTTGTATTTTTGTATCTTTTCCAAACATGTGTGAGGATTTTCAATTCCATATCCTTGTAAACACTAACTTTAAATATATTTTCATGCCTTAATTAAACATTTGTCCAAAGCAAATATATGTCCTAAAATATTTATTTGAAAAATCATTTAAATCCTAGTTCACTGACACAAAAATAATTTAAATAAAAATAATTCTAATTTAAAAACCAATAAAATCTATATAATATATGATTCGAAAAGTACTCTAAAATTCTGTACCAATACATAATTTTATAAGCATTGTAAAATATTTTCGTATCTTTTATAATTTTTGTTATGATATAAAACTGATAAAATTTAAAAAAGTTCATCCAACTTTGAACATAAGACCATAATTATATACATTTAATATATGTAAAACTTCTACGCACTTATTATTTTTATGAGAAAATTATGAAATATATATAAAATACAATCTTTTTATGATTTTTATGTTAGAGAAGAATCTGAAACTTCCAATTGCCACGGAACTACCTTGAACCTTTCGCTGCTTCGATGGCCTCGCCTGTGTGACTGGCTGCCTGAACCTACCGATGGACGCGGATTTCAACCCAACTACCCCGGAGCCAGTTTCTGCTAAAATTTGATAGTGTGGTCTTTTCAAGAATATTATTAATTAGGGGAATTCTAAATTATGTCATAAATTTTAAAATTTGAAATAACATAATAATTTTAAAAATTATTATATTATAATTATGGATTATTCTACTATACTCAGACTAAAAGTCTGCGTATGGATACTTTAATTTAGTGGTAATATAATAACCATCAGATTTAAGAGATAAAAAAATGGATGATTAATATTAATTTATAGACTACTTACTGAAAAAATAAATATTACTTATGTGATATTAATTTTCTAATTCTCATACTTTATATTTTTTTAAAAAATGACCATATATACACCAACATATGGATAGATCCAATTTTATATTTTTTATAATTTTCTAAATTTTTTTATTGAACATGCAGATGAAAATGCATTAATTAAATTTTTAATAAAGAACAAACACTTAATTTCTTATTTAACATAATAGAAAGCATATAAATGGTTTACATTTTGAAAAGGAATATTGAAATAATATTTTTTTACATTATCATACTTTTAGATATAATAGTATGATTATCAATTAATTTTTTTTATAGTAATACTATCATTTTTAAATTTAATACTTAATTTATTTATATGTTTTTTGCATTAAATATGAATTTGTTATTTTATTGTAATTTGTGAAATAATTTTTTGAGTTTTTATAAATTTTTTTAGAGTTAAAATTTATATATCTATTAATGATTTAAAATGGACTTTTATAATGAATTATTAATATTAGACCAGTATTATTGGATTGATAGTGATTTGTATAATAATTTATTAGGTTATAAAATATATTCAATAACTAATATATGTGATTTTCATATAAATTATTTATATTGAGACAAAATTATAAATGATAGATCATGTGTATAATATATTAAAAAAATTATAATAAAATTTTTTACTTATGAATGTATTTTTAATTTTAAATGTTAAATATTTTTTATAAATTTTCTATTCCTAATGAAAATAAAAATGGAAAATAATTAAAGCAAATACACGAATTCTTTATTTTGATGAAAAATATGTACTTCTAAATTTTATATACATAGGTGTATAATATTAAAAATAGTATTATTAATCTCGATGTATTTAATTTTTTAATTTTTTAATATTTAGGTAATGATAAAGAGTTTCAAAATTAATTATTTAAATACAATACTATTAGTAACATTATCATTTCTTAAGGAAGCATATAAGATATTAAAATTGAAATTCAAAATTAAATTTTAAATTTTTATATGATGAATTTATGATATTTTTAAAATTTTAAATCAAAATAATTTAATCACATCTGTTAATATATACATAGTTATGATTAAATAATTTTAATTTAATAATTAAAAATTTATTTATATCATTTTGAGTATACGTGCATAAACTATTTATTAGTAAGGTATATAACCAATACATTTTTATTTACATATTTTTATTCATATATATAAATAAAAATATTTTTTAAACAATAAAATACCAAAAATTATTTAAAAATTATTTATCCATTTTTTAAAATTTATTCTTAAAAAAATTTAAAATCATAATCTTGCATACTATTTTTAGAATCTAACATATAAAATTAGATTATATATATATAAGCACCAATTATGAAAATATTGTTTCAAAAATTAAATATAATACATATATTATGCAAATCCTAACTTTCAATGTATAATTCTTAAATTTAAATTGAAATACTTCAAATATTTTTAAATTTTAGATTCATATACAAAAAATTTTGAAAGTTAATTAAGTCAATATTTTATTAAGAGAAATAAATAATAAATTTAAAAGAAAGCTTAAGTTATGTATTTTCCTTTACTTTTTTTTGCCATAAAACATATTCAATAATCAATACATGTGACCTGAATATAAATTATTTATATTGAGTTAAAATTATAAATGATAGATCATGCTTATAATATATTAAAAAACTTTATAATAAAATTTTTTATCTATTAATGTATTTTTAATTTTAAATATTAAAAAAAATTTGTAAATTTTCTATTCTCAATGAAAATGAAAATAGAAAATAATTAAAGTAAATGTATGAATTTTTTTTATTTTGATGAAAAATATGCACTTCTTAATTTTATATACAGAGGTGTATAGTATTAAAAAAATAGCCTTATTGATCTTAATGTATTTAATTTTTCAAGTTTATACGTCATCGAAAGAATTTGAAATTACAATGAAACTTTTTAGTTTTCATATTTTAATTTTTGTTTTGAAAATTTTCATGTATATATATATATGTGTGTGTGTGTGTGTGTGTGTGTGTGTGTGTGTGTGTGTGTGTGTGTGTGTAAGATAAAGTCTAAATATTTAAATCTATGAAAAGATATTTAGACCTAACTTATTTTTATAAACCCATAAGTTCATCAAAAAAATTTAGGGCAGAAATAAAATTAAATTAAATTTAAGCCTTAAATTGTAAAGTTTATAAATAGATAAATTACCCAGAAATCTCTTTGATACATAAATAAGTATCATTTATTCATTGATTTATCACTAAGGGTATCAATACCTAGACTTTTAGTCTGGGTATGGAGGAACTATCCTATAATTATTTGATTATATTTATAAAAAATAAATATTTTTAATTAAATATTTTTAATTTAATAGTTACAAAACTTATCACATTATTTAAAATTTTGAAGCCCTAAAACATCATGGCAAGCACATATTAATTAGTGTCATAATGAGATGTTAGTGTTTCCTCTTAAGCATATAAATATTATATAGCTTTCGGCAGCACTATATACTAAATTGTTGGTATTAAATATTATATGCACTAGATGCAATGAATTGTTGTATGCCTTTGAATCATTCTCTTTTCTTTTAAATAATATTTTAGATTAGATTTTAGATAATATATAACTTATTCTTCCATTGAATAGAAAAAAATTTAGTATTATATTAGTATTGACAATTTAATATTATTTTTATATAATTTTTAAAATGTATATTTTTTAATTTTCAATATCAAATTTAATTTCTACTTTTTAGAGATGTATTTTATAGTTAATTGTTACAAGAAAACTAATATATTTATTAAATATTATATGAATGTAGTAGTGAGTTTTCAATGTTAATATAATATTAAATTTTTTCCTTATTGAACATGCAGGATCTAGATTCTTCCGATAAATTCCATCAATGTTTTAGTCAACTTTTTCTTTTAATTTAAATAGATACAAAAAAACGTTTTATTTTAAAAGTCATATTTTTTTACTAAAACTTATTACTTTAATACATAAGAGATTATTATATATATTTTTCTACAAATTTACACCCTCTTTAAAGAGCAGGAGGAATCCGAATTTGAAGATGGGTGGTTGGCAGCCTACTCGCATATTTCAAATGTCCAAGTACACATTACCATAAAAATTGTCTAAGTACATCGTGCACTGCAATGTTCCTGTTAATCCCCTTTAATTGCAAAGATAAAAAAAAGGCAAGATTAATATGCATTGTTTTGTAAAATTTTATATTTTCTTCTTTTTATAAATTTACACCCTCAAGATCAACTTTTAAGAAATTGACAGGATTGATAATCGGTTTCTCCGTTTATTTAATGCAAAATTTCCTTATAAAATGTTTGTTCCGCGAAAACTTTCTCTCGCATATTCAAAAACATTTAAAAAAAATAAAATTTATATATATGGTTTAAATTTAAAAAAATACTTTTAAGAATTTTTTTTTTTTGAAATTTGAATGATAGACGGGAATCTTCACAAGAATGATTCAACTTTTAAAAAAAATCTAAGGATGTTTTCAATTTAATATTTCTTTTAAATATCTATACAATAAATATCATATATTCTCATAATATAAAAATATTTTAATAATATAAATAAATTATCTTATTTACTATTTTATCAAAACTTTGTTACAATTAACATTGTATTTCACTACTATCTTTGATTACCATCGACAACTATTGCTGCCAATATTTATTATTAGTAATTACCATTAATCACTATCAATTACTCATTATCTGTTACTGATAATCATTACTAATCATTATCTATCATATATAACCATTGTCATTACCATTTATTATTGGTGATTTCAATTAATTACCATTCATTATTGATGAGTATAATCGTTGTTACCCATTACCTTTCACAAATGACTACCATTGCCTCCACTCATTATTGGTGACATCCTCAACTATCACCTAGCACCAAAAATCACTCGTCAACCAACACCCACTGCCAATTAGCCACTATTAATCACATCATTACTACTATTTATATTATTAATTATTCAATTTTTTATAAAAATATTTATAATTTAATAATATTTTTAAAAACATACAAATTAATTAAAGCATTATATTATAACATTCTTAAAAATATTTTTAAATAAACTAAACATCGCAATTTCACATTTCTAAGAATTAAAATTCAGAGAATTACATTCTTAAGAATATTAAGACTATAAAAAATGTATGATTCTTCTAACTAATTGTCATCTTTCTATATTAGGCTAATATTTTTGTAAACTACAATACAAGTGTGTTACAAATTTCTTTTTAAAATAAATTTTTAACTAAAGGGCATCAAATTTCTCTATAATTTTAATAATTAGTAAGAGCCTATGCATGGCATGAGGTTAATAAATATTTCAAATTAATATTATACAAATAACTATTTCAAAATTATTTTAAGAATGCTAAATTATTGAATAATTAGTTTAATACTATAAATATGAAATCATAATTTACATTATCCTTCTGTTATGCATTATCAATTATTATAAAAATATATAAATCTTATTTTCATCCATTAAACTAAGATTAGGGTTAAATTTTTTTTGTTGATTCAAATATGATTAAAGTTCAAATTATTATTTATTAATATTAATTAATAAATGTAACATTTATCTATACAAATAATTATCTCTTTAAATTTGTTTGTAATTATTTATTTTTTAATATAAAAAAAATTGTAAAACTACAATTTAAATAGTGGGGGCATGTTATTCATATTAAGTTAAAAAAAATCTTTATTAAGATGATTGATCTAGGGTTAGAATTTATGATTTTAGTCTTAAAGCCATGAGTTCAAGTTAAAAGAATGTAAGTTTGCCTTTTTCATTAAAATTTTAGCCTCCTATTATATTAATTAAATAAGTCAGACTAATAAGTCTATTATATTAGTTAAATAAGTCAAACTAATAAGTTAATAAAGCAAGCTTAAACAAGTCAAATAAAACTTTGAACAAGCCAAATTGTAGGCTATTCATGAATTATTTGATTTATTCCATCTTTAATAATAATTTATTTAATACATATATATAATTTTAAATTTGAACTTTAAATATGATGAGGAATAAATTGTTAGAAATTTTATATATGAGCCTTGAATTAATTTATAAATAATTATTAATGTTGACATTATTTTACACTCAATATTTTGGTGATTATAATGTATTAGATTTAAGCTTAATATAGGTTAACTAAATATGAATCTTGAGATAGGTAAGATCAATGATCTTACCTAGTTAATTAAAAGGAATCATTTTCCTCTAATAACTTACAATCTTGTACTTTTATCCCATCAGACTATAGAGGTGGTTTGTTCTCATGAGATAGAATAAATAGTAGGTTATAATAAAAGAAGTATATCCATGTAACAAATTTCTTCATCTGTTTTGTGGTAAATTAGGAATTCATCAATATGAAGATTAAAGGTATCTACACAGTTCTCTTCTATCCAATTCTCTATATAAGAGAATTTAATGTTAATCATTAAATCATATTGTGATTTACAATTGAAAATTTAGAATTAAGTATCAATATTATAAAGTTCTCCCAACATAAAATTCCTAAGACAAGATCAAGTAATATTATTAGAATATTAAGTGACGTATAACTCCTGAAATTTAGAAAGGTGCATCTAATTTTCTTGTTCCTTTAAGTTAGGTACATTTTATCCACATCCATTTACCTTGTATTCATAAACCTAATGCAACACATAATAGCTATTACCTAATCACAAAAAACCATATTGTCTTTAAAAAAATTAATTAGAGAACTAAACCTATATAGCGTTTAAAGATGAAAAACAAAAGTTCGAGAAGAAAATTTCATGAAAGAAAATTAAAAATTGTAATAAAATCATCCTATCAAAGTATCATTAAATTGATATTTGATCCATTGTAAATTCTTGAAAGACAATAATGAATGACATCTCTCTTTATTTTACCTTGTATGTGTCCTTACAATTTCATGTATATAAAACTTCACAATTTAGATTAAAATTGAAAAATAATGAATTACTTTTTTAATTTTTGAAAGAAAATGGAGGTTTATAATAGTTGCATATAAGTATTTTACTAAGTTTATGGACCTAAAATATAATGTGCTTAAACACTTTATTTTATGCAACAAATAAGATAGCTATTAATAAGCTATAAGATAATAATAAAAAGGATTTCACATAAAATAAAAAATTTTAATTTAATAAATTACTTTAAATAACTATAAGCTAATAGCTTTTAAATTTTTTAAAATTCATTATTTTTCTTTCTATTAGTTTCTAACTCATGCCTTTAATAAATAATTATATTTTTAATTTAAATAATAAATAAATAAAATTAATTAAATGTATGATGTCATAAATTATAATTAATTTAATTGTAATAATTATGTCTTCATTCTAAACTAAAAATATAAAAAAAATATGCATGTAAATAAATATTTAAAATTATAAAATATAATTAATAATATTTCTTATGAATAATAATTAAATAAAAATTATGTAAATAAATAAATATGTAAGATCCAATACTTTAAAATCTAGCCCAATTATCGACCTAGTAACACAAATAAGTCAAAGTCGGATTGATTTAATTAATTGAGTTAGGTAGTTCAACCGGTTGCTATATTTTTATATATAATAAATTATATTATATATATATATATATATATATATATATATATATATATATATATATATATATATATGCATATATTTTATTGTTGCATTTCTAAAATAATAAATAAATATTAATCTTACTATAATTACAATAACCATTCAACACAACTTTGGTTTAAATAAAAAATAAATGATAAATTTTTTTAATTCAATTTACTTTTACATAATTTTTTTCATTTAGTAGTCATTGCAAATGAAAAATAATATTAATTTAGAACAAAAATTATTTATCCTGATCTTTATAGTTTACCAAGAATTAAGAAAAAAATTTCTTTTAAAATTCTTGGATAGATTCAAGAATAATCCATACAAAAAAATTAATAATTTTCTATTTTTTAGAAATTAAAATTTTTAATTTTTTTAAAAAAATTATGATTGCTGAATTTTTAAATTCAATATCTTAGAATATGTCTCTTTACATTATATTTTCCTAATTAAGGCTTCCTTAATTTTTTTTCTTTATTTTTTAATTAGGTTTTCAAATTAAATGGGAGTTGGAATTTATCATTTTGTCAAAACAAAAAAAAAAAAAGAAATAGGTGAATGAAATAGGAGTTATATACATAAATTAGGTACTTTAAAAAAAATAAGAGTTATATACATATCTATCTATAAACTCATTAATAAATTATTCCTTGAATATCTTAATAAATCAAGTCAAATTGAAATTTTAACCTACAAATAAAATATAAGTTAGGCTTAAATTAAAAAAGTTTTAAAATAGGCTAACCTAGTTATGTTAAGATTTGACTTCACTTTACTTAATTCATTTTCATTCTAATTACTATTCGTGTCATTACAAAAAAATATTTTAATTTAAGAAATATTTATTAAAAAATAACAAAATGCCTTAAAATAAATATGCTTTTATAAAATTTTATAAAGAATAAAAATTAAAAATTTTTATGACTGAACCTCGATATAAGAGTGCGTGGATAAATGAATGAAAATAAAAATATGCATCTAACATTGCTAATATATATATATATAAGTAACAGAGAAATTTTAATTCTACACACTAAAGTAAAACTAAATGTTTCCCTCAGACCTTATAGAATAGCTTTTAATTAATTAATAATTTGTCTAATGTATTATTTGAAATGGACGGATGAAATAATAATCATAATAACTAAGAAAGGCAAATCTCTCTATTTATTGGTGTAATTTTTATTATAATTGACGAACTACTATGCTTCATATAACTAATCAAAATGTTTAAATTTTACCTTAATTTCTCCCTGGTTCAACTCAACATGCAACTTTTTATAGAAAAATTTTTCGTTAAGTGTTTTTCAACATGTAAAACTGATTAATATGGGGAAAAAAAATTCTTGCCCAGATCAAGTGCTTATTCCCAATCATTATTGAATTGGATGCTTTATCTGTAAATAATGCTCTTAAATCTAACGGTCTGTCTTCTTCTTCTTCTTGTACTGCCAACAACCTCATTGAAGATTTTAAAGAGATGCTTGCTGAGATGGGGATGCCTCTGGTTCTGCATGTTTACAGGGAGGCTAACTCCTTGGCTGATTTTTATAATATATATATATATATATATATATGTATATTTGTGGCTAAACGTGCAGCTTCCCAATGTAATGCTTTGAATATTTTGGAATCTCCTCTTCAGGAGCCCTTTTTGTATAGTTAAATTATGATGCACAGCGGAAATTGGAGAAAAACTAGGAATTTCCAGGAAGAATAAACAAATATCCAAGATGAAGAAAAATGCCCAGAGAGGTAATTAGAGTGAGAGATGATAAAAAGAGGAAAGGAAGAGAGGAAGAAGAGAAATTTAGTGCGTGTGAGCCTCCATGGATGCAAAGATGAGAAATGGAGATAGGGTCAAAGGGACAATAAAATCATTACAGAAAAATTGTTTCTGATATTTTAATATCGATAGAATATTAGAATCTTTAAAGAATATTTTTAACAGAAATTATTATAGGTTGGTGTGTAAATTTTGAAATCACAAAGGAATTCCGTGTAATTTTGATAAACAATAAAGAAGGACACTGTATTTTACCCTTAGCGTAAATATGTATCTAAGTAAATTTTGAAATATGATCATCATTAGTATTGGAATTCAATCACGACTTAGGACTTATTTGATAATTAAATTATATTAATGGTTAATTAATTAAATTAATTATTAGACAATAGAGAATTGTATTAGTTGATTTAAGCAATTTCTAGTATTAACTATTTATATAAAAATGCTTCATAAAATTAATTATTTATTATTATAATATTTTATATTAGAATATATTATTTATTATATTAAATTTGTTAAAAAAATTATATCATTATAGTTTATTATACTTATTTAATTTTCCTTTAGGAAATGAACAATTATAATTTTTTAGTGAAGAAATACTTGTAATATTTTAATAAATGTAGTAACTATTAAAATTTATTTTATAAATATTTTTAATACTAAATTTAAGATTTATATGTTTATGATTAAAAATATTAACTGAATTACATATTTTAAGTAAAAAAAATATTTTTCATAAGTAATATCATTCTGTGGTTTCTTTTTTTAATATTTACTGTTCTTTAATTTAAAAAATATTATTTGAAAAAATTAATAATTTTTCAATATATTTTTAATTATTTATTATGAAATGAAACATATATTCTCTTCTATTTTTTTACAATTTGATAGAAAAGATATGATTATATTCATGTAAATTTTTTATTTTTATATAAATACTTTAATGTAATTTATTATACTTGTTTAATTTTTATTTAAAAAATAAATAACTATAATTTATTATATGTATTAGATTTTCTCTGATAAATAAATAAATAAAATTTAATATTTTCTCATTTATCAAAAATTGAAATGTAAAAAAATTTATTATTATGGCCTAGAATGTCTTTTTATATACTAGATACAAATTAACTATTTCAAAAAATTACTATTCTTAACCTAGATTTTTCTCTATGAAATAAATAAATCAAATTTAATATTTTCTTATTTATCAAAAATTGAAATGTAAAAAAATTATTATTATGGCCTAGAATTTTTTTTATATACCAAGTACAAATTAACTATTTCAAAAAATTATTATTCTTAACTTTTTCAAAATAACTATTTGAAGGTTAATAAACTAATTAAAATAGTTATTTACCAAATATTTAAATCAGTTAAATGTTTTGATTAAATAATTGAAAACACTTAATTTACTTAAAAATTAGTCAAAAAATCATTTGTCAATCATCCTCTTATTCTGAATAAGCTAAATCTATTTCAAAATTTGTTTGTTTAAACTTAATTTGTATTTTGTTGATAAATTAAATTTTGAATTCCTTTAAAAAGTATAACCTTAAGCTTAACCAAATTTGAATTCCTTTCGATTCTCAAATCAATTTATTGACTTAATTAAATAGTTAAAGACACTCAATTTAGTTAAAAATTGATCAAAAAGTTATTTATCAATCATCCTCTTAATTTAAATAAGCTAAATCTATTTCAAAATTTTTTAGTTTGAACTTAATTTGTATTTTGTTTATAAATTAAAATTTGAATTCCTTTAAAAAGTATAACCTTATATATTAGCCTATACAAGCTTAACCAACTTTTGGACTCCAAATAAGTTATCAATAAATTTATAAACTTAGAACTTCTCAGCCATAAACAAGCCTTTTAGTAAAATAAATTTGTTGAATAAATATCGCATACAATGAAATTTAAATTCTAATTTTATTAAATTTTTAATAATTCCATAAAAAAATTATAATCACATTTATTTAAGATAAAAAATTAAATAACACAATAATATAAATTGAGTTTCATGTTGAATTGAAGAAGAAAAACAGGACACATGATAAAACAATAACAATTATAATACAATTATATCAAATAATTTAAAATTGTTTGTTTAGAGAAATATATCAATTAAATAAGGCTGCTCAATTACCCAACAAAACACACTTAAAGTTAAATAAAATTAACTAATAGATCAATATATTAATTTAAGTCTAATTTATTTAATTAAATAAATAAATTAAATTAGGCCTTTAACGAAATATTTTACAGGCGACTCCCGGCGGCTTGTTACTGTTTAGAAGGGGAAAATTTTTAATGTACCGTACCAATAAATGGAGGTTTTTGTAATATAGAAACCTATGGATATAAAAATTGAAAGCATTGGGAATCCGTTTATTATGAAAAAAAAATATAAAATATAATTATAAAATAAAAAATATAACAAAATATTTTATTTATTTAAAAAATGTCTTCTACTATAATATTTCTGAATATTATTTTTTAATTATTTATACAAATAATATATCACTCATATATTTATATATATAAATAATATTTTTATAAAAATTTCTTTAATAAAACAAACAAACTTTAAATTATATTCATCTTTTTTAAAATTTAATTTAATTAAATTTTTTTATTTATATTTAATTTTTATTCAAAAAATTAATATAAATTTTTTAAATAAAATAAATATGAATGTAATTATATTAAATTTTGAAAGAAATCGGGGTAATTTATGGGTAATTTATGGGGAATCGAATCGAAAAGAAGGGAAATTCGAGTCGGACAAAATTCATAATTTGCCACGTAAACTCTCCTTAAAAGGAGAGGAATAGGATCAGATCCCATTCGTAACTACTTTGCTTGCGGTTAAGGGGAGTCAACGCAATAGCGGCTAAGAAATTCTTCTCCATGGGAAAGCCATCGGAAGCGGTGCTCGGAAACCTAGACGTTCTCACGGAAATCCTCCTCCGATTACCAGCAAAAGCGCTTCTGAAATGCAAGTGCGTTTCCAAGCAATTGCTTTCCCTTATCTCCGACCATGAGTTCCGCCGCAATTATGTTCTTCGCCACCAAAGCCCTCACTCTGTCCCTTCCGCACTTTTGCTAAGCGGCCATTATTCACCCTTTCCTCACTTCGTCCCTCTGTGCAATCCGAGTAGCAACCCTGATAATTCAACCTTCAAAGCTCCCGACTTTGATTATTTGGACCATTTTGGCGTTTTTGTCGAGGGATCCTGCAATGGATTGCTGCTTTGCTCTGCCAACTACGGTGAACAAAGCCTCCGCCATTTCGTTTGCAATCCTACAACCAAGCAAGTCAACAGAATCCCAAACCCTAATTGGGAAACTGGCGAAGACGTGTTGTCACTTTGCTTAGCTTTCGACCCTGTGAAGTCCCCTAATTTCAAGGTCGTTTCGCTTCGGAGATCAGAAGATTATGGTAACATGTTGCGGATTGGTATATATTCATCGGAGACCCACGTTTGGAATGACCCGAAAGTTTCTTTCATCCCTCCAACAGGAATGGGAGTTAATGCTGGGGTTTTCTGCAAGGGTGCTATTCACTGGTATAGTGTTATTGATTACGCTTTGTATTTTGATGTTGATACCCCTTATTTGAGATCAATGCCAATGCCTTCGTGTAAGGTATCTTATTGCAATCGTGAAATTAGATATTTTGGGGAGTCTAGAGGCCGATTGCTTATGATAGTGTTTGACATGCCTAGACTTAAGGAGTTTGATATTTTGGAGATGGAGGATGATTACTCTGGATGGTCTGTAAGGTATCGTGTGAACTTCTCTGCTATGAAACTCTCATCTCCGGATCTTATTAAAGGAAATTTGTATTCAATTTTGTGTGTTGTTCTCGGAGAACAAGAAGACGACTCAACGATTGTATTGTTAGTTAAAAAGACGGTGGTGTCCTGTAACCTCAGTTATTCAAAGTTGGAAAAGCTCCAAGTTTTGGAGCCTTGTGGCATGCGGACTGCCAATTCAAATGGCAGTAATGGATTGTCTTTATCACAATTGAATCAAAGCCGAGTCTTTCAATACTTTGAGAGCCTTGCCTGTGTTTAAGTTCTTGCTGTCCACTGTTTTTGGATGCCAGATATCACAACAATTTGATGATTCTCAGTATGAATGCAAGAAATTATGGTGACATTGATGGGAGGTCTTGACTTTACTTCAGCTGCTGCTATTTTTAATCACCAAGCTGAATATAATTTCCTGGATATAACGGTTAGGAATATTTTGTAAGTATTGCTTCTCTTTTGTAGAATCAAATGTCACACTGTTGATGACTCTGAAGTCAGTTAGATTATGTTGCCATATTTTTTAGTTGTTATGAATTGTAGCCACAGTGCTATTTCTTCAGTTTAGTTTCAATTGGATTTGATTAAATATTGTCCTGACACTATCCGTGAGTTACTGCTTACTGTTAACTTTCAAATTTGTAAGTGCTGAGAGAGTTGATTAATAAGTAATGTTATTTTTCTCTTGCCCCTTCCTTCTCTTTTCTTGTTGTCTTTCTCTCTATATCTTATACGTTTCTCTCTGAATCGTAGAATCATGTGGTGGTGGGGATAGTTCATACTTTCTATATAGCAGCGCATTATGTTGGCCTTTGCTTGCTCTTCTATGGTGTATGAGGTTGAAATGAATGCTAGTATTTCCAAACAGTAAGGTCAACCTGTTCTTGGTCTGCGATAAGATTATGCTTGTTGCTTTGTTTTTTAAAGGGATAAATTTCACTGTTTTTTAACGGGATCAGAATGCTCTTTCAGACCTTTGATTGAGGGGTCTTTTGGTTTTTTCAGGTAATTATTATCTTTAATGTTTTCTTCTTTCTTGAGGATGACTTATCCTCTTCTCATGCGCTCTTCTTTCTTCTCTTAACATAATATTCGTTTTTCTTAAAAAAAAAAAAATTAAGGTGATGAACACTGACATTTGTTATTCAAAATCCTCTGGTTCTCACTCTTGCTTACTGATGAAATGGTAATTGAGATATCATCTGAAGGGCATCTACCATCCAAGTTGCTCAGGATTTGAGAGGACTCTAAGGCTCTAATTATCTTTCAAAAAAATATATTTTATAGGAAAATCTTAATTTTTTTGTATAAATAAATGAATATCAAGTGATTAAAAATAGTTTTTTTTTTAAAAAAGAAAATGTTATTTTCTATCAAATTTTTTATATTTAATATTAATTATATAAATTATTCTTTACCTTGTCGATATTTTGTAACTATATTCTTATAAAAAAATATTTTCTGCCAATACAATAGAAATGTAGATGGTTGAAATTTTGTTAATCCCAGTAAATTTCGATTTTCCCATCCTAACACCTACGGTAAAGGCCGACTAGTTTCGGTGTAGCTCGTGCCTATGAAACACTAATTATGCTTGGCCCAGTAGTTTAGGATGACAAAAGGGGGTCAATCAATGTTACGCAATGCTGATGTTTAATATAAATTTTATAGGGTATTTTACATGATTATATATAGTTATTTTAATTGTTTGAGGGACGTTAAAATAGAATCAGAATCCTAATAGAGTACTGTGATGTTTAAATTATCTTTTAAAATTGTCTTAACCTTTAAGTAATTTGGGCTGCTTTAGTTTTACTTAAAGGTTAAGCCTTTTGTGACATCTATATTTCTTTGTTGTAAAGGTTTCCCAAGTCTTTCATGAAATCATTCAGTTTCTTTATAATAAAATAAGATATTCCATTTGTTTTTCTAGTTCGAAGTCGATATCTAAATATTTAGCAATGATTTGATTATATTATCGGTTATTTAATTTAATTAATTATTAATTATTAATTAATTGTATTAACTAATTTAATTAAATGATAATATTTGCTCTTTGTAAAATTACCTATTTATTATTAATTGTTTACATGACATATAAGGTATGATTATATTTTTTTACTTTAATCATATTTTAAATTTTATATATTATTTATTAAATTAAAATTTCTTCTAAAAACATATATTATAATTTATTATTTATTAAATTATTCTTCAAAAAATAAATTACTATAAATTGTTAAAATTTTATTTTAATAAAAATGTAACTTGATAAAAAACAATTATATTATTTATAATGTTTTGTATGTTAAGTGATTCCTTATTAACTGATATTTTAAAAAATTAGATAGAATAACGAATTGATAAAATGATTGTATATGTATTAAATATACATATATACATTAATTTTAGTTTAATGTGAAAACAATTTAAATTCATCGAATAATTATAAAATATAGTAATAATTATTTTGTTAATATATATTAATTTTATTATGTAAATTTAATTAATAAAAAATTAAATAATTATTTATTTATGAAAAACTATTATATTCCAATATATATTAAATTTATACATATACAATTAAAAATGGTCAATGACTTAATGATTGGGCTCTTATTTTGTATACCCTATGGTTTGAGGTTCAATTCATCTATATCATATTTTAAGCAAAATAATAAATACATATAATTATATAATTTAAGGATAATGTTATCTTTTTACCTATCATTTTTTAATCAACTAATTAAATTTTAAAATAACTGATTGAGCTCCAATTAACTAATTAAAACAACTGTCTACCAAATACTTAAAATAGTTATTTAATTTGATTAATTAACTAAATATTCTAAAATCATCCAGAAACTGATGAGACAACTGATAGTGAAACACATCGTAATTAACTTCTTGCATTGTCATCGTTATGTATCCCCTCTCTTTCAGCAGCATGGGCTCTTCCCTGTCATATGTTCTTTTAGCACTTAGCCCCAATGGGAGTTAATCTCCTTTCCTGCTTTCTCCATTGGTGAGAAGTGTCCATATTGAAGAACTTGTGAACAACAAATTCACATTCTCTTTCATTTTTTTTTGTTTTTTATTTTTATTTTAAGTTAAATTGAACTTTTAATCCTTATCGTTGTTTATTCCAATTTGTTATTCCCTTTTTATGTTATTTTTCTTTATAATTAGGATATTATAGTTTAATTTCATTTGGAATTAGCTCACTACGATTGTTAAATGGGATATTATTGTATACAATTATTTAACATCACTAATATTTGTTCACTTGTACAATTATTCACTAGAACGGAATGACAAATTGTTGCAAATTGAAGGAAATATTCAGATAAATACAATGAAATCAAATTCATGATGATGATGATGATGATGATAAAACAAACCTGCATCGATGAAAATGACTAAAATTTTACTTTGTTCATTTTTATATCATGAAGTAATTGCATAAACTAACAAACATTTATCATAATAGACAACAGTATACGAAAACCTCTAAATTAATAATAATAGAAAGTTAGTTACGAACAAAAATAAATTCTGAACACCAAAATAGAAAAATAACTACAAGAATGAAAGTGACTAAAAATATAATTTAACCTATATTATATAATATCTAGATGACCACATGAACCATCAACCAAGAAAAGAAAATTCTGCAATTGATTTAGAGATCAGATTGAGCCGAATCTCATTGAAATATAACAACACTTCAGCTAAAAGTGCCTAAGACAAGCTTTCTTCAATGGAAGATGTGTATCTGAGAACGAACCATCTACGATTTGATCAAAAACCCATTTATTAGCAACCTCAGTGTAGTGGACACCATCCCAATTGATCTTCACTGATGGATCCTTGCATGGTTTCCCTATCAACACCTCTTTTCCATGAATTTTGATCTTTGCACCACATCCAATGTTCTTGTTGAAGTTGTACTTCCCACCGTGCCCACAACAAGCTCTCAAAGGTTGCTTAAAACCTGCATTAACCAATAAATAAATCACTCATCATGCTAGAAGACGAGTTTTTGTATGTTCTAATTATAACGAGACTCTTATTCCACCTAATAAGTAAAGCTTTATCGTTAACTTTTACAATTTTTCTAAAAATCTCGTGTTATAATTAAAGTATGAAATATAAAAGTTTTTTTGATTAAAAAAATAAAAATACAATACAGATTTAGCAAACTCTAATATGAATAATGCTACATTCACACTCAAATTATCGTACAATATTCTCATTTTTATAATAATAGAAGTGACAAGTTATTTAACATATATATAAAGTGTAAGAATATGAAAAGAAAAAATTCTAAAGATAACATCATTTGTCACTATACTATTAAAAATGGCATACATAAGGCTCTCACTTTGTGGGAGTAAGTCTCATGACCTTATGAAATTCACTTTTTTATCACAAAATAAGGCTGCAAGATAATTTTGAGCACTTCAACAGATTTTTTGCTTACCATGCTTTGCTGCTTGGCTAATGAGGGAGTACTTCACAGAGTAAACATCAACATTGGTTATTGCAGCCAAAGGAAGTTCCTTTCTGAGTTGAATCACAACTTCTTTCAATTTAGCATTATAAAATCGAGCCACTTCATTGATAGCCTTTACACATCCCACTTTGTCTAGCTCAGCTGCTCTTGCTGCTGGCCGGTCCATCATGTAAGGCAAACAGCCAAGTGGACCTGTATTGTGCAACCAGAAAGACCTTCCTCCAAGACCATATATATACTGGAAAATGAAAACATAGCAAATTGCATCTTAGATCAATATATCCTATTATGCAATCCTGATCCTTAATTTTTGCGGGCCCTACTATTATAATAGTTAGAATAATCCTATTTCTCTCGAAAGTCTTGAGTTGAAAAAGCAATTCCTAATGGTTAGGAGCCATTGGATTCATATGACGGCAGGATTCAAAGTCCAAAATCAGCTGTCAATATACAACTTAAACACTTTCCGAACCCATTTCGCTAAAATTTGTCGGTACACAGGTTTTTCCTAGTAGTTATAATGGTGGAACCTATGAAAATCAATTATAGGTTCCCATAACATAAACTTTTTAAATATATATACACTTAACCGTACTTATCCATCATACATTGTGAGTTAGTTTCGTTGTATGAGTAATGTTTTCTCATCCGAACAGATGATTAACTTTAATCAATAGAGGAACTGAGCTAAATTTGGTTACCTTGATTATATTCTGAAACTGAGCTAAAACATCAGGAACATAAGCTTTTATTTGAGCTGCGGACATGTTCTGGAAATAACCAGATGCCAAGTCATTCTGCCCAATATCAAATGTGTATAATGCAGAAGAGAAGTCTTCTGCCTTTGGTAGCAGCTTCTGATACACTCTTCCTATGAAGAGAAAATTAATCTCAGCTCATTATCAAGATAAACTAGTGGATTTCAATTTTATCTGCTTTAAGGGTACGTTTGGTTGGGGGGAAAATGAATTTTTGGAATTCATTTTCCAACATTCCCTTATTTAGACATTCAAAAATTTTGGTCAACAGGAAAATAAATTCTAATCAATCAGAAAGTTGTATTATTTTTTGTAAAAACAACTTAATATTTTGGAAAATGGAATTTATTTTTCTTATTACTCAATACATCCATATCCGAACCTAAGTTTTCTACCTTCTCATCTTGTTATGCAATCGCAATTATGAGTACGAGCAAAATTTATTTTTATTTATTAAATATTTCATAATGGATACTCTATTTCTATTTTTATAAAATCCATGTTTATTTATTAAAGTTCAGGTGCACATTTTATGCAATATTTACTAAAATATTCTCCCTTTCTTCCTTGCGATGGATGTTCTATTATATAATATTTCCTAATAATTAATTAAATTAATTATGTTAATTTATATATGAAATTTTGTAATGCCTTTAATATATATTTATTGTTGGAGACTAATAATCATTGGATTACTAAGTACCAATAATGAAAAAAAATTTATAAAAAAATTTCTTTTTAAAATATTATATAAAATTATAATAATTTTAATTTATTTTAAATAGAACTAATTTTTCTTTGTGTATCAAATATCAAAAAACATTATTTTTATGCACCAAATAACAGAAAATCAATTCAATTTTTAGAAATGCATTTTTTTAGGAAAGCATTTTCTAAAAATTTTATTTTTTCCTAAACCAAATGGGCCCTAATATAAATCAATTTTATACTATTACTCCCTTATATTTTGCCATGTCAATAAAAGATTACTAAAAGTTTTTTCACTGCAGTTAAAAATCTTTAATTATTATTATTTTTTAATAATATGTTATCTCCTCGTTCATCAATCAATAGTATGACAATGGATTAAATTTAAATTCTGAACTAATTACACAGCTACAAATACTAGTTTTTTGAATATAGAATTTACAAGAAAATAGAGTGCAAATATAAGTGTCACTACCTTTGTGACGAAAAGCTTGAGTTCGCTTATTGAAATCGTGGAACTGAGTGAATTGAACATCCAAAGAGAAAGGACTGAAACCGCCGTTCTGATGAAGTGTTGTGTTCTGAGGTCTGATGGTGGATCCAGCAGTTGCAAAGTTGGCTCCGTGAGAAAAGCTTGATCCCACAGAATCAAGATAAGCACTTAAATATGGTACTTTCAGCTTCTCAGCTTTTATTGCACAATCACAGAAACAAAAATAAACCTTAGTAAATTCGTTTATATCTCTTTAGCATATTACAGAGTTAAGTGAAAATCATACAATTAAGCATAATTTTGAAACAAAATCAAATACGATATAATTAGCCCCCGGAAAAAATATCAAATCAATATATTTTTTTTCTTTTTCACGAGAGTAGACACATAAGGGTTAGGTCCAGTCATATGTAAATATTAGGATGAAATTGGATGCTCGGGCCAAGCCTTTTCATTTTTAAGGTCCAAGCCCGACCCTGTTTTCCAACAGGGTGTACGGGCTCGACCCGATTTGGCCCAATTTATGACCATTTTTATACTGATTTCTTACATATACGGTAAATTGGCCAAAGGATGATGTAACCAAACACAATGTACATAAAAATTTGGACCTAAATAAAAAATACCAAGCACGTCAAGATTAGGGATGTAAATATGTTAAATCAGGTTATGCTTTATCCTAAATAAATTAAGTTTATTTTTTAAATTATTGATCTAAATTTATCTTATTAAATTATATAAAACCAAAATTCAAACCCAATTTAACCCATTAAACCTAACATAACCTATTAGTTTATTTAAAAATTCAAGATGATATTCAATATTTTTTAAATATTTTATGTTTTTCATTATATTTAGAGTTCAATTCTTATCTTTATATGTGGGCGTTCAATAATTTAATCACTTTTTCATTTATCCAAAAAAAAAATAACATACTTATATAAATAAGTTTTTAAATTTGTCACCAAGCTAAAGTTTCTTTAAGATTCAAAATTATTTAATAACCTAATTAGACTTATATAAAAATATATATGTATAATATATATTATTTATAAATGTATTAATAATTAGATAAATTTGCATGATTAATCTACAAGTTGAACCTAAAAAAAATAAGTTTAATCTATTTATCTAAATAGCTTATTTATTAACTTTGCTCTTGATTTTGACCTATTTACACCTTGCCTCAGATATCTTAAACAAATATATATATATATTGGGTTGCGTAAGGCTGGCCTAATATTTTAATCGGGTGCCCAAATGTCACTCCTTTAATAAATAAAATCTAAATTTTTTGTCCAAAACCTACGCAAAAACCTAATCACTCCATCCAAATACTAATTTATCAAAGTTAGATCCGGACAAAAAATCTGAACGGCCTTATTTGTCCAACAACTTTTGTTAATCTTTCGGTTTACATATGACTAATCAAACAATTATTCATATAAAAAGCATACCCAAATCGACTAAATCATAACTTTTCAATCATGTCTATATTAGAAGAAAGATGAATGCAATCGCTACATATAGAATTAAGATTCAAATTCTTATAGAAAAAGTAACGATTCATACTTGATGCAAAGAAAGAAAGAATCCATATATGAAACTCTTTCTATCTTTCTTTTGAATAAAATTGTTTCAATCATTATGGAAAAGGGTGCTTTCTATGTTATCCATGAAGGTTTGAAACTCATGGGTACGTGGTACAATACAAGCTACTAGATGAGGAAAGTCATTGATTAAATCAACTCATCTAGTGGCTCACATAACCATGGGTTCCAAACCCCTATGGGTGACATAGAATTCCCTATGAAAAAGATATGGTCTTAATTTTCTTTTCTTTATTCGTCGAGACATAGAGGCCAGTTTATATTTTATTGCCTTGAAATAAATTTGTTTGTAGGCATTAGCCATATCACAACAATAAAGTTACATATATGCCACTAAGAATAACAATTTTCGACACGAAACAATTTTCGACACGACACAATAACACGACACGAGTTAAACAAGTTCGGTTCGGGTTGGGCTTAATCGGGTTCAGGTCATAAACGAGTCGACTCATCTTATCCGAATAAATTTCATATCGGGTTCGGGTCAACTCGTTAAACCCGTTTAAGTTATATGGGTTATTAAACGGGTCAACCCGATCCGTAAATTCGTTTAACCCGTTATGTAATATATAATTTATATAAAATAAAAAATTAATATAAATGGATTGATAAACGAGTTCGAATCAAGTTAAACGAATTGTGTTATTATTGTGTAAGCATATTATGTATATTCGAATTAGATGAATCATGTTAGGTTGACCCGTTTAATAAACGGATTGATCGTTTAATATACGGGTCGTGTCGAGTCAACCCATTTATTAAACGGATCGTGTTCGGATTGAAAATAAACGGATTCGAATTATGCTCAATCTGACTCGAACTTGATCCGTAAACCCGAATTGCCACCCTTATATGCCATTCCCATAATCAATGAAGGCTAATCTTCATTTACATTAATCCTTGCGTGACATGGCTAAAATTAGAATTTTATTTTATTTATAAATAATTTTTTTAAATGATGTTTAATTTGAACTAAAAAAAATTTATATTTTATTTATAATTTTTATTTTAATTATATTTATACCATTATAAAATTCATCAAATTTAACAAGAATTTCAATAGAATTTATTTCATTTAATCTAAAAAGCACATTATATAAAATATTTATGTGTTTCTAAAATTATATTTATTATAATATCATTAAAATTTACTTTTTAATTGAATTCAATTTATTTTTTAATATATTTCAACTAAAATAATTCATTTACAAATGAATTAAAATTATTATTTTTGATAAATTTTATTTATAAATAAATTAAAATTATTTATATTAAAATAAAATAAAATCAATTTTAAAATAGTTACATATCAAACATAATCAATTTTAAATTACTATCTTTTCTTGCTCGTGACTAAAATAAAATTTGACTTCTGAATTTTTAGGTGAAATTTTCTATTTTCTACTATACTAGAGTACTCTTGCCCAATAATCCCATTTCAAATATATATATATATCCGTGAAACCATTTCAAATATATTTACATTTCTTTGACAAATGTCAAATTTCAAAAATATTATACTAACATATTCTGGCGGTGGGACCCACTTTCTGTCACAAAGTGAATTTTGTTTTATTCCAAGTTCAGATATTAATTAATACAATTTGTTTTTACGCTCGAAACTCATGAATATAATAGTACACATAAGATTTTACTGTAACACAAACAGATGAAAGGGAACACTGGTATAGGTGTACTTTTTTAAAAGAGGTTTTCTTTTCTTAATATAATTGTACAATTTTTTTATATATTCTTAAAACCCCAGCATTTTTGTGGTAAATATGTTTATATAAATTTTTTTAAAAATTTTATAAAAAATTTGTAAAATTTTATAATAGTTATAATACCTACCCTACGCTGAGGAAAAGTTTTTTTCTTTGTGTCTGCCACATAATTTTTCATCTACGTTATATCATGGTTTAGTTATACTATTAGTTATTATTAACAATTATAATTTAATAATTATAATAAGTATTAATATTGAAATTAAATATAGCAATTAATACAAGATCATAATTTAAATGAAAGTTTTTACATTAAACAATAAAAATCTTACCTAAGTTTTGTAAAATCTCAAGTGCAAGATATACTTGTTAGATGATACAGTAAATAATTATATTTAATTGTGAGAAAATTAAGAGATAATTAATTATAAAATAAAAAATTACATTTTAATCTTTTATTTACTATATTTCAAAACTTGTGATTCTTTCACATATAATTATGATTATCCATTTTAATAATATTATATATATTAAAAATAATATATATATATTATCTTTGGAATATAAATTAAAGATGGTTAATTAAAGATACGATAGTAAAAATAATTTATAAAATTCTGAAAAAGTGCTGAATGCACATCATAAATCGCAAATTTGCACACAACTATGACGGAGACTTTCCAGTCACATGTGAGCAAACAGTGTGCCTGCGTTGGTGCCAGGAGAAACAAATCATTAAATTTGGCGCAGACAAAACTTTCAAAATGCCAATTCAACCCGGACCTAAAATTATGTGCACAAAGCACGTTATAGTGCCGCACCCTACTCTGTTGTATACTTCATTCCTACGTCATAATTAACGGATTTCATAAATATTAATAAAAACTAAAAATTAATTTATTTATTTATTTTTAAAATATTTTTATACATAAAATTCATAATAATTAAAATAAAAAAAGAATAAATGTAATTAAATTGAGAATATAAAATATAAAATAATAAAATTAAAAAATATATTTATTATTTTATTCAAATTTTAAGATTACAAATAACAAAAAAAGAAAATTTATTTAAAATATAACAAATAATAAAAAATGGAAAGTTATATAAAATATTTTATACTAATTCTATATTTATAAAATATTATATTATCAAATTTTATTCTTTTTTAATATTTTTATAAAAATTAATTTTTTAAAATTTATTAAAATAAATTTATATAAATTAATATTTTATAAAAATAAAATTAAGATAAAATATTTCACAATAAATTTTATGGAGAAGAGGATTTACTCTATTTTTTATATTCCCATTATTCATTGCCATTATCCAAAAAACTCCTAAAAACGAATAATTAAAGAAAGAAAAGTAAATACCTATAAAATCAATAATAAGACGACCATCGGAATAGCGCCCTGCCGGATGGTGGAAGAAGGTCTCGCCGTGAGGAGAACCAGCTTGTCCAAATGCAGCAGATAGGCCTCCCGTGTCGGAATTTGAGTCGCCGAAGTTGAAGATTGCCGGAAAACGGCAGTGTTTTGAAGCCGGAGCCGCCATTGTTGGATTCGGAGAAAATGCGAGTGAGATCAAAACCAAAACAATGAAAATAGTGAATAGCATTGAATTGCAATGTCGCTTCATGTTGGTCAGAGAGAGAGAGAAGAGAAAGTAAAGAGAAATCTAATAAAAGGATCGTCTGTGAAGACCGTACGGTGGCAAAAGGCAATGGGAAGAGATAAGAATGGCAGGACTAATGCTTTATTATATATGGAAGGACCATCGAGATCGATGAAAATCCAAATGAAAATTATTGGAAAAGCACAATTTTCTAAATGTTTTTTTTTTTTTAGCGATTCATTTAACATTTTTATATGTTGATAAATCACTTAAGATTTTTATTGATCTGAATGGGGTATTTTTCTATTAGTTGGAGATGTTATTTATATTTTAATATATATATATATATATATATTAAAACATAAATTCAATTGTATCATTATCTTCTTTTATTATTAGAATTTCATTTGACATATCCTATAAAATCTGATGAAAATAAAATAAATTATACAATCAAAATTTATATTATATTTAAAAATTTTAAATGAATTATGTAGTGTATTCAAAAATTATTTTTATATGGCTAATTCCGTATAAAATTATTTATTTCGGAAAAGAACAAGGGCCAATAGGATTATATTGAAATAAATTATAAATTATTAAAAATCAAAAATTATTTTTAATTTTCTTTCTTTTATATCTCTCTCATATTATTTTACAAAATTAAAAATAAAAATAATAATTTATTTTATATTACACTTATATTTTAGTGTAATGTTTTCAATTTTTTATTCAACAATATTATATTATATTTATAATACTTGTGCGTAGTGTATATTATTTTTTAATTTTTTTTAAGATTTTGTACAAAATACTTACTAAATTTTATATTCTTAAATTAATTTATTGTAAATTTTTTACTAATTTATTTTTCAAACATGCATAGATACATGTACATGTGTAGATTAGATACATGCATATGTAAACATATGCATTTATATATATTTATTAGTGAAGAATGTAGTATTATTTTATTATCATAATATAAATCTTTAATTTAAGGGAGAAATTTTGATACATTACTAATGTAATGAAATACTAGTGCATTATTAGACATAATTACATATCATGTTTACGTTTTTTTTTAAAGCACACATTACATTATAACATATCAATGGCAAATTTGATGGTGCATCATAGAATTTTTTTAATTTATATATAGGAGAGACTTCAATATATTACTAATATAATAATATATTAATACACTATCAAATTTGATCTTACATTAATTTTTTTTTAAGTCAAATCTCACATGCCACAGATGATATATTAACGAATAAATCCGATGGTATACTGATATACTAATAAACTATTATGTCTTTTATATATATATATATATATATATATATATATATATATATATATATATATATATATATATATATATATATATATTATATTTTTTAAAATATATTATTGTTAAAGGGTATTTTGGTCTAATTATATACTTTAAATTAATTTAGAATAGTTTTATTTTTTATATATTTTCAATATTTTAATTAAAATAATTTTTTTAAGTCTATACATTCTTCTACAATTAATAAAAAATAAAATAATTTTATTTAAACATTCATCTTGTACAATAACAAATTAAAACATAATATAATATACTATTTTATCTCATATAATATTATATTATACTATTTTTGATAATTTTCATATTATATTGTATGACATATCAAACAAAACCTAAACATTTTAAACGTCATTAATTATTTTATAATTGATTCTCCTCCATCCTTTTTTGTATGTTGCTTTTAAAAAAATCTTTTATCTTTATCTATCAATCATTTTATAAATCCAATAAAGGATTAGTTAATTTTTTTAATTTTATCTCTTTTTATTTTTAACAAAAATTCAATTATTTTGCATATTTATTTTAAAATATCTCAATAGATTTATTTTATTATATTTCTTTCTTCACTTTTAAATCCCTTAAATTTTGTAATTAAAATACCATCCTATAATAGCATAATTATCTCTCCCATTTCTATAAGAATTTAAAGGTATGATAAATCAATAACAGAATAAAGTTTAACTATTGGATTGAAGACTAGTTTTAAAAAAAATAATAAAAATAAAAACAATAGAATAATAATGAAACAACTTTCTTAATATCCCTTAGACAATTTTAAACGAGAGATGATAAAAAAGGATGGAATAGTTTTGTTTGTTTGTTTGCTTGTTGGATTAAAGGTGGCGAATTTAAAACCCGTTGCTTTAGTTTGATTATTTAATTAACACTATCTTGGCGAAAACATAGACACAAGTTAACTGTGAGACCCGTTTATACAGTTTTTCTCCTTTTATGACGTAACAAATTAATAAAAGAAAAGAGAGATTGAATATTTATCTCAAGAATCAATAATTAGTGAAACGAAATTTGAAATTAATTTCAATCTTATATATTTGTTGCATTTAATTTTATAATTTTATTTCGTTATCTTTATATTTAATTCACAACTTTTAAATTATACAATTATATTTGAAATACAAATTTAAAATTTTGATACTACTCTAAGTAAAATGAGTTTAAGAGAAAGATCTCCACGGTGCATCTAATTTTAATAAAAGAAAAGAGAGATTGAATACTTATCTTAAGAATTAGTGATAAGTGAAATGAACTTTAAAATTACATTTCAATCTTATATATTTATTACATTTAGTTTTATAAATATATCTCATTATCTTTATATTTAATTTACAACTTTCAAATTATATTTGAAACATAATTTTAGATTTTCGATATTACTGTAAGCAAAATAAGTTCAAGGGAAAGATTTCGACATGCTATTATTATGGTACATCTCTAATTTTAAAGATTTTAAATTATTAAATAAAATTTAATAATTTAAAATTAATAATATACTATAAAATAATGTACTATAATTATTGCCTAAGTTCAAATATAAGGGGAGAGGGAGATTTCACTTGTCTCAAATTTATTAATGTTTTATTTGGTTAGAGGTGAAAATAAAGGAAAAAGGAAATGGAGGTGAAAGGAAATGAAGGGGGAAGTAATTGAAGGTGAAAAACTTTTCACCTGATTTATTTGGAATGAGTGAAAATGGGAGAAAAAGAAAATAGGAGTGAAATCAATTTTTTTTATTTGAAATGAGTAAAAATTGAAGGAGAAGAAAAAGGGATTGAATCAAATTACTATAATACCTTTATAACATATTATTAGTTTTTATTATAATATTAATTCAATAAATTCAATTAAAAATTTATAATATATTGATAAAATACTATAATTTAATAATAGATAATTTTTTAAAATAATTTTAAATAACAATACTAATTTTTATTTTCATATCTACTTCTAACATTAATATTAGAGGTAATTGGATTCAAATATTTTCACATATTGACACTTTAATGACACACGTTTACTTATCATATTCTAACTTGTAAAGTTTAGTAAACATGAAAATTTTTTATTTTTTATTTCTTTCAGTTCTTTTTATTTGTCATATTTTAGATAATTAAGTATTTTTTATTTATTATTTTGAAATTTTAATAAAATTTTAAATATATTTTATAATTTTATTTTTTATTAATAAATATTTTATTATTTTATATTTTCAATCCATTTATATTTATTCTAATTTTTTTATTTTTAATTATTTTAAATTTTATATTTAAAGAATAATTTTTAAAAACTTATAAAAATAATTAAATTAAATTATTTTTTAATATTTATAAATCAGTTAACTGATGTAAACGATAAAAAATAAAAAGTTCTTGTATGAACGCCCCAACTCGATTTAATAGAAACCAAAGCTCATTGCCAGACCATGTGTTAATGGCCACAGTCTGTAGCATCTCTTTATAGATCGGCTAGATTGAGACACCGATGAGCTCCTTTGTACTGTTCCTAATGGCTAGAAATGCTCTTTCGTTGGATCCTCCATTGGACAATAATGACACTACTCTAAGAAGGAAGTAAACACCAGTGATAGCTCAAAAGGGAACATAATTGAGAAATAAGACATACCTGTTTGAAAGGCTTCATTGGTAAGTTGGCCTTTTTTGCCACAAGATGCATTGCACTTTTGTGGAGGAGCTGAAGGTAAAGGAAGGGCAATAGCTTCTTTATGATGAAATGAAGGGTAGTAATTAAAAGAAATGGGGGAAATGCATTTCACCCTAAAAAACTCCTTATTTTAGAGGGAAAATTTTAAATGTGGGACTTACAGTTTTTTTCACTTCCATTTACTCCCTTAGTTTTCACCCTCCAACCAAACAAGGTGAAATCCGCATTTCATCCTCAATTTCACCCCCTCTCCTTTCTCCCCTTATTACACCTATTCCAAATAGCCCATAAAGCCATAAGTGGGCCGTAATTGTTGATTCATTTGCCTAGGAAAAATTTAAATGCATACTATCACTCGTAATTTGGTTTGCTTATTTATTTATTAAATTATTATAGTATTATACTATTATAATTAAAATATTATATTATTATTATTTTTCACTTATTATCATCATTTAAAAAAATTGATGTTAAGAGAATTTTAAAATATATCTTTACTTTATTTTTAAAATTTTAATTTTTCATTATTCTTGGTGGTAAAAAAATTATTTTCTTCATATTATATTTCTTAAAATTATTTTAATAACAAATGAAGTTAATCAAAATTTTCAACATTAACATATATTGAATAAAACCCATTTAATTATATAAAATTGGCATTACACAGAAATAAAAATATTTGAAATAATAAACTTTAAAAATCCTTAACAATAATAGCATTTGAGATACTTTTTTCATAAAATTCCTTTAAAAAATAATTGATATCTCTTAATTTTCCCTTGATTATAAAAATGTAAAAGAAAACTAATCCAAAATTTCTAAATAACTTGTTATTTAACTTTTATTTATCCTCTAAATAATTATATTTTTCTTTTATAGAAGGGAAAAATGCAAATTACACCTCCTAATATTCAGGTATTTGAACTTAACACCCATAATTCTTAATTTTTACAATCAATTGTTGTAGTTATACATAAATTTTAAAGAAAAGACTAAGACGCATAAAGTGTATGGTATACCACTACCTAAAAATCATTAAATTTCATTCAGTTTGCGCAATATTGTACAATCTAAAAATTTTGGACTTTTAAATAGACTTGAGGTATTTGAACTTAACACCTATAATTCTTAATTTTTGCAATCAATTGTTGTAGTTATACATAAATTTTAAAGAAAAGACTAAGAAGCATAAGGTGTATGGCATATCACTACCTAAAAATCATTAAATTTTATTTAGTTTGCGCAATATTGTACAATCTAAAAAATCTAGACCTTTAGATAGACTTGAGGTATTTGAACTTAACACCCATAATTCTTAGTTTTTACAATCAATTGTTGTAGTTATACACAAATTTTAAAGAAAAGACTAAGATGCATCAAGTGTATGGTATACTACTACCTAAAAATCATTAGATTTTATTCAGTTTGCGCAATATTGTACAACCTAAAAAATCTAAACCTTTAGATAGATTGGTATATCATACATAAATGGTGCACCATACATGATGGTGTTGTATGATGCACCGAAATCTCTCCCAAATTTTAAATTATGCCTAACATCCACTCTTCTTTAAATGCTACAAGAAATCATTGCTAGTACTTGTTCTTCTTTTCTTCCTCCTCCTCTCCCTCTCCCTCTCCCTCTCCCTCCTCCTCCTCCTCCTCCTCCTCCTCCTCTTATTCTCTAACTCTCCCAATTAACGTTAAAGTTAAATTAAGGAAAAAATTTTATGAATAGTATTACTTAAAATCATAAAAATTTAAACTTGTATAAAAATGTGTTAAATTATGGATAAACCTATGGCATAAATTATGTAGTTATAAAAATAGAATTTTTTTTTTAGCTTCTAACTGTGAGGTAAATTTTAAAATTTATGCATAATTTTAATTATTGATTATAAAAATTAAAAATTATAAATGTTAAATATAACTATTTCAAAGCTAGAGGGGATAATTAGCATTTTCTCTAAAAAAATTGTCTGCACAATAGGACTTGAGAGTATATTAAAACTAATATATAGTCATTAACATAAAAAAAAAAAAGAACTTGATATTTGTTAAATAAACCAATACTAATTGACAAAATATATAGAAATTGATGATTATTAAAAAAAAACTTAATCATCAAAATAGATGTATTTTTAACAGTTTAAATTTAATTAATTATCAAAGGAAAATATTTTACACTATTATATCTTTAAAAAATTATTAAAAAATAATAATAATTAAGAAATTTTAATAGTAGTCAAAAGGTTTTAAAAGTTTATTTATTCACATGGCAACATTCTTGTAAGTGGTAATATAAAATTAATTTACACTGATAATGAATCAAGTCTTTTTTAATGAATATAGAATAAATTTTATATTTTTATTTCAATTTGTAAGATTTATACAAATATTTAATAAAAATTTATTCTTAAATTTAATTTATATAAAATATTAAATAAGATAAATACATGTGATTAAATTTTGCTTTTTTTTAAATAGAACCAATATTATTACTTATATAAAGATATTATGATAGTTTATTTAAGATAAATAATTTAAAATATTAAAATTTACATTAAATTATAAATATAATTTTTTATAATATTTTATTTTATTTATAATTATTAATTAGTTAAAACAATGGGCCTCTTACTTGACTTGGACAATAATATTCCAAACCATATTTTTTTTCAAAGACATTAGAATTGAATCTGGAATGTAATCAATCCTCGGTATCCTATAATATTAAATCTTTCCAAAGTTTCTCGAGTATTTATTGCATTCTTTTCGTTGTTTGATAAATTTTTGATAGATTTGCGGTTAAATATTATTTCTATAGTTCTTTACGTTAATTATAACTCTTTTTGGAAGGAAGTAAGTAAATTCATGTATTTTTTTTATTTTACTGATAGCCAACTATCTTTCTCTCACTACTAGTTGGATGTGAATTCTGCGCAACCTCTAAAATATAAAACAACTCGCGTAATGAAATTAATATATAAATTTAAAATAAAATCAAATCAAATTTTAATGGTGATTTGTGTGATCTTTATTTTTTTCCATGTTTTTATAATTGGTATAATCTCCTTTTTTTTTAACAACTTTTTTTAATTAATTATTAAGGTTTTTGACACCTACTAAAGTTACAGTTAGATAGAGTTCTTAACTTCGTACGCAAAAAGTTCAGAGAGAAGAATTTAAACCGATGGGCACCACTAATAAAAATTAGATTTTATTGTTGATTGATATAATCTTATCATATATAATGGTACCTGTGATAGTATCTCCAGAGCATAACTTTATTTATTACTAGGGAACGATAAGAATAAAGAATGCATGTAATGAATGTGGGACCAACCTGATTATTATTATTATTTTTCATTCTTCGAAGCTAAAGAAGTACAATTAATTAATGAATAATGATCAGAAATTTTTTTTGAAAAATATTGGTTTAAAAGAAATTTTACTTGAAGACAAGTTTAAAGAAAAGCAACTCTAGGCCAATGGGATATACATCTTGAATTTACTAATGAAATAGAATGAAATAAAAAAATTTATTTATAGATATTACTAATTCCATAATAAAAGTAATAGAATGATAATTTTATATTTGTAAATTTATTTTTACACTCTTTTTTTATATTTTTTATATAATCCAAAATCAATCTTTATTAATAAATATTAAAGAAATATTTTTTAATATTGTATTATTAAAATATTTTAGTAATTATATTTTTAAATATTAAAATTTAAAACAAAATATTTTTATATTCTTTAAAAAATTTGATAAATTAATTTTTTTTATTCTTTTACTATATAAAATTTTGTGTTAATTATACTTTTGATAATTAAATTGAAAATATAGTATTTTTTAATTATTGAACATATCATATATTTTTCATTTAATATATATTATTATTTTACTATTTAATTCACTTTTTTAATTGCAAATTAGACATATATTCAATTATAAATAAATAAAAATAATAATGTGATTATTTATATAAATATGATTTCAATTTTACACACCCTTTTTATTTTTAAAGATGCTATTATGATTTACCTATTTTTATATTTTATTCTTTCAGTATTTGTTATATCAAATATGAGTATAAAATAATTTCATTCCATCATATCAAATGTAATATTAAAAAAATTAGTGCAAACATAATATTTAGTTGCTTATTTATAAAGGTAGCGACTATAACTTCCTTCAAATTTCATAATTAATATTATTAGTTCTCTATTTTTACTTTTATAATAATTATTTATTACTTTCTTTACATATAATAATAAAATAAATATAAAGAATATAACTTCAAGATAACTAATCAACATTAATATTTTTAATTCATTTTAATATTATAAGTAAATAAAGAGATAAATAATTATAATAAAAGAAATATAAAAATTAATAATATTAATTATAAAATTTGAAAAATATAATAATTTTTAAAAACATAACATTAAAGCATTTTATTTATAAATAAAGACATATCAACCTGCAAAGGGAATCTGTCCAGAATACATAGGATTCTATCTTGGGTGGAAGCTGGGACATATGTCCAGTACCACTTCTAACGGAGTGATTAATCCATTTTGTAGTCTCATGAGCTACAACCTTACAAATATGTAGGCACCGCATTAATCCTACGTTTTTAAGTAATAACCAATAGATTCATTACAGTCTTATATGTGGGTTTAACCTTCCAAGGACATTCAATCCTTCCTTTCGGCGTGCCTCAATCGCTACCTTGTAACCACTTTCAATTTATATTAAGAATTCTGGAAATTTGGAGGCAATGAAAATTGTTTTATGAATGGCTGGGAGTTTTGTGGACAGTGCGGACATGCATTCAAAATTACCGTACCAAACCCCCAGCACCCCTCCTTCAGACTTTCCAACAACAACGGCCATAGATGCATAACCATAATTCCGAGATGCATCCACGTTAAATTTTGTTGTGTTTGGCAAAGGAGGCTTCCAATTTGGGCTGCATCTTCCATGTTTTGTGGGACTACTTTATGGGATACCTGAGCCAAATTGTATTTGACCCAACTTCCTCCTTACCCGCTTTTTTGATGTGCTTTCGTTCAACCGAGAATTCTCTCTACAGCGGAGAACAAGACTTCAGTGTTGACGGGTGGGCCACCATGGACGACGGAGTTTCGAGCGTTCCATATCCAATGGATGGTAGTAGCGGCGAAAATTTCCGTATCCCAACGGAGCTCTTCGTTTTTTATTATACCCAAGCGAGCCGAACCCTTAAAGATAGATTCCATGAGTTCGGTGACCAAGGAAGAATGGAGTTCCTCAATTCGCATTTCCCACAACTACAATAAGATAAATCTCTCAACGGAATAGCATTCTAGTATATGCAATTCTGTTTCAGGGGTGTTGGAGCAAAGAGGACACAGAGCGTTACCAGTGCCAGAGGACATGGCCACCCAGGTAAGTAACGGTAGCATACCACTGAGAAATCGCCCAATAATGTCATGTAGCGATTTTGGAGCTGGGAGTTCTACAAACTTCCACATTTCTTCAAAATGAGTAGGATTCTTTGATTGAATTGAAAACTAATATGCTGATTTGGCTATGAAAATCCCACTAGTATTTAAGCCCCATACCATTTGGTCATTACCTTTAGGCCTCACCTGCATTCTCATGATTTTTAATGCATCATTAATCTAAAATAAATCCAGAATTAAGTCCTCATTCCATTACCCCTACCTCACTATTAATTCTGACACTAAAAGGTCATAATTTTGATTAATTACTGACTTTAATTAGGGTTTGAAACCACAACAATCAAGACCCTAGAGGTCAGAAGATGACAAAATTACCAACTAACTGTTTTGGGAAAAAGAAATTCCCGTTTCCCTATGCCGTTAAAACATATGACCAAAACACTTAAACTGTTTTTTTGAATCACGGACTGCAGAGTGGCGTGATCAGAGCGACGCGACGCGACCTGCTGGTCACGTCCTGCAGCAAGACGTGATCAGAACTGATCACGCCCTCATGCAGGCCGTGACCAGTGCCTCCTGTTCCCCAGTGACTTCATGCCTTTATAACTCATCCACTACTCGCCCTTCAATTGCTGAAGCAAAGAGTTGCCCTTCAATTGCTGAAGCAGAGAGAAGAAGCTGCGCGGACTGAAGCAGTGAGAAGGAGCTGCGCGGACAGAGAGAAGGAAGACTGCATTGAAGGTAAAGTTTTAATTTAGTATATTATTTTAATTCTGTTTAATTAAATTAAATTTATTTATTTTTTATTTTTTATTTTTAATTTATTTATTTAATTAAATTTATGTATTTATGAATTTATTTAATTAAATATTTTTAATTTATTTATTTGATTTAATTTAATTAAATTATTTGATTTAATTTAGTTAGTTTTATACATTTGATTTAATTTATTTATTTGATTTAATTTATTTGATTTAATATATTTAGTTTATTTATTTAATTAATATATTTGAGTTAATATTCTTAATTTACTTATTTGATTTAATTTAGTTAATTAATTTATTTGATTTAACTTAGTTGATTTATTTATTTGATTTAATTTAGTTAATTTATTTATTTGATTTAATGGATTTAATTTATTTATTTGATTTAATTTAGTTAATTTATTTATTTGATTGAATGTATTTAATTTATTTATTTGATTTAATTTATTTAATTTATTTATTTGAGTTAATATTTTTAATTTACTTGTTTGATTTAATTTAGTTTATTAATATATTTGATTTAATCTAGTTGATTAATTTATCTGATTTAATTTAGTTAATTAATTTATTTGATTTAATCTAGTTAATTAATTTATCTGATTTAATGTAATTAATTTATTTATCTAATTTAATTTAGTTAATTTATTTATTTTATTTAATTAATTAATTTTATTTAATGTATTTAATTTATTTATTTAAGTTAATATTTTTAATTTACTTGTTTTATTTAATTTAGTTAATTAATTTATTTAATTTAATCTAGTTGATTAATTTATCTGATTTAATGTAATTAATTTATTTATCTAATTTAATTTATTTAATTAATTTATTTAATTTAGTTAATTTATTTATTTGATTTAATTTAGTTAATTTATTTATTTAATTTAATGTATTTAATTTATTTATTTGAGTTAATATTTTTAATTTACTTGTTTAATTTAATTTAGTTAATTAATTTATTTAATTTAATTTAATTGATCTATTTATTTGATTTGTCTTAGTTAATTTATTTATTTGATTTAATGTATTTAATTTATTTATTTATTTTAATTTAGTTAATTAATTAATTTAATTTAATTTAGTTAATTTATTTGTTTGATTTAATTTAGTTGATTTGTTTGTTTGATTTAATTTAGTTTATTAATGTGTTTGATAGTTAGTTTTATTTATTTGATTTGATTTAGTTAATTTATTTGGTTGATTTAATTTAGTTAGTTAATTTATTTGATTTAATTTTTTTGATTTATTTATTTAATTTAATGTATTTAATTTAATTAATTTAATTTATTTATTTGAGTTAATATTTTTAATTTACTTGTTTGATTTAATTTAGTTAATTAATTTATTTAATTTAAACTTGTTGATTAATTTATTTGATTTAATGTAGTTAATTTATTTATTTGATTTAATTTATTTAATTAATTTATTTGATTTAGTTGATTTATTTATTGGATTTAATTTTATTAATTTATTTATTTGATTTAATTTATTTATTTACGTTAATATTTTTATTTACTTATTTGATTTAATTTAGTTAATTTATTTTTTTAATTTAATTTAGTTAATTTGTTTGTTTAATTTAATTTATTTAATTTATTTATTTGATTTAATTTAGTTAATTAATTTGTTGAATTAAATCTATTTAATATATTTAGTAAAGCTAATTTATTTGTTAGAGTTTATTTATTTAATATCTTTAATCTATTGAGATAACAATTTTTAATATGTGTAAGAAGTTGTTATTGAAAAGAATAATATTATTGTCATTCTTTTAAATTTATTTTCTTCTTGTATATTATGAGAACTAAAATTTTGTTGACTTTATTATCGATTGAAGGAAATATATTATATATTTTTAAAATTAAAATATATGAAAGACTTTTTTATTAATTTAATTAAATTGGAATGTAACCATAACTCGTTTTCTGGAGGAGAAAAAATAAAGGAAAAAAAAGAAATTTTAAAAATTTTAATTGGAGGTAGAATGTAATAGAAAATTTTTTAAATTTTGAATTATTTAAAAAATTCTACAACGAAATTAGTGTTTAATATTTTTTTCTTTCTTTTTTTATTTAATTCAATTTTAATTAGAATTCTATGATTGAATTCATCCAGGTCCATACTTAAAAATATTAGTGTTTTAGAAAGTAAATATTTTTTTATAATTTAATTTACTTTAATTAAAATACTATTGAATTAATTCTTTAATCTATTTATCCCTAAACTATAAGGGTGACGATGTATTTTAGTTGGAAGAAACTTAATTTTGAGCTGTATTTATTTTTAATTAGAATTCTGTATTATTCTACTTAATTAGATATTTTATTTCTGTACATCATATTTGCTATTGTACATATCATAATTTGCGTATATCATTCTAATTTCTTTGTATTATTATGATAATTGAGCATATGTTTTGCTTATGAAATCTATCCAGTCTAATTTTCTAGTGCAGATAAAATCTGTCCCTCCAGGTAAGACTTTTAGTTAAAATTTTAGATGATATGAAACTAAATCTGAGTGTTATTTATTTTTTATAAGTATGTTTTAATCCCTGAAGTCACTTTAACACCTCAGATCCGGTAGGAATCACCATGAGTATCAGAGAAGAAAATATATGTATTTATGCGAATTGAGACATTTATGAAACAGATGAAGGCGATACATTTAGGTGTCGAATGGTCAAAGTTATGAGAATTAAACTGGATATCACCTTGGATGCATTGAAAATTGCAATTGGGCGAAAGTTAAGACTTGTAAAAAATCAAGCTGTAACTGAGTTGGAATAAAGACATCCGCTTTCACTAAACCCGACGAGATATAAAGCTTGTCTATTAGAGGATGATGATGACATTCAACGAATGTGGGAAGCGAATACCAGATTCCCCACTCAATTGGCTTGCCCAGAATTGTATGTACACATCGCAAGCAAGGGATTTGATCTGAACGTTGCCAGTCAACCAGTTATCGAGAGTGGGCCATGCACACAACCGTCCACTAACCTATTTCCTAACTCTGGTGAAGGGCCATCAAATTATAACTCGTACTATCATAGTCTGGAACTAGTGGATGGACAAATGCCCTACAAGCAACAGTTTCAATATCCCATTGTTGATTATGCTGCAGAGCCATGTTCTTCGCAGCTCGATTATGGTCTTGTTCAATCCCCCTCTATCCCGGAGGAATCAGACGACATAATGGATGATTTTAAAGAGAATGATCCACATGACAACATTCCCGAAGGATTTAATTCGGACAATGACAGTTGCGATGATGATGAAGGTGATGGTGGTGAAGATGTTACCCCAGCGATCCCTGCAACACCCGTGAACCAGTATGTGGAATCGGCAGCTGCCTTTTTTGGAAGAATATTGATGCGGCTGACAGCAATGATTTTCTCGGTATGGGAAGTGCCATGAATGTGCTCAATGACCAAGAGTCATATGTGGGTTGGCTGTATAGTGACCAAAAATCATTCCGTCGCACGATGAAAATATACTCAATTCGAACCCACCACACATTTTACTCACATTACTCTTCGGCCAAGTATGAAGAGTATCGGTGCCCTCACTACGGTGGACAATACAATTGGAGGGTTAGAGCCTGCCATAAGCCAAGAGAGAACCACTGACAAATAACAAGATATAATAGACCTCATAAATGTGTGTCTGCTTCTCTTTCGAGTGATTATCTGAAATTAAACACAGATGTCATTTCATCTTACATTGTGGGATTGGTGACTAAGAATCCCAGTGTGTCCATTCGAGGGGTTATTGAGCGTATCCACGGTATCTTTGGATATTCAGTTTCATATAAGAAGGCGTGGAAGGGTAAACACCGAGCTCTTGCACTTGCCTTTGGGATTTGGGAAAAATCATATGCTTTATTACCGAGGTGGTTGGCGGCTGTACGACATTATAATCCTGGGTCGTACTTCGAGATTGTGAGCAGGGAATGCCGGTCAAACAGTGGTGAGAGTGCGCCAATAGCACTGTTTCATCGGGTGTTTTGGACATTCAAGCCATGTATTGATGCCTTCGATCATTTAAAACCGATGGTCCAAGTTAATGGCACATTTTTATATGGAAAGTATAAGGGGGTGTTGCTGATCGCAACTTCACAGGATGGGGATAGAAAGATTGTTCCCCTTGCATTTGCTGTAGTGGAGGGGGAAATATATGAGACATGGGCTTGGTTCCTATCAAACATTCGATGACATGTCGTCGAGGATAAGCAGGGTGTTTGCTTGATATCAGATAGACATCTTAGGATAGTTGCTGCCATTGCAAACCCACGCGTAGGGTGACAACCACCTCGTGGTTATCATGTGTTCTGCCTACGACACATCGCCAGCAATATGAACTCAACCTTCAGGACCAAGTGACTGAAGAAGTTGTTCATTAGTATTGGTACGTAATACTCTCGGAAAACTTCTCTAATTAATTTTATACCTCATTATCTTTGTTAATTATGTCACAATATTGGGTTATGCACTGTTACCAATACGAGCGATATGTAGTGGATTCAAAATTAGCGGAACTACAATCGTTGCACCTAAGAGCTGCTGATCGGATTGTGAATATCCTAAAGTGTCAGTGGAGCCATGCATATGACTAGGGAGGCAGACGATGGGGCCATATGACGACTAACTTAGCAGAGTGTGTCAACAGCATCCTCAAGAGGGTTAGATTTTTGCCCATCATGGGGTTGGTCAAAGCAACAATGTATCGATTAAATACATATTTTGTTGATAGATAAGAGATAATTGCAGCATAGTTACAAGCAGGAGAGGTATTCTCTAAGGATGTCTGAAAAAAGATTCAAGATTGCATTCGAAAAGCGTTAACCTGCCACGTGCGCCGCTTTGACCGCCATGGGTTCTTATTTGAGGTTGAGGAGCCGTATGACTTGACGTGGAAGTAGTTTGGTCGGTCCTGCAAGGTTAGCCTTCGCGATCATACATGTGATTGTGGCGAGTTTCAAGTCAAGCACTGGCCCTGCCAACATGTATTTGCTGCATGTTCGAAAGTTTCGTTGGATCCCCTGCAGTTTGTCAATCGTATTTTTCGATTGGAGACAATGCTGAATGCATATAGCAGTGAGTTCCGACCAATAAGCGGTGTGGAGCATTGACCAGCCTTCAATGGATCAGAATTTATTCTAGATCCTTTGATGGTGCGTGCCAGCAGTCGACCACGATCTAGACGTATAAGGAACAAAATGGACTGGTAGGAGGGTCCATCCGATCCTCAAAGGTGTGGGCTATGCAGGCAGATAGGGCACAACCGCGCAACCTGTCCAACCCATCAAAGAAACTTTTGAGTGCACACCCTATTGGTTGTTGGTATTGAGGTCATAAATAGCAACAAATTAATGAATACACTGGCAAGTATAATACGTCAGCATGAGTATCCCCTGATGCCTTATTAGGTCACTTACTTTGGATAATAGCTGTGTTTAAATGCATACTTTTGTGCAATTAACTAAATTATTCCAATGTGACAGATATCATACCCCTTGATTGTAATGGCCGGTCAGCGCCGTGTTGTCACACCTGGTCCCAATGACGAGTCCCTTTTGTACTTACAGTCTAGACATATCTCACAAGCCATTTGGCTAGGCCATGTAAGTTTAGTAATGTATGATTATGCATTTTGTGATTTTTAAACTCTTACCGCATTATGATTTGATATTTTTATTTTCAGACGGATCGACTCCTCAGGTTACGACGTGTCGCACATGTGGGTCGTCTCTTTGATCCACCAGTTGCCATTGTCCCATATCTTCAACAGGCTGATTTCTACGGTATCAGTCGTCTTGGCCATGTTGAGTTGAATACAGCGCTCGTTTTTGCACTGGTGGAGCGATGGCGGCTAGAGACACACACTTTCCACACCACCTGCGGGGAGTGCACAATTACACTACAAGATGTCACCATCCAGCTAGGTTTACCGTGCGAGGGCGTTCCTGTCTCTGGGTACATCGGATATGATTGGCAGGTGATGTGCGAGGATCTTCTTGAGGTTATACCACCCGATGAGTGTTTACAAGGGCAGCGCCTGAGCATCCCCTGGCTAGCAGCGAATTTTGGACACTTGCCAGCAGATGCAGATGACGAACAAATACAACGCTTCACGCGTGCCTACATTTTGAGACTCATCGACGGATATCTCATGCCTGACACTTCAGGCCATAGAGTGTTGTTGATGTATCTACCCTTACTAGCAAATTTCGCTGACACTGGACGGTTCAATTGGGGATCAACGATTCTTGCATGCTTGTATAGAGAATTGTGCATGGCTACCAACCCTGACGAGGTAAACATCGATGGATGTTTGCATCTTCTACATCTATGAGTGTGGGATCGGTTTCCCACTCTAGCACCGACTGGCACCTCCGTATCCAAATCCCCGTCTAGACATTTACCCTGTGCTACCACCATTGGGCTTCAGGTGTGGGCCATTTTTTATATTTTCATTTAATGTATTTCCCCTATTAGTATTAAATTACGCATAGAAAATAATATACATTTTGCAACTCTCGCAGGTGGAAGAATACCGGATTGCCTCAACGGCCTCCAACAAATGCCCTACAGCAATTCAGAATATTGCTTGATCAGATGAAGGCTGAAGAGGTTAATTATGGCTTGCTTTGTTGTATCTAAATTGACTGTCTCATATGTAGTTACATGCTTATTTATCTTTCATTTACTTAGTGCAGATTATTTAGCGGCCTTATAATATGAATAGTGTCCAACAGCTTGTGCCTGAGTATTGCCTTATCTCACCTGATATATGGTTGGCTTCAGTCCCGATCATATGCTTCCATATCGTGGAATGGCACCATGCAGATCGTGTTCTTCGCCAGTTTGATAGGCGGCAACCAATCCCACAGGAGCCATTCAATCTTGGTTCTTATCATACTTTACAGCTTCGAGGAAAAACATCGAAGGATTGGCAGCAAGAACACATGGTCTACATTAGTGCTTGGGATGCATGGCGAGCCACGCTTTCATTGACTAAGATGGAGACTGATGCTCTTCATCGTGGCTCAGGCTACATGTCATGGTATTGGACACACACGAGATGATGGATTCATCCAGCTAGCGGTGGTCCAGGATTTGTGGTAATTATTCGTCCTTCATAATATAATTTATAACTTCTTCAAAATATTATAATATAAATTGACACACTGTACTTATTTTTACTTATCATGTAGGCTGATGTTGCTGAAAGACTACATACGCTGAGCGTCGAGGATCCTCCAACTCTCGGGTACAACCAATTTAGGGAGACAGTGGACCAGGATTGTGATCGCATCCTGCGTGCGTTGGGTGAGCATCGAGATATGACAGCTTCTCAGCCAGCTCTTCTTGCAAACGAATTATCGAGACCACCCATCCCTAAGCCTAGGCGTGGTAGGAGGGCCCATGGCTTTATGTTTTTTAGGGATCCCATTTTGCTTGGACCTGATGATGACGATGACAGAGCACATTATGGTCATCGATCGATGCTATCAGCGGATGTCCCCTCCGGCTACGCCCCTCGCTGGATGCAGCCCGATGCAGGAGGTTCAGGTCCATCTACATACATGTCTTCGTCACATTTCATGACAAGTGGAGATGCTGGCCCATCATCGTTCTTCACGCCATTGCCATCACCCCCACACCAGCGAGTCCCGGGTTCTCTGACGGCGTTTTTATCTGAGCCGCTTGCATTTACATCTGAGTACGCCAATAGATCCACATCGCATCAGCAACAAGGATTTTTTACCCCACAAAATCCTATTCCACTTACCACAGGTTATGCCAACCTCACTCAAACAGACTCCGATGAGGGTGACGATGGAGATGAACAGCAGCAATCCCTTGTTCAACAACTGCGACGAGCGAGGCGACGCCCTCGATGTGGGACTCGGAGTCATTACTTTGATAGCTGATTATTTTATTACTGTACAAAACTTTTATAGCTAATTTAATAATTTAATTCATTCATTCATTCATTCTTCTGTCCAGAATTAATTCTGTCTCATTTTTCATTTATCATAATATTCAAATTTGTAAATAAACTACACAAACCAAATATTGTTTCCACACTTATCTATTAACTCAAACCAATCTAATAATTATTATTATACATTAATAGTAATACTTATGTTTATTTAATAAATAAATAATGTTGTTACATATTAAATAAATAATAAATATTATAATATATTAACTTACATTGATAATGTTGGAATATTTTTAATAGCTACTATTTTTAATATTAAAATTTTTCCAAGTTACTAATAATTAATAATATTAGTACAATATTACTAAACAATAAACAACTGCCATTTTAATAGTAACTATAATGCCGTTAAAAACTTTTTAACATAATAAAAAATTAATATTATTCTGCTACTAAATTATATTAATAACATGACAATATTTTACTTGATTATTCTTTTGATATGATTTTATAAATAAACTTTTAAAACAAATTAACATTCATAGAGTAATGATAAATACTTCGACTAGAAAATTGTTAATTTTTAATTATTAAAGAAGTAATAACCTTATTTTTTTAAAATAATTATTATGTAATCAATTAGTATTTAAATAATAATACTATTATTAGATATTAAATAAATAATAACTATTATACTATTTTTACTTTTATTAATGATATCATAATATTATTATTAAATATTGATTACATTATTTCAGTATTTTGAAGTTAATAAAAATTATTTATATGTTAAAAAAATTACAACATAATCATGAAAAATTAAAAAAGGAAAAAAAGTCACCGGGTAAAAGATTAAAAAGAAAATAAAAAAAGGTCACGGACCACTTTGATCTTGGAACCCCCCTTCCGTAACTAACAAAAATATTTTAATAAAAAAATTATTAAGCGTTTGCGGAATATGTTTTAGCGGTGCAGTGTATGGAGAAAATGATTTTCTGCGTTATGTATATTGGTCAAAATTTGTTAAAAATTTGTTAATGGATATATACATCACCCATTAATAAAATATTTTTCAAGGATTTAATTTTACAATTTAAATATTTTCCAGAATAAAACTATGAAAGAATCAGCTAAAATTTATATTTATTGAGATTTTAATTGTTCCATTGATTTTTTGGTAGTTATCAATTTTATTATGTTATGTATATTATACAATATTTAGATAGTAAATTAAATTATTAATTATTAATTAAAATCTTCAATAGAAACTATCACACTAAAATTCAAAATGTCAACAATTAGATTTTTATTAGACTATCACACCTGCGGGGAATACTTAGATATTTTATATAAGTATTCTAAATGAATTAAAATTTTAATATTAAAATTATTAATAAAATTAATTAATTGTGTATTTTATTCTTAAGACTAACAAGTAACATTAAATTAAATTTTATTTATTCAAATTTTATTCATTTTTATTGTTAATATTTTTTAAATATTATTTTGAAATAAAAATATCTCAATTAGGATTTTTTTCAAGAATTTTCAATCCACATATTATTTTTTCTCATTTCATCTAATCTATTATATATATATATATATATATATATTATTCATTCCTATTTTTTGAAGTTCAAAATCACAATATATTGAATAATATAATTTTAATATAATTTATTTTCTTGTTATTATACAATTGAATTAATTTATCATATATTTCATAATTAAATATTTTATCTAATGGTGTGATTTTTTATCTAAATTTAACATACATTAATTTTCATAATTAATTAAATATTTTATTTAATGATGCAATTCTTTTTATCACTTTAACATACATTAATTTTCATAATTAATTAAATATTTTATCTAATGATGTAATTTTTTTATTTTTAAACAAGAATTAAAATATTGTAAAATATAAATTTTTAATAATTTTTTATTATAGTTTAGAGCATTAGTTAATTAGTATAAAAAAATCTAAAATATAAAAATTAAATCAAGTACAAATTATCAAAATTAAAGGTCACAAAATATAAATAATTAAAAAATATAAAGTAATTCCAAATTAAAAAAATTGAATTTAAATTAGATAACAAATTAAAAAAATAACTGAAAAAAAATCAATCACGGCTGCTTGTGATTCAGTAAAAATTTAACTGAATCACGGACAGCCGTGATTGATTTTTTTTCAAAAAATTTAACTGAATCACCGGATGCCAATGCCTGTGATTCGAAAAAAAATAAAAAAAATAAATCTGAATCACGGCCTGTCAACTGCCGTGATTTAAAAAATATTTAAAAAAAATTAAATATTTCGGTAATTAATTTTTACGGCGTAACAAATAGAAAATTACTTTTCATACGTCAAGGCTTTCGGTCAAATCGCCCCATGTTTAACAGCTCTCCCATCTCCAATTAAGAAGCAATGACCATTAGCCACCACCTTTTTCCTCTCTACTAGGCCCCATTAGTGTTTGGGGAAGATAACCAATCGCATGATTTGACATATTTGTGCCTAAAGCACTTAACCCAATGCTTCTCAGTGTTCGCCTCCAAAGTCCATGTTAGTTTGGCTAGTTTGGCAAAAAGAGCAGCATTTAAATTGTGAGAAGATTTAAAACCAAGACCACGCCACCTTTTAGGCAAGCATAAGTTACTCTATTCGTTAGGACCCAAAAATGATGTTTCTCTGCGTCAGTGCCCTACTAGAACTTGCGACATATAGAGTCTAACTACTCACAAATAGATTTTGGGCATTCTCAACATAGACATTGTTTAGGTTGGAAGTTGTTGTAACTTTCCTTGAACCATGATTGTCCTAGCAGCCCAAGAGAGAGCTTTTTTCTGCCACTCTTGCCTTTTGAGCTTGATGTATAAGAAATTGAATGTCTTGTGTCTTTGAGAGAGAGAGAGAGAGACAGAGAGAAAAAAAAAAGTTCTCAAGATACTTAGCTGACTCTTCTATTTGTCTCATTCCAATAAACTGACAGAGCCTATGCCATCCTCCTTGTGTTATGTTTTTTCAAAAAAACAAACCAGACTTCGCCTTATTTGTTTTTTGTCCCGATCAGAGTTCACAGCATTCAAGAATAGAACATGGATTCATGACTTCCAAGATGTGGACCTTGATGAAAATAATGATATCATCAGCAAATATTAGGTACATAGTAAGTAGCCCACCTCTTGCTATAGGAATACTATGAATTCTCTTTTCTAATTCAGCCTTAAAACGTAGCCTCTAAAGAACGTCCAACACCGATATAAGTAAGGGAAAGGTGGGTCACCTTGACATAGTCCTGTAGATGGCATGAATTGTTTTGTAGGGCTTCCATTTAATAACACCTTAAAAGATATAGTAGAGATACACTAATGAACCTGTTGCACGAATTTAGGATGGAAGCCAAGCAATCTTAGAACTTGAAGCACGTAATCCCATTCTACATGATTATAGGCTTTCTGCATATCTAGCTTTATGCCCATCCAACCACTTTGAGCCTTCTTTTGAGAAAGAGAGTACACAATTTCTTGTGTCAGAATTCTATTTTCTACAATCCATTGCCCCGGAACAAAAGCATACTGGACTAGAGCAACTATTTTGCCTAAAAACCTTCTATTTTGATTCGCTATTATTTTAGAAATAATCTTATACAACAAGTTACACAAACAGATTGGGAGGAATTCATTAAAATTATTTGCTCCTTTTTTTCTTTTGGTGGGAATGAGAACAATATAGGTTTTGTTAATTTCCCGATGCATTTGACCAGAGATAAAATATTGTTGCACTGATTGACTCGCTCTCCTATTATATCCTAGCATTTTTTGTAAACAGAGCCATTATCCCATCCGGTCTCAAGGCTTTCAAGTCTGGCATTTTCTTTAGGACTGAGTGGATTTCCTCTTTAGATGGTATAACGCATAGTAAGACATTCTCCTCTTCGAAAATTTGAGGCTAAATAAGATTTTGTAAGTTTTCCAGAAAGTTTACCCCTTCACTTTGAAATAATTTCAAGTAATCCTTGACAAAATAATGTAGTATCTGATTCCACTCCCGAATCCGATCACTGTCAGGTAAATAAATGGTTGTTATGTGATTTCTTCTTCTTTGGGTAATAGTGGACAAGTGATAGAATTTAGAATTTGTTTCACCCTTATTTACCCATTTCTCTCTTGATTTTTGATGCCAAATACTGGCTTGCCAGATAAGTTGTTCCTGTGTGTCCCATCTTATTGACTTGATCAAATTCTTCGATTCTTGATTTGGTTCCCTTCTCAACACTTCCTCCAATGTATTGTGTAAAGCCTTGAGTCTTGTGCGACAATAGCCAAAGTGATCTCTATTCCATTTTCATAAGGCATGTTGAACATTTTTTGTCCTCCAAACCAATTGAGAAGTTCGAGGACCCTTGTAATTCTTCTTCCAGGCATTAGAGATTGTTGTCTCGCATGACTTATCTCGAAGCCAAGCTGCCATAAATCAAAATGGCCTCGAGCTGTTATCCTTATCATAGAATAAGTCCAACAAGTTTGGTTAATAATCTGAGACTGAACACACAAGATGTTTCACCATAGCCTTGGGGAACTTTAAGCGCCATTCCATATTATATACAGCCTACTCTAATCTTTCTCTAATAGCTCCCCTATCGATCCTTCCATTGCTCCATATGAATGGATTACCTATGAAATCAATCTCAATACCTTCCAGATTGTTCGTAAATCCTAAAAAAGCCATATCATTTGAATTACCTACCATTCTGCCTCCAACTTTATCTTGTTTGCATAAAAAAGCGTTGAAATCTCCAAAAATTAACCAAAGTGTTGTATTCCTTCTTGTAATTTATAGAGCTGGTTCCAAAGGTGATTTTGTCTTGACTATACTTAGATCCATAAACACCTGTTACAAACCATCTAGAGTTATCAGCAGGATCAGTTGTCTAGCTATGAATAATATAGTTGGAACTGGCTTTAATTTACATATCTAGATCACCTGACCACGGGAGAGATAATCCACCTTTAGTTCCTTTACTATCTACTGAAAATACGCTGTCCATGTGGAGGGCATGACACACTGCCTCCATTTTTGTTTTGTTAGCTTTGCTCTCACTAAGAAAAATTATATCTGGTTTGGTTGACCTTTGAAAAGCCTAAAGGGCTCTAACTGTCGAGGCTAAGTTGATGCCCTGACAATTCCAAGCTAGGAGTTTCATGGATCTTGCGGGGGCATAATTAGGCTCGCCTCCTTAGCCATAGATTTAGAAAGTTATCTCTCTCGGTTCTTCTGCTGAGATACTTTTACTTATTTTTGGTCACTGTCCGAGTTGGAATTTTGTCCTTCATGGAAACTGATAACCTCTGGTTGTAGCTTTAATTCATGTGCTAAATCCATTTTAGATTGGTTGGAATCTCCCTTCGTTAGAATCCTCACGGGTCTTTTTAGTCTGGAGGGATACACACTCTGTTAAAAATAGTTTTTGTGGCTGAATCAGTTTTGAACCATGTATCTGGGTATTGGCCATTTTTAAAGCCACATCCTTCATGTCAAACTTGCTAGAGTTCCGCCCTCCCTGTGTGTGAATGATGTATCATTCTTGTGTGTACCCACCTTAGACAAATTAGAATTCATGGGGCTAACAACCCCGTGCTATAGGCCAACACACATCTAACTCTCAAACTTTCTGTACTTATCTTTAGAATTATTCGGTTGCCGAGGATCCTTGCAATGCTTGACTTCATGCCCTATCAAATCATATCTATAAAAAATATTATGAAGTTTTTCATAACACAAGTGGATCCAAACCCTCAAACCATCCTCCTTTAGAATCCAAACACCAATAGATAAAGATTTTAGGAGATTAATAACCACTCTCATCCCGGAGAAATGCCTTTAAGTAATTCCTTGTACAACTGGATTATCCACCCTCTGTACCTTCCCTATTCGTTCTCCAATCTTCCTCATGCACTCTTTAATAAAGAAGCCTACGTAGAGATTGCATAGCTGTTCCAAGACTCAGCTTGGGATAAATCCACTTTAGCCATACTAGCAGTTTGATCCCATCTTATAACATTAAAAAGATTACCCAAAATATTCCAGGGGCTGTTCTCTTCTATTTCCTTTGCCTTTGATTCCGCTGGGATTGCGATGATAAAGGTAGTATTCCGCCATCGGCAATAGGGAAATTTGATGAGGGTCCAACTTTTTCAAATCATGGCATGAACTATTTCTTTGTGTAGCCTTCTGTTACTAAAAACTCTCCCCACAAAGGTAGCACCTCCAATATGCTTTGCTTGTTTTGGTAACACCATAAATTGTTCATTCCCTGGTCCCCAACCTGAATTGTCTTTTGGGATAAGGGTCATCCTAAAACTGTCAAAGAAGGCGTGATTAGCTAGCCAAATTACACACTTAGAGATTTGCCTTACAAGTGTCCTACTAATCTGCTACTCTATCTTATGACAGATACTCTAGAAATTTTGCAAGTATTGGCACCCAGAAATGGACCAGATCAGACTCATGTCCATTTGTTTTTCTTGAAGGAAGGATGTACAAGTTATGAAGATAACATCAAGCCTTTAGGTAGCTGCAGATTCAAATAAACCTGCTGCATAAAAAGATGAACAGACGAGGGGTAGCATACGGTTAGGAAATAAGATAAAGAAAGTAAGTGTTAAGCTAGGAGGAAAAGCAGACTCTCCTATCAGAAAGAGGAAAAACTTATCACTTGAAACCATTGTATAATATGTTTTGTTTTGATATGTATTTGAGGATTTTATAATTTTTTGTGAGGAATGTAATCGTTAGCACCTTTATAAATGATTTATAAACTAAATATTTGTTTACTTAATATGCAACAAATGTAAACTATACAAAGAAAGAAAATTTCCAAATGAACTCAATGGCTAACGCAGCTTATAAATAATGTAAGGACTAAGAAGCGTGCATATATTATTACTTTGTTACTATCTAATCCATAATGTTATTCATTATTTAAGAGAGTTTATCCGATTTTCTTATGTTCTAATATTATTTTATTTATGAGTTCTCTTTTTTACATACTCATAAAATGTAAAGTCATAGAATCGCTTCCTAATTAAAAGTGATATTATTTACTTTTTCATTCATCTATAGATTTTTTTACATTTACACGTTATTTTAGAGGAAGAATTTGAGTTCTATGATTGGAAGTATAATTATGATTATGGAATCCTTAAAAATGAATTAAAGGAAGAAAGAATGAGTACTCTTTGTAAAGTATTTTAATAGGATAAGGAAAGCTTGCTATGCGATAACTTTTTATTTCCTTGGATGGGTGAAAGTAGGACTTTTATAGGCATTGATGAGAAAAGACTTGCATATAAAGCATATGGTAATTTTATGGCAATTTGTTAGCTTGGTTTAGAGTTCATAATATAATGGGATATATGATAATTAAGATAAATGATATCATATAATCATGATGGGATGATAATTGATATGGATAATATTAGATGATTGTAATAAAATTTATGGTAATAAATAAAAATTGATATAGGTGATTTCGCAAAACTATAAGCAATTAGGATTATTTAGATAAAGAGATAGAAGTCATCTGTCATAACTCTAGCCTTATTATGATTAGCTTGGGGTCCACTATTTGATTTTACTATTCTAATCTTAATTGCTTGTCACTTTCTTAATAATTAAATTAAAATACATGTAGGAAGGAAAGACAATACTAGAGAAAAAGGGGTATTACATTCATCATTAAAGTTTTACAAAAGAAAGAAAATTAAGTTTGCTTATAATCCTTTCAAGTTAAGGACAAGCCAAACTAATTCTCTTTAAAGGAGTTTAGTTCATCTATTCCTTTACCTAATGCCTACATAGAATTAGGCCCTAAAATGATTTTATATACAAATGTTTGTATTATTAAAACCTTTCTAAGGGAGCTTCTAATGGAGCTAGATATAAAGAAGTGGCGACGGAAACTTAACCTATGTATTTGCAAAATAAATATGGAAGAGTGAGTTTGAAATTCAATAAGTAAACACTTAAAAATAGACAAACATAATAATATATCTATTTATCAGCTGAACTATTCTTCTGTAATACTTAATTAATATAGAAATCATTCTTATTTATTAGTTCAATTTCAAATAACCACAAGGGGCTTCATCATGATCATATTAATTCAAATATATCGTATCATAACATGCAATAATAAATAATAAAATGCATGCATTCTTCTTATAACTAGATTTATATATGGGTTAAGTGACCTGCTCGATCTTAAAAAAATATAAAGTTTGTGTTCTTTTTTATTGCTCAAATATTTATTGTGTTTTTCTCTCATAACCCAATTAATATTCAAGTTAGGCTTAGTTATGATAATAAGAAACGAGTCAGCTTAACCTAATTTGATTATATAAATTTATTTTTAATAATATAATTATATATTATAAAAAATTATATCTAATTATTTTTAATGTGAAAATAATTAATTTAATATAATTAAATATTTTATATATTTAAATATTTTATTATTTTTTTAATATGTATTTTTATATAAAATAATAATAAAAATAAGAGTAATAAGACTTTTGACAAGGTCTCGAGCCATTTATAAATTTAATAAGGCAAGGTTAAGGAAAATTTTTTAGAAGAAAAATGGGATGGGCTTAAGTTGAAGTTATTGTATTTCTTACAATTGTGCATGAAAAGCTTGGCCCAAAATTCAATAACTTAATGCATATACATCTTTACTTATGACTTTTGGGATTAGCTCTATACCTTTCACAAATTCATCTTTATATCTCCATAAATAATATATTAGGAATTAGGCATCTAGTGTTCACATTATCTCTCCCAACACATGTATCATATTATAATGCACAAATGATAAATAAAATAACACATCCTCCTTGTGACTTTCAAATCATCCTTATACCTTTTACAAACCTATTATTATCCTTCCACAGACAATATTCGAGGAATTAGGTGTCTAGTGTTTATATCATCTTCCCTATCACATTTCTCATATCATAAGTTACAATGTATTTCTTTTTCATATCACACATCTCAAAATATTGTCATCATGTTTCCATAACAACAACAAACCTTAATGTATGGCCACATATTTCTTTTCATCTTATAATTGCATAAACAAAATCAATTATATCATACACTATATGTTACATGAAATTTAAGTATCATTTCATCTCATAAGCCATTCAACAATTATATTCTCAATGCAATCTATGATATAATAGTCATACATAGACTTAAAAGAGGTGAGAATCCTTATTCATATGTTTACACCTCGATCTTTATTTGGTATCAATGTTAAAAACATGAAACTAAACAAGTAAAGTGCTTCATAAGTCGCTTCAACCCATCTAGTATCATTTGGAAGAAATGAAGTGCTTTGTGAATTATGTCCCAACTAATGAAATTTAGGCCTAGAAGTGCTTTGTGAAGCACTTTTAGGGTTTCAATAGCATTTGAAAGTAACAAAATGCCCTGTGAATCACTTTCTAGCATTGTGAAATCTAGGCCCAAGAAGCATTTTGGAAAATGCTTCATGTATGAATGCAATGCATTTTTTAGAAAAAAAATCACTATTTATTAGCATAAATGCCCACCTAACTCATTTATTACTCATCAAATCTTCCTCTATTCATTCATACACATACATAACATATTATACAAGCATTCTTTAACATCAAATTCAATCAAATCATCACAAATCATCATATTCTAACAAAATCATATGAAACTTAATATATAGGCAAAACAACAATCTTCCAATAAATTAATGGATTCAAGTTAAAATATTCACTCACCTACTATAGAAGAGGATGTTAAAAGATTGAATTTGATATTTTTTTAATCATAATCACATCAAAATCAATAATTTCTCTAATTAGGGTTCCTATTTCCCTTGGAACTAAAATAATCTCTAATCCTCATTAACCTAAAAAGAGATGAAGAGATAATCCTACAATGATGGAATTTTTACCTTAATTAGATAAAGAATTTAAGGTTAATTGTATCTTATCTTGCCAAATTTAGTGAAATGATAGATAAGTTAAAAGGTTTTGAGACTAAAAGTTGAGAGATTTAGGAAAAATGAGAGGGAGAAAAGGATGATGCTCATAGAATGGGAAATAATACTAAGAGGTAAATTTGGAAATATGCTCTAAATCTCTTCCATATTCATATACTCATTTATAATAATTCAAAACCTTAAACCTTACTATTTGACTTATTTTTCATAATCAATTTCTTGTAAAATTTCCATTCTACAACTAATCCAAAATATTAATTATTATTTTTTCTTAAAAATTTATTCATAAAAATTTTTCTAATACTTATGGAAGTCCTACTTCAAATAAAAGCATACTAGCTCTTTTGATTATTCTCATACCAAATGAATTTTAAGTTATCATATTCTAAAGAAGGTGTAGCCATAGTTTTGAAAACCGGACTGGACCGGATCGGCCGGTCGGATTAGTGAATGGTGAACTGGCCAAAACCTATCCAATTAGGGGTGATAGACTGGAAATGCATGTGAACCGGCCAAAAATGATCAACATCAGTGAACCGAACAATTGAATCGATTTTTGTAATTTTTTCATATTTTTTATAAAAATAAAAAATTATAATTTCATAACAATTAAAATATAATACCTTCATAATTCTATATCAATTAAATTTATATTTTTTATAAAAAAATTTTAACATAAATTATTAACATATTTATTATATTTTATTACTTATTTGTTTATATTATTAACTTATATTGTCTATTTTTTTATTTTTTAGCATAAATTATTATTATAAAGGTTTATAATACTAATATTTACATTCATATACATATAATTTATATTTTTTAATTCAAAATCGGTCTAACCAATGAGTCATTGGTTCAACCAGTGAACCAGTGAACCACTGAACCAATAATTTTTCCGGTTCAATGACTGGTTCGATTTTAAAAACTATGGGTGTAACATTATCGTGGTCTCTCTTACTTCATCGCAAAGGATCTATAGTGATAAGGTTTAGGTGTGACATGCCCAATGTTCCTATATGACAAGGTTATATTTTAATCCAACCAACCTACTCTTAAAGGAATTCCTACTAGTGTGGAAAGTAAGATATTTGCCTTTTGTAGTCAAAGTGACTATTGCCCTAAGTTAATTAATTATAAGCCTTTTTGAGATCATATTTGTTTAGACCTCACAATGTCTCATTCTTGTAGTGCTTTGGTTACATTTAGACTCATCTTTTGAGTCGATATAAATCGAGTCTCTTTTAGACTTTTGGTTGCTTTTGATTATATTTTAAGGTGCATTATATTGCTAGGTTTTACTAAGTTTTGTGGGTTAACCCACATCATTAGTCCTTTAGAGTCAAAATATCTACACACATATAATATAGTTTTATTTAAATTGTGCTTTACATAAATTATGAAAAAAGTTACAAATAAGTGAAAATGAATTATACATATAGTTACAACATACCACTATACCAATGTGAATTGAAGCATGGATGAAAGACAAAAAAAATTATATAAATTATGTCTATACAATGTGTATAAATTAAATCAATTAAAAATTTAAGCATTAATATCACTATTAAAAACACTTTCAATCATGTGTTTTCTTTTATCTATTTTTCATAACTAGAAATTTCCTTTTGAGTTGATGCATTCTAGAAGATTGGATTTATTAAAGTACCAAAGCATGGCAATTATTGGGTCATATGCGATCTTAAATATCAATCATTCCAGCCAAAAGAGTTATGATTTGCGATTGAAACTAAGAATTAAGTGGGGAATGTGAAGCTGTGAAAGGAGACAAACTTTTTGACGGGTGAGCCCTACAAGCGTGTTTTATTTGGTTTAATAGAAAACATTTTTTTATAAAATATAATTATAAAATATTTAATATTAAATATAAAAATTTTGAAAATAATAATTTTTTAATTTTAAAAAATGTACTTTTTTTCACTACTGTATTTTTAAATATAAATTTATTTTAATTATTAATATAAAGAATATGTCACTCTTTTATTAATATAAACAAATGGAACCTTAATTTAAATTGGTAAATAATGCAGAGATTCTATTTTAAGGCTATATAAGGTGAATTTTGTTAAAAACTAGTTTATTTGGTTGGTTTGAATAGAAAATTCAAATTGTGACAACCAAAAGATCGCTGGCATCTTGTTGAAAAAATTTTCTCGGTAAATTTTTATTAATTGCAAGATATTCTGCCTGCACAATTATTTTTCTGATAAAACAACCATATGCAATGGATCTTAATCAAAATCTAAAGGAAAAATAAGATTATATCCACCAAAGAATTGAACGGTACAAGCATAAAATGTGATAATATAAAATGTGACAATATGATTATAGACGCGTATATAACATCTTGAACACCTCATTATAATAATTCTACTCTTACATTGGTATTTATCAAATTCACATCCCCGCATACTATATATATATATATATATATATATTGGGTAAACTACTAAATGGGTTAACAATTTTGGGAATTATACATTTGAACCTCTATCCATTAATAGATAAAATTTGTCTGAAGTTAACATATTTTTCACTAAGCCAATACTTTATTGGTATCTATAATTGATTGTGAGAAAAACATAAATCACATATGAAGATCCAAATGTATAAATAGCATTGCTGATCTTGTTACAACATAGAACAAACTACAGCTGAATAACCATAAACGTCTCGCAATTTGAATTTGATTAAATTAAGACTGGTAGCTAGAATGTAACTCAATTACAAATGCATGGCCAGAACATAGCACAAACAATGAATATCAAGGGCCTAGCTCACCGACGAAGTAACTCAATGGATAACCGCCGACTCTATAAATTTCTATATGCAAGGGACAAGAATACAATCTAGAGCATATTCCTAAGCAAAAGGATTTCCCCCAGAAGCAGCTACCGGCTCCTGAGTCTGGATGTTCCTGCAAAATATGCAACCCATTGAGTCAATAAACATGCTCCACACAATTCTACTTGCACAATATAGGTGTGTGCGAGGGAATTTTGTTCACTGTACAAGTGTTGTGAGAATTTCTCCTCCATAAAGAGAAAAACTAATGGATCACGAAATCATAGAGTTTTAGGACAGATGTTGGGACTCGCTGACTCATCTTCATATCTACTCAGAACCAACGGATTTCAAAATTTTCAGTTTTTAGGATAATGCCCCAATTGGTTTTTTTATATCCCTTATCAAGCTCCAAGCGATAACACAGACAACACCTTTATATGGTGCTGAAATTTAATTTCAATTAGATGATGGCGATGGTAGTAGGATTCGAACACTTGGCCAAAAAGGATCAATTGTGTTTGCACTTAAGCGTTAAGGAGGTTCAGGAATGATTTTATTATATCTCTTAACAAAATTACGTATGCATATCGAATCAAGCTGCCAACGGTGAAGAAGGCACAAACACAATCTCTTTGCAATATTGGCACTTTCGGATATGGTAAATCTTGGAGGAGGTTATTTTTGTTGGATCTAAAGTTCTGTTGACTGACAACAAATCTCTAATACATCTCAGCAAAATCACCTAAATCTTAGAAGTAAATAAAGAAAAAAATGGTTGTAGTGTCAATTGTCTAGTCTCTTTAAGTTGGCCAATTTCTTATACGATAATGTTGGTCTCCGAAGTTCAAAATGATAATTATTTTGCCACAATAGAAAAAAATGAAACCAATAAGAAAAATATATATTGACAGAAACTATGAGAATGAATCATGACAGCCATACACAAAAAAGGATAAATAAATAAAAGTTAAGGTCATGATTGCATCTTACAGTAGTTGAGAACTCGGTGGTTGTGCAGCCAGGTATGTCAAACCACCTATATAATTCAACCAAAATCAGAATAGGATGGAAAATATTAGAATCCTACTGATGGATATTTGAATCACTGCACCTACTTGTGCAAGCATAACTGAGATGATTTGGACTGCAGCAAAGCCAGACATCTGGCAACAAACGTAAAATCACAGTTTTTACAATGCATGAATTCAGGTTGGAATCTTTAAGGACTACCTTGTCCTGCAGAGGAAATATAGGAGTTTACTGAATTTTGGGTTAGCCAAGGTTCAGCCATACTGCCAGGGTAGCTAGGTGGCAATGCAGCATCTGGCAGAGCAGCTTGCAAAGAGCTGATATCAAGAAACTGTAATCGATGCAACAAATATGTCAAAATTTAATCAACCAAAGAACATTTTACCCAATTCTCATTCCCTTTATCACATGTTTAGCACGATCAAATTTGTTACAGTAGGCAGTAATTAGCACGGAAACAACACCAGCTCCAAACTACAAATACTACAGAATTAGTAACTGTCTTGATATGGTATGAGTTGAAGAGAAGACAATTGATACTTGGTAATGCACGAAGCTTATCCATTGCGAGATGAGAAAATATAAGTTAATAATTCAATTAGTATCAATAAGCATATGCACATATAACAGCTCACTCCTGTGATTTAGGTCTACAACTTTAATTTAAACGAAGCTCTGATTCATCTTCCAAAAGAATAGTTTAGTAGTAAAAGCTTCAATTTAAAGGACGCAAGGAAAGTAATCGTTGATCAACAGTCTTCGAGTTCATCAAAGCATTAATTGCCAAAAACCGAATTACCAAAATATTTAACTTCAAAGGGGTTCACTCAAAGTGTACAGCCACCAAAATGTTGCAGCAAGATTTGACAAGGAATATTGTTAATGATAGGTATTGAGAAAATTATGCACACAAACTGGAATAATTACAGTTATCTACAGTGATTTTTACATGAAAATCAGTTAACAGCCCAAGACATACCATATTGTTTTGTTCTATCTCAGAATCAAAGGGAAGATCAAATGGGTTGGATGATTTATCCTTCATTTTATCAGCTTGAGCCTCCCCCTGAAAGTAGAAATAAAATAATAATTGAATAAAACAACATATCACTAGAAACAGTAAAAAGGCCCCAGCAACCAAAGAGCACAGACCACCACAGGATTCAAAGATTGAGGATCTCGCTGACCCCTGACAACATGTAATGTGATGTTATGATCATCAAATGGTTTGAATCCACAAAGAGGGGCAATATCTTGCATCTCATCTCCATTGGAGCCCTGGTGAAAGTAAAATTGCTAAGAGTTTGTGCAAGATGATAAGATTAGCACTGTAATGCAGACAAATATGGACCAACCTCAGGAGCCCTAAAGCCCAAATATTGACCATTGGTTGATGGAAGATCATACAGTTCTAATCCTTGACCAAGGGCATTTATGGGAAGTTGGATACCAGAATCCTCAAAAGCATTCCATGGCTGTTTGGTATCAAAATAAAAAAAAAGCCAAATTTAGGTCTCAACTTATTCTACAATGCCGTTCCAATTTGAGGGGATAAAGACAAATGTATTTATTTCAGTAGTATAACACAAGAATATAACACCGAACAGATCACCAAATTCATTGTACTTGTATATCGTATCTTTGATAGCTTACTTGAGAGATAGAGGCTGCAATAGAATCTTGCTCTCCCCCATTCCGTGCCCTGTCATGCCATGGATTTGATGCAACTGAAGAAGGTCGCTGAATACTAGAAATCTCAAAGGATGGCCACTGTATGCTTGCATTGAAGGTTGAAAATGGATCAAAATTGTCTGGCAAAGATTTATTAGATGAAGGTGTTCCTGCAGGATTTTTTACTTGGGTAGCAGATGCTGTGAACTGGGGCATATCAAATGTTGCCCATCCTTCATTTTTAGTGACAAACAGTTCTGGTGCCTTCTCTTCTGAGGTTGCAGCAGACTGCTGATGAAAAAAGGGTGCAAATAAGTCAATGGATGAAGGTTGGAAGGTAGGCTGCTTTTCATTCAAAGATGGAGCCAAGAAGGCAGATGATTGAGACAAATTCACTGATGGAGGCTGAGAGGATGTTGGTAATTGAAAAAGATCAATAGATGAAGCTGAGGAAGAGAATGGTTCAAATAATTCTGATGACTTCTCTTCTGAGCTTGCAGCCGACTGCTGTTGAGAGAAATGCACCAAGTCTATTGATGAAGGTTGGAAAGTAGGCTGCTTTTCATTCAAAAATGGAACCAAAGAAGCAGATGATTGAAACAAATCCAATGATGGGGGCTGAGAGGATGCTGGTAACTGAAAAAGATCAATAGATGAAGCTGAGGAAGAGGACAGTTCAGGTACCTTTGATAGATCCAAGTCAACAGATATTGCAGGACCAGATGGTGGCTGGACAGCTGATACTTTATCCAGAAGGGACCCAGGAGCTCGGACAGGTTCTGGGAAAAAATCAACTAAGCCACCAGAACTGAGAGATCTAAAGGCTGATTGGTTGTTGTCTGTTGGTCCCAACGATGTAGTTCTCTGAGAAGAGGGTGCCAATTTTCATGTAAAAAATGCAGGATCTCAATCAGAAAAATACAGAATGGATAGCAATATCATAAACCCCAAGGAAGTTTAAAATAGTGCTATGAATTAAGGCCATAAGCACATATAATGTAACAAATAGAGAATCTTAAGTTTTGAAGGCATAAACCCAAGAAAGTTTAAACAAGAGTATAGCACCGAAAAGCCCTTCATCAACCAGCAATAGTACACAAATCAATCTAACAGACTTTGGATTTACATCTCTAGTGATACGAGAGATCAAAGTAAGACTCCCCACCTTAAGACTTAAGTTTAACGAGCCCTTCAGATTAAATAAAGACAGCTACTAAAGTGGAGGCTTTGTAAGCATCCAGTTGAGAAAAATCATGGGACCAAAAACACATTTTCTTTTACATGCCTAGAGGCTAGAGTTGAACCGATTCCCCTTGCCACTTAATCTCAAATCTATGCTCTCCAATGTCAATGGGATATGGAACTAGAACCCATATCTAGTAGATTAAACCCATGGTAAAATGCCATTTTTCTCTGGATATCCAAGTGAATGTTGTTTATTAGACACAATTCTCATTTATATTCACATACTATTTGAAACAAATAGAAAATTAGAAAAACATCATAAATCCCCATTTCAAAAGCACCCCCAAATCCCCGTTCTCGACCCATTTATAAAATAGGGCCTAAAATTTTGCACAAACCCAACCCCTAATCCTAAAACTGGGCCCAAAGGCTGGATCAAAGCCAAAAACTTGACCAGATCACATTTGCCCACCCTTTGATTAGAGTGGGTTCTTTTACGACTTGGGCAGCGTTTGATTCATAGAATCATTCTCACATTCCCAAGAATAATTTAAGGGAATACAGGATTCTTATATTTAGTTTAAATTTTAGAAAAATATTCTTTGGAATATGAACATTCACATTTCCAAAAATGTTTTTAACACAATATTCTCTAAAAAATATTCCCATAGAGAGAGGTAGAGATATTTTATATTCTCATGACATGAGAATGTTTTAGTAATATAAAAAATACTATTTTACCATCCTTCCGTCCTTCCATTAAAACCTTACCACTATTAATACTTTATTTTACCGCCACCTACTATAGTTAACCACCACCATCCATCATCGACCACCAACATTTATTGCCGACCACCACCCATCTTTGGTAACTGCTACTGCTACCACCTATTGCTAGGGACCATCATCACACACACACGCACACGCACATATACACACAAATATATATCATCAGAGTAGGAACTAGAAAACAAACCTTTGGATGATGAATTTCATCTGCATCTCTCTTGGCCTTTATGTCCAAATATGTGTTTCTTGCTTGAGACCATATATCTTCACATGAACCAGAACGATTACTAATTCCAATGTCCTTGTGAAACTCAGGAGACTGCACATCAGATTTAAATTGCTCAACTCCACTAGAAACAGTATAATCAGAAATCCTTGGAACAGATCCCTCATTTGAAAATCTATCATCATCAGCATGGTCACTGAAGTGACCAGGACTATAGATGAAACTAGACATCTTCCCCTCATAGCAACCTTTGTCTGAGCCAGGCTTCCTGGTGAGTGCAGCTGCTTGTTTTCCATACCGTCTATCTTCATATTGATAATCATATGGGGGACTTTGTGAATAGGAGTGATAAGAACTGGCACGTCTTGTCTCATCATCATGAAGTGTAGGGCTCTGCAATCAGTTGCAAAAGTAGCATGTTCAGCAGTTGACTGACAATTGAATCAATTCAAACCATATGAACAATGATGCAATCAATAAGAAAATGTCTTTTTACTTCATTGAATTCATCTTTCTCAAACATTTATAAATTATACAAACTAACAGAAAAAAAATGCACAAGTACATATTTTAAATTACCAAATAATTCCAGAAGTCGTATTCATTTGGAAAATAACAGTAACATAGATCTTTAAATACAAGAAAACAAAGCTCCAGAGAAGCCATATAATCTAAAAATTAGGATATATTGCCTGATTATCTCTTGGAGGCTTTCCTGAGGACTTTGATCCAGCATATCTTCTATCCACGTATACATTTCTTATAAACTCCCTTATTTTGTCAACATTGCTGCAAAAGCAAAACACAGTAATGTTACTTAATGAGTTTTACATATGCATGTGGATAATTTTCATGTAAATTTTATATATTGCACCTGCTATCTGGCAACCGCAGCCTCTGGAAGTCCCAATCTCTCAAATACACATCCCTTGCATGCTGAAAGGAAAAGACCACAAAGAAAATTCCTTTGAAAATGGTTATAAGATAGCTCCAAATGTCAAAGAAGAAACTTTGTCCTCATACCTGATTACCACCATTTTGAAGAGCTTCAACTTCTTGGGAAGTGAACTTTGCCATTGATACAGACTTCACACGATGTGTAAACTCGCGACTGTACAGCAAGAAAGAAAACATATGATTTAAGGAAATGAATACTAAACTCTATCATGTAGATCATCTATCTCGTTTGTCCACTGATTAACCTGAATATCCTAATGCCTTTATGCATGTAGATTATTCTAGAGATAACTACACAAAGAAAATGGTGAATACAGAATTTCAAAAATCAAAACAAGGTTATAATTTTGAGAGTTTTCAATTTCTTGCTTTACATTTGTACTATAATGTAAACACACAAAATTACCCCAAAAGCATTCATTAATACTTAAGTGCCTTCCTTTTTTCCTCTGTCATTTTCATCAATCATGATGAATGGCCTAGAGACCACAATCCACAAGTAACAGAGAGACTAAAAGAGCACCCTTCTAAATTTTTATAATTTGTACAAATAAATTATCAACTTCCCCAGAAAAGATAATTTGAAAGGATATTTATCAAATTATGCAGCCCAATCATCGTGATTTTTAACTATAAGAGCTTCTAATGTCACCCTGTCACTACAAACATGATATGAATGAAACAAAATACATATAACTAGTGTCTTGGAGACTTGAATACAAGTATACAAATAACAAGATACTGAACATGGGAAGGAAACCCAAAAAACAAATAGAACATCACTAGAGACACGGCTGGGAAACACGCCTCATGCACGCCCCAATAATTTATTACTACTTAGATTTAATAAAATTAGTAGATCAAAATTAATTACTACTTAGGTCTAATAAAGTTAGCAGATCAATTTTGAAAAGTTACTAGTGTTGTGTATGAGGCATGTTTCCAGTGTTTGTCTTCAGCTTTTTTTTTTTGAACAAATATATTCTAAGTGCACAAACTGAACTAGGAAACTGCCCGTACATTTTAACATTCAGGTCATGAAAACCAATAAAAAGTAACTTCCCTGCCGCAGCAGAATATTAGAGACTGAGAACATGTAGAGGTATTCAGGAAAAAAGGAATGGAACTCACTGTATCCCACTGCATGTCGTGCAAATAAAAGTCCAAAAACTCGTACAAACATATTGCGGACCCTGCAAAAATTAAAAAAAAAAAAAAAAATACAGCTCAATCAACTAAGAATTGTTACCCTCGAGTGCTACTGATATCAAAGGCCGTGTATTTATATTACAGAAGCAGTGACAGAGCTAGGATCCAGAACCCCAGAGTCAGAATTAACGGAGGTAATTATATTTTAATATTTCAATAGAAGTATTTTAAATAATATATATAATTTTATATGAAATTTAAAAAATGTCAGTGGGATGCGCTACACTGAAAAGCATAGCTCCTCAACTGTACAGAGGTCATAATCGAACGTGATACAACACTGCACCGGATGCTCAGAAAATGAAAACACAGTTTGAATTTGCAAACTTTTGATCGTTACCCTCGAAACCTTATGTACGCCCCATCTGGGACAAACATTTATTATGCTCATTTCAGCCAAGGGATTATGGTTTCGGTTCCATAAAAGGACAAGTTGCGAGTTCGAAATGAAACTTTCAACGCAAACTTTTTGTACACCTCCGAACCTTCTCTGTCCTCAGCAACGGAGTAACTTAATCCCCACAACATTCAGCTTCAAAATAATCAAAATTTTAAACAGAAGATATTGATTTTGAAACTAAGGCACTCTTCTAAGGCCAGACTTATGGGGAAAAAGAAGAAGAAAGATTTGAAAAATATACCAGACTATTGCAGTTGATACATTTCCGATTAGGTGGAAGCTTCATAAGACCTCGTATAATTTTCTCGTTTCTTTCTTCTTCCTTTCTGCTTCCCATTTTCGAGCAATCCAAAACAAAACTTGCCCAGAACTGTAAATGAACGATGCCTACAGAAAAGTAGCCAATGCAGCTGAAGTTCCCAGCTCAGGTAAACGGCTTCGTAGTAAAATTCAGCAGACAAAGCCCCCAACCTTCCAGTGATGGATCTAGGATAGAAGTGGGTTCTAGAATAGGTGAAGATCAATCAATGGATCATGGATGGGCTGGATTCTCTAAACTGGGATTAAAAATGCTTCTGATTTGGGTTCCAAGAAACAAGAGAGAGAGAAGTGAAGTACAATTACAAGCTTACCAACTTACAAAAATTAATAAAAAAATAACGCTGTCGGTCAATTTTAATTTATTTGTTTTAATCCAACTCAAACTCCATTAGATTAGGATAAATTTTGAACTCGAAAAGTGGTGAGAGCAACGGGAAATACAAGTGCCACCGTGCTATAACGTTTATATTCAGTCTCTCTGGCTTTTGCTTTCTAGTTTTGTCCGTTTCGCAAAATTTCTTGAAAAAAAAAATACTTTAATGCAATTTTGATCTGTAATGAAATTTCGTTAAATTGTATGACTCTTAGCGGATAATATAAAATTATTTATTTTTGTCATTTTAAATATTTAATTATTATAATTATAATTTTTTATTTAATCTTCATTAACTTCAATTTTTTTTAATAATTGTATAAGTAGTAATTTATTTAAGAAATAGGAAAAATCAAGAATTCGAACTCATGAGAGAAATAAAGTTTATAAAATACTATCAATTGTGATTGCACCACTCTCAACTTATTTAATCTCTTGGCATTCACTGAATTATTTCTTAAATTATTTAAAAGTAAAAAAAATGCACTAATTAATTAAATATAAAAAATTAGTAGATTATTTTAAATCAAAAGGGATGAATTCATACCATCCATATTTTAGAAAAAAATATAAAATATCTCATTCAAAAATTTTCTTCCAATCTACTTTGAATATTTGGAAGGCAAGTATTAACAATAGAAACAAGAAATAAAGAAAATAATCTACTTAATTGAAAATATATATTTAATGCTTAATAATAGTTCATTATCGATTTAAAAATTATCCTCTTAAATTTCATAAAACTTGATATTAATATTCATTGTCAATTTAATTATTTATTTTATTAAATTATGTAATTTTTTATGAACAATCGCAATATTATATTTTATTGATTTATTTCATATTTTTTTACATATAATTTAACAACCCAAATTTTATTATTTAATTAAAACTCTAAACATTTAATTTAATTTTTATTAATTATATAATATAAAAATTATTTGTAAAAGAATATAATAAAGTGATATATTATAATATTATAATTTTTATTTAAAAATATCATTAGAAAATATGCAATTTGATTAAAAAAGAAAATTAAGTTAACAGTGGATATTAATTTCAAATTTTGTATAATTTGAGATAATAATTTCTAAAATTTCAAAGCTAAAAGATGTAAAATTTAATCATTTCAAAAGTAAAGGAGATATTTTATATAATAATTAACTAAAAAAAACTTTAAATCTAATAGCGAATATTCTCTAAAACTAGACAATGATTGGAATAGATTAATGTAGCATATATTTCAACGTTGAGGATTAAAAGATTATTTGACAATTAGCTATTTATATTAGTAATTAGTTGACTTAATTAACCATTAATTAATAATTAATTATATTTATTGACCTAACCTACTAATTACATTAGTTATTTGAATAAAAATACTTAATAAAATTAATTATTTATGATTAACATTTATATATAAAATAATAAATAAGAGCATGAATATATTTTATGAATTATTTTAGTATTTTTATTTTATATTTTATATTCTTAATACTATTTAGTAAATTAATTTTTTTGTAAATAATATGCCATTACAATTTATTATATATTAAGTATTTATTTAAAATTAAATTAATATAATTTTTATAGTTATTAGATTTCTTTTTAAGAAATCAATACGAGTGTTTTCTAGACTTTTTTTTTTAGGAAGGACAAAGGTAAAGAAACTAAAACTAATTAGGAGTAATTTAGGGTGTATTTGGATATATTTTTATTTTTATTTTTTTAAAATTATTCTTAAAAATTATTTTAAAAAATTATTTTTGTTCTCAAAAGTTATTTTTGAATTGAAGAAAAATAAAATTAAAAATTTGTTAATATTATAGATAAATAAATATTTTATTTAATTACAAAACTAACGTTTAAAATAAGAGAATAAATTCATAAAACATCTAAAAGTTATTTTTATTTTTTATTTTTAAGTTATACATTTAGAGAATAATTTAAAAAAATAAAATTCAAAATATGTTCTTTTATTTTTAAAAATAAAAAACTATTTTTAGAATAAAAAAAATCTTCGTCCTTTTTTATAAATTATTTATGAAACAGCTTTTCAAAAATCCTAATATCACTAATGTTTTAGGAATAATTGATTTAAAAATAATCAATTGTTTAAATTAACTTATTAACAAATATTAAAATTAATTAATTTAACAAATTAATTGATCATGAAAGATAAAAAATAGTTCAAATTCAAATTTTTATTAAAAATTAATTTAATAATGGAAGACAAATACAAAAAATAATAAATTAATATGCGACGAATTATGAAAATGAGACTTGTCATAAAACGAAAGAAATATCATGGTTAATATGTAATTTGTATATATAATATAGATGTATATAGATATAAATATAGATATAGATTGTTTATTTTTCAAATTAAATGTTTTATTTTATATGTTTAATTATATAATAAATAATAATATATTAAATATTTTATTAAAATAAAAATAAAACTTTAAATATGAATTTATTATCAAACATATTATTAATTATATTACTTAAATAAAAATAAAGTATTTAATTTTATTAATTAAAAATATATATTTAACATTTAATAATAATTTCAGAAGTTATTATTAACATTTTCCTGTAGTTGCCCATTGAAGTACGTGGTGCACGGGATCATCAAAGTTACAACATATGCCCAATTATGCATTTTAAAATTTAAATTTAATTTACTGTATATATTTATTTTGTATTATCATTTAATTATATATTATTATATTAATAGATATTGTTAAAATATTTTATTATTAATAAAAATTATTAATTTTTTTACCACTTATCACCTTATATATAAATATTATGAGTTTTACTTTTTAAAAGATTAGATAAAAATTGAATATTTTTATTATTAAATTATATTTAAAATGTTAAGTTATATATTTTTAATTTTAATTTATTTATTTTAAAATTAAAAAAATAATCTAATAATAAAATATTTAACTTATTGAAAGGTAAATTTTTTTATAACATTATCCAAAATAATACGCTAACAATAAATCAAATTACAACTCTACGTCTTGAATTCATCGTTAGTTGCATAACTGCATTTATGTGTTAAACTGGGGAGCGAAGTCAAGGAGGAGGAGCTTAAAATATTCTGGATCTTTCTCATATCTTCCCAAATTTATGTATGTATCGCACTGGTCATGCTACTTTATGACCATCCGATCAAACTACCAAGCTCCATCTAACGGTCCATCATCCCATTCCCCAAACATCGGACGGAGCAAATTTCCCACCAAAAATATCAATTTCACCAATTACCAATTCTTATTTGTTTCTCTTATCTCTCGCTCTTTCTCAGGTCTAAGATCTCGATGGCTACTGTACTTAGAACTCCGGCTTTCCAGCCACCGCAGCTGCCACGTTCCTCCTCCCTTCTATCGTCAAAGTCCTCGAGACCTATTTCTTTATCATTCAAACGAAGTGGTAGATGCAGACCCTCTGTTTTCAGCTCTCTTCGGTTGGCTAATTTAGCATCACCCCGATTCGTGAAATTTGTTGCTTTTGCTTTCGACGGTGAAACCGAGACTACTGAGAGGCAGGAAGTTCAAGAACCTGAGGTTCTCTTTTTTTTTTTGTTTTTGGTTTATTTCCTCGATGTTATGGTTTGGTCCAGTTCTTGTTTGGTGGCCGAGAAAGTGTGAGAATATGTGATCAAGTACGAAGCTTAATTTCAATGGTGATTTTGTGGTGTATTGGCTACCTGGTTATTTCAAAATGTACTTTAAAGTTCCGGGGACAAGTAATTAAGTAGTTGCTTCTGAATACAGGCTAAATTATAATATAGCCCAGAAGGAGAGTAGGGGGCTGAGCTATTGCGAAATGTGGATTATCCGTAACTATAAATTGCTTTAAGTTGGTCTGGAGCCTCATTTGTTATGAAAATGGAATGACTTCATTTTAGAAGAAATTATTTTACTGATCTACAAAACTAGTGTGCATGGTAGAAATAATGGTATTCTAACAGTCTGGACTTTCTGGAATCTTATAACCTAAGCTTTTGGGAGAGATCGTTTCTTGAGATGATGATGTAGCCTTTTTGACAAGGGGTGAAAGATTTGATCGTTGATGTCCCACTTTTGTAAGTAAATTTAAATTTCAGCAAAAGTTTAAGTGGCTTGTACTTGCTACATCCCCAAGGGCTTTTGTGTTAGAGAGCTGTGTTAGAAATGCCAATAAAACCAATTCAAGGGCGTTTTCCTAATAACTAAATCTTTTGGGAGCGATGCCTCTTTGATAATTTGTGATTAGAGAAGTACCCCATATCCATGAAGAAATCCAATTCCTTAATTTGAATGTATAACAAGTCTTAATTGCTAACTCCAACAAAAGGAAACCTCAATTCTGTGACTATTATATGCTTTTCAATGTGTTATGTTGGATGTGTGTCTGTTGTCTGCGTCCCTTGTGCTGCTTCTCAATTTAAGAATTGTTTTAGTTATGTAAAACCTTAATCAGATGACCTACGATTGTGATTATCACTTGTTTGTATGCTTCATAGAGTTTGGATTTACCATTGTAATATTTTGGGCTTTATACCACCCATTTGTTTGTTTTTTGGTTTTTAACTTGAAGTTTTAAGTTTCTGTCTCTACCTTGATTTTCCGCTACGTCCTTGAAACAGGACTCCCTAGATGGTGCAGTTGGTGGGGAAGATAGCGTAGGTGATGATGAGGCCACTGATGCAGGGGAAACACCTGCTTCACCCCTCATAACGTTATTTCAATCTTACAAAGAAGCATTGGCTAATAATGACAAAACCAAAGTTGCTGAGTTGGAATCATCGTTCAAATCCATAGAAGACGAGAAAAATGATCTTCAAGGCAAAGTTGCTTCTTTATCTGAAGAGTTATCAATTGAAAAAGATCGAATATTGAGGATCAGTGCAGACTTTGACAATTTCCGGAAAAGGACCGAGAGAGAGCGCCTTTCTCTTTTAACAAATGCTCAGGGAGAAGTTGTGGAGAGTTTGTTGCCAGTATTGGATAATTTTGAGAGAGCAAAAACTCAAATCAAGGTGGAGACCGAGGGAGAAGAGAAAATAAGCAACAGCTATCAGAGCATATGTAAACAGTTCATTGAAATTCTAACCTCACTTGGAGTTGAGCCTGTAGAGACCGTTGGAAAACCCTTTGATCCATTGGTAAGTAAATCCTCACTGTTCACTTATTGCCAAAATGAAACCTATTTTACTTAGATAAATAAAAACATTTTTTTTTTGGTGCACTGTTCAAAGAATTTTATTAATTAGTTCATTATAGTACACCAAAACCTCTGATATTACAGTGTCTAGGTACAGCATATGCTCACAATGTTGTTTGCTGGCCAGTACAATTTTCTGCCATAAAATCGGTTGATGGTCTGCATGTGGCACTTTAACAAGCAACAGCACTGTATATCTTCTCTTAGGCTATCCCATGCTGTACTCAGTTTCCCTGGGAATCTGAGATACTTTAGAATCTGAACCTTCTGTCATCCGTGCAAAGCCCTTCTAAGCTAATATTTGATTTTTATTTTAAGAGTAAACTTGCAGTACTCTTTAATTAGCCATTATGCTGTCATCTTAAATTGATGCAGGCAGGCATGCAAATTGGCTCAAAATCAATCATGTACTTTATGAACTTATCAAACTATTTCTCAAGCTTGTTTAGCTTTCCCAAAGACCTGGATATTCTTTTAACTTGATGCACTTGATTGATTTGGGCCAACTTGGTGAGTTTAATGTCATGTAGCAAAAACCGTCAGAGGAATTTTTTTTTTTAAAAAAAAATTGTATAATATAGTATGTAAATGGAATATTAACATCTACGGTAAGTCAGATAACAGGAGGACTTTTTCTAGTTAGTTGCTTCTGAGTTGATTTTGTCTATGAAGCTGTTGTGCATTAGCTACTTCCTTGAAATATCAAGGTTTGAACTCTATGAAAGATCATTAAAGTCTATGAGCAATTTTCTGACAAATTATGTTTTGCGCTTTCCTTCTAAAAGCTACATGAAGCAATTATGCGTGAGGACTCCACTGAATTTGAGGAAGGCGTTATAATTGAAGAATTCCGGAAGGGCTTTAAACTTGGTGACCGACTCTTGCGTCCATCCATGGTTAAGGTATCAGCCGGCCCAGGACCTACAAAGCCAGAGCAAGAAACACCGCAAAAGGAACAAGAGGCATGTGAAAGTTCTGAGGACAGCTCTGCAACGGAATCTGCTTGAAATAATACTTTTCCTGCCTGGATTCAGTTTCGTACTGGCCAGTTTGATCACCAGGAAAATAATGTTGAGCGCAAGAGATACTGAAGGCAGCCACGTTTTCCCTTGAAGAAAGTTATTGTTGTAGTTTTGGTTTTGCATGCCCTTGCATGGCTTTTATGGAGTTTTAATCCGCAGGTGTGCTGAATTTCTTAAAAGAGCCCGAGAATTTTTATTATTTTCTACATCCACGTGCAATTTGATCAGATGCCTTGTAGAAGGAAATTCTTACGGTATGAAAGTTTCAATTATTTATTTGATTGAAAGATATAGTTCGTTTTTGGATCGAATGTGTAGTTGTTTCATGAAATCAAGTTATATATATATATATTGGGAGAGTTGCAAGTACTTTGGTGCAGAATCAATGTTGTTTTAGGGGTTTTATTCTTTATTATATTTGGAGTTCAAATTTAAGAATTCATGTGTGTGTGTTAAATGGAAAACTATTTGTATCATTACCCAAAAAACGTTACTTAAAGTGAACCTTGAACTTTAGATTAAATCTAAATAAGCATATAATTGTGAGCGTTATAAAAAAAAAGGTTATTTATAGTGAATCTAAATAACCATCACCCAAAAAACTGTTACTTATAGGGAATCTAAATAACCATTGCCACATTGAACCCAAGATTGAATCTGAATAAGTATATAACTGTTAATCATAGTGTCTCTAACGAAAATGTTAGATTTGATTAATGAAGGATATCTTGCAAGCTATGTCCCTCCCAAAAATCTAGGAAAGTTATTAGAGGTTTCTGTCTTTTACAATTTCGCTGAATTCATAATAACCCGGATCTAGGGAGCTACTAGTCCGCTGAACCTGGGTTTTGGGGTAGGGCGGTGTTCCTTTAAGGTGGAGCCTCACACTTGTGTTTGGGTATAGATATGGGTCTTGGGGTGTGGCCAACATTATTTTTAATGGGCTCAAGCAGCTTCATCCAACAAGAACAAAGCAAAGATTTGTAGTGGAAAATCAGGTATGTGTAGGGAATACTCTAGGACGTACAAGTTATAGCTAAACTCAAGCAAAGAAGACTTTGTTTAGTAATTATCTAATTATATTAGTCATTAACTATTAATCGATGGAATTAAATATTAATTAATAATTAATTATATTAATTTGATCAGTTGATGATATTAATTATTTATATAAAGATATTTGATAAAATTAATAATTTATTATTAGTTATTTATATATAAAATAATGTATAAGGATATATATATTTTATAATTTATTTAATTATTTTTTTATTTAATAATATTTTATATTATAATCTATTATTTATTATATTGAATTTTTTAAAAAAATATTATAATTTATTATACTTGTTTAATTTTTCTTAAAAAATGAACAATTATAATTTTTTAGTTAAGAAATATTTGTAATATTTTGAAAGATGCAATAATTATTAAAGTTTATTTTGTAAATATTTTTAATATTAAATTTAAAATTCATATATTTGTAATTAAAATATTTATAAATTATACATTTTAAATATAAATACATATCTATTATAAGTAATATTATCTCGTTATTTTTTTCTTAATATATATTTTTCTTTGATTCAAAAGATGTCATTTAGCAAAAGACTAATTAATTTTTCAATGCATTTTTTTATTATTTTCCATGAAATAAAACATATATTTCTCTTCTTTTTTATACAATTTAGTAAAAAATATGATTATATTTATGTAATTTTTTATTATTATGTAAATGTTTTATTATAATTTATTATAGTTATTTAGTTTTTATTTTAAAAAATAAATATAATTTATGATATGTATTAAATTTTTCTCTAAGAAATAAATAAATTTAATTTAATATTTTCTTGTTCATCAAGAATGAAAATGTAAAAAAATTATAATTATGGAAAAAATATTTTTTTATATTAAATGCAAATCATTTGTTTCAAAAAACTACTATAATTAACTTTTTTTTCTTAAATGATTGTTTGAGGGACAATAAGTAATTAAAACAATTATTTGCCAAAATCCAAACCAATTGATTAATTTTCAAACAGTTAAAGACACTCAAATTAACTAAAAGTTTGTCAAAGAGTTGTTTACTAAATATTATCTAAATATTCAAATTTGCGATTAAAAAAAAGCAAAAAATTCTCCAATTCTCATTAATATAAATTTTCCAACTTGTAAAATAGAATATTCTTAGTTTTGGTCACAACATATAATAATTTTGGGAGTAATAATGTTATCTTGGCAAGTACTTGAAATATATTTTGTCCCCTCCAATTTATTCAAACGAGAGTTCAAATGTTGTTCACACCGACAATCTCACATGTCTCCCTTATTCAGGTTATACAATGCATATGGAAGCAGAATGCAAGCAAATTTTATTAGAAACCTAGCCAAGGTAACACAACCAGAAGCCCACCAAATTAAAAGCACTCAAAATAACTAAAAGCTGATTAAAAGCACTCAACATATAATACTTTGATAATGCATTACGAGGGACCAGAATCTAACAGTGTAATTTTCACTTTTTCCCTTAAAGAAATGCTCGGCGTGCACGTGATGTCTTGTTTCCCATGTTCGCCGAAATCCAACCAGCCGGACAATCATCCCCCCGACTCCGAGGTTAAAATAACACATAAAAAATATATTATTTTATTCATTTTCTGATTTTATTATTATATTCATGTACTAAGCATTTACTTATTTTTGCATCCACTATAAGTTTAATAACTTTACTCAATTGGATAAAAACAAATTCTGTAAACTTACACGGTAACATTAGGTTATGACTTCGATTTATATTTGATAACAAAATTAATTGAAATTTTAGTCAGAAAAATAAAACACTATAAAAAAAATAATCATTAATTACCAAAACGTTTTTTTAAAAAAAAATTTCAGAAATAACATTAATTTTACGAAAGTTCCATCTCTTAAAAAATAAAGAAATTGTATCATTAAATTATTTTTAAAATTTCAAAGTGAATAATAAGAAGCGTGAGTCTGATGATGAAAAGGTAGTTCAACAAACAAAAACAATCAAATTCTGGCGGTGGAGTTGCATATATTTTAATGGAAATATATACTCTTATTAATTTTTTTAAAATTTCATATAAAATTATGCATATTATTTAAAATATTTTTATTAATTTATGAATTTTATTTTTATTAAAATATTAAAATACATTTATTTTATTCACCTTCACATCGTGGCTTCACCGACCTAAAAGGATCTGCTGAAATACTTTAACCCAGCAGTAAAAACAGTCCAACTCTTGATAAGTGGATCACCTAATAAAATTATTGATCAAATGCCTTGTAGAAGGAACTTCTTACGGTATGAAAGTTTCAATTATTTATTTGATTGAAAAATAAACAATTATTTTTCTTCTTATTTGGGTGGAGAGAAAAGTTCGAATACAGAGTAGTTTCATGATATGTCACTAGTTTTTTTTTTTTTTTTTGAGAGTTGCAAGTACTTTGGTGCAGAATTATGTTAAATGGAAAACTATTCCTATCAACGTTACTTAAAGTGAACCTTGAACTTTAGATTGAATCTAAATAAGCATATAATTGTGAAAATTATTAAAAAAAAAAAAAGGGTTATTTGTACTGAAAGTAAATAACCATCACCCAAAAAACTGTTACTTATAGTGAATCTAAATAACTATTACCACCTTGAACCTAAGATTGAATCTGAAACAGCATATAACTGTAAATCATAGTGTATGTGACCAAAATGTTAGATTTGATTAATGAAGGACATCCTGCACGCTATGTCCCTCCTAAAAATCTCGGAAGGTTGTCAGAGGTTTTTGTTTTTTACAATTCATAATAACCTGGATTTAGGAAGCTACTAGTTTGCTGAACTTGGGTTTTGGGTTAGGTTGGTGTTCCTTTAAGGTGGAGCCTCCCGCTTGTGTTTGGGCACTGATATGGGTCTTGGGGTGTGGCCAATCATATTTTCTATGGGCTCAAGCAGCTTCATATAACAAGATCAAAGCGAAGATTTGTAGCGGAAAATCATGCGTAGGGAATACTCTAGGACGTACAAGTCATAGCCAAAAAACTCAAGCAAATAAGACTGTTTAGTAATTACCTAATTATATTAGCCATTAATAACTGATTGAAATAATTATTAATTGATAACTAATTATATTAGTCATTTTCATCAGTTAATAATATTAAATATTTATATAAATATATTTAATAAAATTAATTATTTATTATTAGTTATTTGTATATAAAATGATATATAAAGATATATGTATATTTTATAATTTATTTGAGTATTTTTTATTTTAATTATATTTTATATTATAATATATTATTTATTATATTGAATTTTTTAAATATATTATTATAATTTATTATACTTATTTTATTTTCTTTTAAAAATGAACAATTATAATTTTCAAGTTAAGAAATATTTATAATATTTTGAAAGATGCAATAACTATTAAAGTTTATTTTTTAACTATTTTTAGTATTAAATTTAAAATTTGTACATTTATAATTAGAAATATTAATAAATTACACATTTTCAATATAAATACATATTTTCCACAATTAATATCATTTCATTATTTTTTCCTTAATATGTATTATTTTTTAATTCAAAATATGTCAATTGACAAAAGATTAATAATTTTCTCAATACATTTTCTATTATTTACCATGAAATAAAACATATATTTCTCTTCTTTTTAATACAATTTAGTATAAAAGATATGATTATATTTATATAATTTTTTTATTATTATATAAATATCTTAATATAATTTATTATAATTATTTAGCTCTTATTTAAAAATAAATAAATTTAATTTAGTATTTTCTTATTTATCAAGAATGAAAATGTAAAAAAATTTATAACTATGGGCAAAAATATTTTTTATTCTAAATGTAAATCATCTATTTCAAAAAATTATTATTCTTAATTTTTTTAAAATGGCTATTTAAAAATCAATAAGTTAACAAAAATAGTTATTTGCCAAAAATTTAAATCAATTGATTAATTTTCAAATAGTTAAAAACATTTAAATTAACTAAAAGTTGTTCAAAAGATCAATGACAGTTGGTCCAAGTGGTAGGAGCTTAATCCCCTTAAGTAAGGTATTGGGTTCGAGTCTTGTGAATGGAACAAACTATCGTTGGGAGAGCTTTACTCCCATATTGAATCCTCCAGGCTCGTATCCAGATTAGTCGGAGGTTCAATATGACCTACCGGATATCGAATGGTCCATATAAAAAAAAAGGTTGTTCTGTTTACCAAATATTCTCTGAATATTCAAATTTGTGATTAAAAAAAATTGTAGAAAAGTCTTCATTACTCATTAATATAAATTTTCCAACTTCTAAATTAGAATATTCTTAATTTTGGTCACAACATATAATAATTTTGGGAGTAATAATGATATCTTGGCAAGTACTTGAAATATATTTTATCCCCTCCAATTTATAATTTATTCAGATGAGCGTTCAAATGTCGTTCACACTGACAATCTCACACGTCTCCCTTATTCAGATTATACACTGCACATAGAAGCAGAATGTAAGCAAACTTTATCAGAAAGACAGAAACCCACCCAAGGTAACAGAACCAGGAACACACCAAGTTAAAAAAGCACTTAAAATAACTAAAAAATGATTAAAAAGTTGTTTATTAAATACCTTCTAAATACTCAAATTTGTGATAACACGAACGTAAAAAACTCTTCATTTCTCATTAATATAAATTTTCCAATTTCCAAATTAGAATATTCTTGATTTTCGTCACAACATATAATAATTTTGGGAGTAATAATGATAACTTGGCAAGTACTTGAAATATATTTTGTCACCTCCAATTTATTCAAATGAGCGTTCAAATGATGTTTACACTGACAATCTCACGTCTCACTTATTCAGATCATACAATGCACATGGAAGCAAGCAGATGTAAGCAAACTTCATCAGAAACCCACCCAAGGTAACAGAAAGAGAAGCACCTGGCCCACAATCAAAACCAGCAAGACCAAAAGATTGGATCACCACCTTTGTTTGTGTTGGTAGCTTGGTTTGTCAATTCAGATGGGGCTGGGATTGGTCTCTGTTGAAGAGGGATTTGCTACCGGTCCTGCTTGCGCATGTTCTCAGCACTATCAACATGCTAAGATATGTGTAAATTGCGATTGCTGCCTTGGCTGTGGGAAAAAAAAGTTATGAGAATGTAGGTATGAATGCAATCATAACAATATAAGATTGCAAAAAATTATAATTATAATTATAATTATAAAGACCAATGCAATCATTGTGAACTGCAATTTAAAACTATATGGACTTAGAAGAGAATTGTGAATGGTGGAGTTTCTTATTTAGGACCCTTCTTAATGGCTTTCTAATTATTTGACGTTGAATTTTGAGAGTTCTTGTATGGCAAGTTGTGGGGGACGTACAAGAGGTGTGCAAGATTTTAAAATGTGATTAACATTCCGTATAATATTATTATTGCATTTGACTCTATAATTACAATTTTGTCCTACAGTATATTCTTGCATTTGTTCATAATTTATTAATCACATTGTAACAATAACTGTGATTTATTTAAGACCATAAAGTTGTGAAGGAAATAGTTGTTGGGTGTTGCTAAAAGTTTGAAATCTTGCTCTTCATTAATGACTGAAATGTGAGGAGTGTTTTCTCTCTGGAATAGCTTGGAGGGCTGGGCATAAAGAGATTATTGTGGAGTCAAATTCAAGGGTATAAGTTGATGGTATTAATAAAGGAAACTTCGAATGACATGGGTTAGTGTCATTCACATGTACGGGGAAGAAAAAAATTGTGAAGAATAGTTGGCTAGACATGTTGTGGATTTACCTTCAAGATTAATAATTTAATGTGTTTCTTCAATGGAATCTATTACTATGGCTGTTGTTAAAGGGAATAATTTAATATATTTCTCCAACTTTTGTAATTTTTAATGTTTTAAAATTTGAAAAATCATAATTTAATATGTGTGAGCCTCTTGGAAGTGAGAGATATATAATAAAATTGATAATTACTCGTCTCATTCCCTTATATTTGTCATTTAAGGTAGATGGAAAAAGATGAAAGAGACAATTAAATAATTTTAATTTAAAAAAATTATGATTAGCTTAATCTTTTAAGAAGTTACCTATTTTTATTATTAGATGATAAAATTTATATTTGCATGCACATAATTCAAATAAAAAATATAGATTTCAAAGCAACACTCATAATCCAAAGATGAAAATACCCAATTTTTCAAGAGCTTGAATTTGTTTGAATTACCTTTAGGAAAAAAAAAGATCTCATTTTACTATAATATTCTTTACTGAAAGTTAATTAGTATTTGAAGTGGTTAGGTATTTATTAAGACATAGGAAAAATGTTTTATGTATTTTTTATTTTTTTAGTGTGAAAAATTAAAAGTAAAACTCCCCAAAAGAAAGATAAAAAAAATTAAGAGGGATAGATTTTGATTATTGAGTAAAAATGAAAAGAGTATGTTATATTATATCATAATTTTCTTTTCTTTTTTTAGGCAAAAAGGAAAATACTATTACTTAAAAAGCATTTACGCATCTATTGAGTTTTCAACTCATCTTATTAGTAAGTTGATACACAAAAGCCCACTAAGAGGGGAAACAAAAGTGATAAAATTATTACAAGAGTTAATAGCAATTTTTGCTAAATAATTAGCTAGGCAGTTTCCTTTCTTATATACATGCTTGATATTATAAGTCTCCAAGCCATTCAAAAGCAGCTTGCAATCTTTAATCAAGCTATAAACATTAATAAAATAAGAAAGATGGGCATTATATAACACATTAATGAAAGTTATGGCACCAAGTTCAACAAAAACTTGAAGGAAGCCCTTATTATGAGTTAAAAGTAAGCCATCCCTTAAACCACATAATTCTATAGCATAATTTGAGCTTACTCCAAGCCTTCTATAGGACCCAACAATCCAATTGCTTTGAATGTCCTTAATAATAGAAGAATATCCAACCAAACCAAGGTTTCCTTTTGTTGCACTATCTGTATTCAACTTATACCAATCAATAGAATAAGGTTCCCACCTAACATTCGTAATTAATTATGAAAAAGGTATTTTACACTATCTTATAGCAACCCAATATTTAGCAACTTTCACTAAGATAACATTCTTCAAATTAGTTCTTCCTTGATTAGTTTAAAAAATAGATTTGTTTTTGTTAAACCATAAATTCCAAAATTCAAAAGTAAAAATAATGGGCCAAGGAATATTGACAATGCAACTTAGTTCATTTATGGTTAGGTTTCTTTTAATCCAATCTTCAAAATCTGTTTGAAAATAAATGAATGCAAGCAATAAACACTCCTAAAAAGTTCCACAAATCCATAACAAAGGGGCATACATAAAGAATATAAGTAAAAGAGTCAATTCCAAACAAACAAACAATATAGAAAGGAAGGACATTAAGACCTTTTCTAATAAGAAATTCCCTAGTGGGATCTTATATAGAATAGTAAGCTAAATGAAAATTTGGATTTTAGGCATAATAGGAGTTCTCCAAATTCATTTAAAGTATTTTCCAACAAAGGGATACCTACCTTTTTTCAAGAATTGATAAATGCTTTTAGTAGTATCCACACTAGATCTAAACAAGCACTAAACAATTTTATATTTTCTTCCTATTAAATGAAAAGGAATACTTATAATATAATCTTTAGATCAAAAGGAAGAGTCATGGAGATTTTCTAAAGGTCTCATGCTCCTTCAGTAATAACATCTTTAACTTTAAATTGTAATTCTTTGTAGGAAAAAAGCATCTTGATGCAATTTCTTAAAGGACCAAGACAAAGCCATTTTTCCTACCAAAAATCAAAATTTCCCTCATTCCTAACTATCCATTTTAGACTAGCTTTAATCATTTTAGTAGTAGACTTTAAAAATTTTCAATTATAGAAACAAAATAATTTTTTTTGAGCTACCCCATTTCTCCCCACAAATAAATATTTATTTCATAGAAATTGAACTCATAAGGCCTGATTATCATGGATGAAATTCCAAGCTAATTTTCCAAGTAAGAACTTATTAATAGATGCAAAATCTTTAATACCTAGGCCACTATCCTCTTTTAGAAGAGTAATAGCTTTGAATCTAACAAAGACATTCTCTTACTCTCAATTGAACCACACAATAAAGAAGTCTTGATCACCTAATCCAATGTAGAAAGAAAACCTTTAGGAATACAGGTGAATTACATGTAATAAAGGGACAAAACTAATAAAATAAAGTTTATAAGAATTACTATCCTAGTAGAAGACAAGTGCCAAAACCAATTTTGGACTTGTTCTTTTAGTTTATCAATTAAAAAATAAAAATTAAAAGTTGAGTAGTTTTTAATTGGAAAATCAAGATACTTATTTAAATCAACTCTGTAAGTTATTCCTAACTTGCAACTAAGTATGTCCTTCAAGTGGAATTTTGTATTTTTAGAAAAATAAACTCCAAATTCATTAGATTAATTCTTAGTCCAAAAATATTAAGAAAATCTATTAAATCTTTCTTAATAGTTTGCCAATTATTAATGTTAGCTTTAGCAAACAACATTATATCAATAGTATAAAATAAATGGGAGATATTGGCACAATGTCTACTAGGCTTAACCAAATCCTAAGCCTTGTAGATATAATAATTAAGGATCATTTGATAAAGATATTCTAAGCCTAAAATAAATAGGTAAGGTGGCATTGAGTATCCCTACCCAAGACCACTAGAAAGGATAATGGGGTCTAGCTTGCTACCACTAAACAAAATTTGATAAAAAAACACTAGAAATTAAACTCATAACCAAAATGAGCCATCGTGAGGAAAAATCAAAATAAGTAAGCACATCCCTTATGTACTAGAGAATTGTATGCCTTTTTAATATTAGTTTTAATTATCATATTGCCACTTTTTGCCTTGGATCTATGAATCTATCAATAGAGTGCATTATTTCTATCCAAATAATTATACTATCTCCCGATTTCCTATTAGAAACAAAAATAGCTTAGAAGAAAAGAAATTAAATTAGGAAGAAATTCCTTAAGTCTTGTAACTAAAATTTTTTATATAACTTTAAGGATAATGTTACAAAGACTAATAGGCCTATAACTCTCAATAAATTCATGAATTTTCCCTTTTGAGATTAAACAAATTTAAGTTTGATTTAACTAATGAAAAATAGAATAAGATGTAAAATTTTGAATGACATAATTAAAATTTAGGAGATAATTTTCAAAATTTTAAAATAAGTATGTAAAATTTAACTATTTTATAGTTAAAGAGAATATTTTACAATTTTACCTATATATATATATATATATACACACACACACACGAATTTGATTAAAAAATACGCACTCGAGCAATTGTGGTGAAGAATTGGCTACAGCATCATACCCTCTGGCCTTTGCAACTATAAAGTCAGCTAGTGGAAGATAGGAGGCCGTGCTATATAGGGCAAATATGGCTGGTCCCTGGAGGTTCAATTGGGAAGAATACACAGGTCCCCACTCTATGCCTTGAGTATTATTACTACATCCAATATTTCTCAAAGTAGTCATCTTAGTTCCACTTGTTTTAATCCAATCACTTGCCCCCATTGCATACTTCAAAGTATTATAATTCGAACCGTAAAAGAAGAAAATTTTCGAAAGGATGCTTTGATCAGCTGGCTCGGTTGGATAAATATCTTCATTATTTGGTCAGAGGCACAACAGGTTATTCACAAATGATTCAAAATCAATTCATTAAAAAATTAGTTTAAATTTAACTTTAAAAGAATTGAGCTCGAGTGGTACTTAAACCTTACATATCTTATATTATACGAATCAAATAACTCGTACATCTAAATGAATCAAATAATATAATAAATAAAAATTCAATGCCATTAATAATGAAGTGATCTATATTAAATGTTATAAAATAACTTTAAATGTTAAAATAATTTTAGACATATTTATTTTTAGAACATAAAATAAAATATATTATTCATGAATTTGATTTTTAACTAAAGGGTTGTTTACTCCGTATAAAATTTTAAAATTCAATTAGTTATGCAAATAAATCCCACCCTTACGTCACTCCATGTGCAACTAGATGCATTGGATTCAGTTATGATTATGATTATTGATTAAAGGACCTCTCTCGCCGTGGAAACTTTGGGGCCTCAGTATTAATTATCTTCTCCAGCCTATGGCCCACCATTGTTTTCTATGTAGTGGGCTTACACTTTTTCCGCCTCCGATCCATAGACCCAATTAGATCATTTCCATTCTTTACGATGAAATTAATAATTTCATCCTAAAATTATGAAGTGTTAGTAAAATAATTTTTAAATTATATAAAATTATAATATTATTTTTAAATAATAGTTTATATATATAATTTATTTTTATACAATAATTTAAAAATAAAATTATTTGTATAAATTTAAATAAAAAATAAAATTATTTATACAATCATTATTTAGAGATGAAGTTGTAATTTTATATAATTTTAAAATAATTTTATCAGTATTTATAATTTTAAAAATAAAATTATAAATTCTACCTATCTTTTAGAACTCCATTAATTCTATTTATTTTGAATTTGAGAAACCCCTACTTTTCTAGCTAATTAATCTCAAACCCACTCTAGGAAGTGATAAACTAATGATCCTAGTCTTTTCTATATTACACACATTTGGTGGTGGGAAATTTGAATTAGGATTAACAATCTAATTTAGGACAATCCTATAATACCCAAATTAAAAGATTGAATATTCATTTTTTAACTTTATGACAATATAGTGACCATACTATTTTGATAATGTTATAATGAATGGTTAAGATAAAATGATGAGAAAATTATCAAATATGTAAAATATTTAAATATGATATTTATATTTGCAACCTTACTTTTTTATATAATTCTAAATTTAATGTAGAGCTAATTATTTAAGTAGGTTGTTTATATTAAGTTATATATAAGGCTTTAATTCACTCTATCATTATATATTAAATCTATGATAATATTAAAAAATTAATTTATTTGTAAATATATTAAATTTTAAGGCCACCGACATTTTATATTTGACTTTTTTTACATATTATTTGACATTATTTTGTATAAAATTCAAATACTTTTGATTGGTTGGTGAACAAATTAGAACTAAAGAAATAACATGTGATTTATTTGAAATAAAAAATGAGTAAAAAAATTTAATTCCTTATATTTTAAAGTTTTTTCTTTTAATTATCTTTCAATCATAAATAGATTGTAAAAAATTTATAAATTATCATTAAAATAAATTCAATTTTTTAAACCACTCAACAAATCACACAATTTAAGATAATGATTTGATAATATTTTTATAAATTCCTTATATTATAAAAGAATTAAAAATTTCATGCTTCTATTTATTTTCTATAAACTTTGCTTGCTAATCCCATAATTTAAGGTAATTAATTAGTGCTACTTTTTTTAGATTTATTAAATTATAAAAATTCATAAATTTCATGCTTTAATTTATTTTCTACAAATTTCTTTTGGCTATCAAAATTATAATATATTTTTAGTCATACAAATACAATAATTTATGAAAGAGGTATGAGTTTAAAATATTTTTTAACTTTTTCTTATTTTGAAATTTGTTTATTTATAATAATATACTTAGAATAACATGTTTAATTTCTTATTTAGAAACATATTTAAATAATTGGTAATTTATTTTTAATTAAAATGTTATATTTCACATATTATTGTTATTATTTAAATTTTTATAAGCTCAAATAAGAAAAAATAAGAAATAGGGTTAAATTTTCTTGGTTTCATATCCATATATAAAATTAAAATAAAAGTACTAAACCAACATTATTTAACTAATTATTAAATAACGTTTAGAACCTATGTTTTATAATATATTATTTTCAACTTTACTAAATAACGAACTTAATTTAAAATTTTTTCTTTTTCAATTTCTTTGAATTTAGTTTATGTAACAAAATGCGTCATTTATTTTGTCTTTAAATAATCAATATTTTATTTCATTATTTGAAAGATTTATTTGATATAGTATTATTTAGATATTTAAATTTTGTTAAGAACAAATAAAAAATATAAGAGTTAGAATTGAATTTTTGTGATTGAGTGTTTATAAAATTAAAATAAATTACTGAACTAACTAATAAAGTATAAAAAAATTAAGGAAGAGAGAAAAAAAATATAATTACCAGATGAGTATGAGATAAAATTAAAAATATATAAGAATTTGTTGATTGATTGCCTTTAACTTGTCTGCTATAATATGTTATATATTAGATATTGATTAGTTGATTACTCAAAACATTTATATCTTAATTTTTACTGTAAATATAAAGGAATTATTTTTTAATTTAAGGAAAATTTTAAGATGTTTTAAAGGGTTTAAAATTTTAAATGATATAATAAAATTTAAATCAGATGATCAAAATTTTTAATTATCTTATATAATAATTTAAATTTTATCACATCACCTTAAATTTTAAAATTTTTTAAGGTAAATTATTTAAAATATCGTTGCACTTTTATTTAACGTAAATGTAATATGTATTTTTTAGAAAATCGATACACCGTACAACCTTTTTCGTTTTCTGGTGGATAGTACATCTGACAACTTTGTTCATTCATTCGTTGAAATTAGCACGCCTTTAATAATTGACGATTAAAAAGAAATAAATGTTGTAAAAGGACAAAGTTGATGATCCAGCAGTGAAAGCCATAATTTTATGGGGAAATGATGTTGATGGCAGCCATGCACTCCAGAGGGAATTAAGGGGCGAATTAAGGTGTTGTTTGGTTCAAGCTGAGAAAAAAAAAAAATGAAATTAGTAAAAATAATTAGAAAAAAAAGAAAAGAATGATTCTTAATTATTTAATTTATTTAATTTAAAAAAAATTTAAATATTTTTAATTTAATTTATTAATAGTTATTATACTAAAAAATAATTTATTAATAATAATTATTAAAATAATTATTATAATTATTATTTTATTAATTTTATTTTATTTACTAATATTATAATTTTTATAACTATTTAATATTAATTATTAATATCTTATTAATATTATTTTTATTATTACTCATATTATTTCAATTATTATTAATATCTTAATAATAATTAATATTACCATAATAATAATTATTAGATATAATATTTATTATTATTTTATTAATATTATTAATTATTAATAAATTAAAAATATTATAATACTTTTAGTATAATTAAATAATATTATAATATTTATTATTTATTTAATATTTAAGAAAATTATGTATTTATTAAATAAATATTAATAATATTATTAATTTATAATAATCATAATTTATTTATTATTTAATTTTTATTATAATTATTATAAAAAATAAAATTATTATTATTATTAAATTATTAATAATTTATTATTATTATTAATATAATTAAATATATTATAATATTTATTATTTATTTAACATTTAAGAAATTTATTTATTTATTAAATAAATATTAATAATATAATTAATATATAATAATTATTAGTTATTTATTATTTAAGTATTATTTAATCATATTATAATTTTTATTTAAAATAAAATTATTATTTATTTAATTTATAATATTTTATTAATATTATTATTTTTTATTTTATTAAATATTTTATTATATTTATTATATTAATTTCATATTGAAGATGGGGGAAAGGGAAAGAGAATGAGATTTCTTAATGGGTTAGGGGGAATCACCATTTACTTAAATGGGGTAATTTCATTAAAGAAAAATAAGAAAAGCGAATGAATTTTTTCTAAATCAAACAAAAACAAAAGGAATGAAATCCTGTAATTCCCTTTCTTTTTCTTGATTACCCCAACCAAAAGACCCTTAAAAGAATTTTGCACGACTTTTTCATTATTAACGAAGAAGACATGGCCGTAAAGAAAATATCCATTTTATTCTTTTTTTAAGTATCAAATGTATAAAAATTAAAGAAAGTAATAAATAATTTTAATATAAAAAAAGATAAATTATAATTTATTAATATATTTTTTATAAAAGCTAATTAATAAATAAATTATTAAATATTTATTTAAATTATAAAAATAATAATAAATAATAAATATATTTTAATTTTCTAAAATAATAGATAAATAAAAATTTTTTTTTTTCTAAAACGAGATATAAAAAAATTGAAAGGAATACTTTTCATGATGTCATTATTGTACGTCCTCTTTTTCCTGAGGATTCAAACTTTTTCGGAATGGCTTATATTTAGGGTTTACAAAAATTTAGCAATTTCTTCTATAAAGTGAGTGTAAAAGAGAATTTTTATACATGAAATACTATTTAAGAATTAATACATAGTATAATTTTATACAATTAAATCTTGTAAGAAGTTTAGTACGAAAATTGATAGTATATTACCTTGTAGGATTTCCTTCACTAATACATGAAATCTCATATAAAATTATCAATAATGTTATATACACAAAAAATAAAATTTAAAATTAGATTTTAAATACAAATCAAATATTAATATTTAATATAAAATAGTATAAGTAAGTTTGTAAAACTTAATATATAAAATATTTTAAATTTAATTTTAAATCTCATTTTTCATACTTATAATATTTTTACGAAACTATACACTCATTAGGGTGAATGATAAGATCTAATAAGCAAAGTTTATATTTAAAAGAGACAATAAAAGACCGATCATTGTTTTTTGAATCTCGGTCTCTCCTTTGGAATCAACCATCTAGTTAAGAAAAATCATGAACTAGAATAAAAAAAGTTGCCCATGTTAGAAAATATTCACAATAATCAAATTATTCATGTAGTCAACCATAAAATAAATCAACCATTACTCTTCAAATATGAAAATAATTAGAAAAGTAGCTAGAAATAATTTGAATTCAATTTAGAGAGTGATAAATACGAATGGAAGTAAAATTATACATTTATATATTGATAAAATTATTCCCTATTTTCTATAACTCAATATTTCTCTTCACTATTCAATACCATCATATACCACCACTATTATTAACAATTATTGCCAATAACCACTACTACTAACCACTATTTTTATTATCACTAATGTAGCAGTAGTGGATGGTAATAACTATACACCACGGTTACTATTAATAATTATTGCCAATAGCCACTACTACTAATTATTATTTTTATTATCACTAATGTAGTAGTAATGGATGGTAATAACTATAATTAATGCTGTTAGTCATTGTTCTTATCACTAGCAAATACCACCTCTACCCCCATTATTGATTTGTGGCAACCACCAATTAACTATCAATAATGTGGCAGTGGCAAGAAAATATGATTGCTATATACAGCCATTCAAACAAATGTAACAAACAGTAACAAAGCTGCTATTGATTTACAAAATTTTATTGTTAGCAATTACTTGCATGATTAATTATTACTATCACTACATCACTATCCTCCAATCCGTCAAACATCACTATAATGTCATTTTCTTCCATTTTAGTTTAGTCGTAAAATTTTCTCCAAAACATAATCATTTAAAGGAAAATAGAATGTCATTTTTCTTGCAAATGAATATGATGAAGATGCCTTACTATTCAAACTTTGGATGGAGCAGCAAGGACCCAAGAACAAGGACCCAAACTCATTATACAAAACCTGATGTCACGCTACAAAGCACCAAAAATGGACAAAATCGGACCATTGAAGAACAATAAATGGGACTTTTCTGAAAATAATTCTAACAAAAATTGTAGACTCGTTCTATAGTGTATAATGGTCATAGAAAACGAAAACTGATCTTTGAATGTTGTTTTGATCTGAGTACGAAAAATGCTTCTAGAGCAAAAGTTGATTTTGTTCTCAATTTTATTCCCTCTCAATCCTTTCGTAACCTTCATTCCTTAAACTTGCTGTTTGTTTCTAAAATAAAAGGTTTTTAGTGTGTTTTAATGGTCATGTAATAGTTATTTGAGAACTAATATTATATACATTAAAAATAAAATTCAAAATTAGATTTTAGATACAATTTAAGAATTATTATTAAGTAGAGAATGTGAGATAAATTTGTAAAAATTAATTTAATCAATGTAAAATGTTTAAAACTCAATTTTAAATTTTATTTTCGTTTTATAGCATTTGTGTTATTTGAGTACTCTCTTAAATTATATAGATAAAAGTAGACGGATATAATTAAAGTACACGCAAATTAAAGTGTAAAAAATTATATATGCATTTTTAAAAGTTAAAATTTATATGAAAATCATCATAAGTAAACGGAGATTTTTAGCCAAAAATAATATTTAAAATTATTATATTAAAAAAGCCAAATTCATATGATTATAAATTAGTGAATTCAGAAAACACCAAACAGCAACCGAGTTATATGTATTTTTTCCTTTTGAACGTGTGCTTATACAATTTTTTTTTAAAAAAATATATATATAATTGTATGTGTCAATGAAAATACTTCCATTAATTTCTAAATTTTCACCGCGAGATATTTAAAATCCTCCGTGCTAACACTATGTCCGAGAACAGATAAAAATTGAGCAAGCGGAATTTCTCCCGAAGAACAAGCTGCCCGTCTAATTTGAGGAAAGAAGAGATACATACATAGAAAGTACGTGGGCCATTTACAACGAAGACAGAAAACAGGATTTTACATTAATTTTTAACTGATTAAAATTATTTTAATTAACATGGTCAATCATTAATAAATATTTATTTTGAATAATATATTTATCTTCAATCAACTAATTTAAAACATTTGAAAATTTCAACATTGTTAACATTCATTAAATATATATATAAAAAAAAATATCCTCAAACTATGAGGTTGTTTGAAAAATGATGTTTTGATAAGCTTTTGGTTAATTAGATCAAAACTAGTACTTCACCCATGCTGTGCACGTGTTGAATTTGTAAGCAACAACTTTTATATATTTGAAAGTTGTCTTCCAACTATGAAAGTATATTGCTAGCTTTCAGAATTGAATTATTGCAGCCCTCCCCATTTTGTAAAGGTATGGGCACTTGACCTTCTACGCAATCATTTGAAAGGCTTCTTTCTCCTTCAATACTTTCATTTTGACGGGTAAAAGCTGAAGTTCTTGGTCACAATTTTCTATCTTTGCCTAGTAGCCAAATTACATCAAGTGACTGCTTTGCATGAATTCTATGTTTTCGGTGTATGAAACTTCTCCATTTATTGGAATATAAATGTATTGAGGGACCAACTACTAAAATGGTCAACAAAACATAATAAACATTATACTCGTATTTATTAATTCTGAACATTGGAAGCCCTTTGGGAGGGAAAATAAAATTTAGTATTTTAAATTATACAAAATAATTCAATACATGAAAATTTTTCATTTAAAATAGAGCTAAGAATGTCAAAAGATGAAAGCATACCAAGTATTTGCCGCCATAGCTCCGAATAATTTGAGTAAAATTAGAATATAAAACTTTTCATAATAAGCATCGCTATAAAGTCAGTAAATGTTCTGTTTGCTAATAATCCCATTCACCATAATGTAAGAACTATAAATCTATGATTCAATTGAAAAAAAATACAAAACAACAATGCAAAAAGAAAAGGTGATGTATAAGACTTGCAATCATGCTAGCCAACCTAATTACTTATTAATTCAATAACCTTCAAAATTTGTTCAATCCTACATCTACATAAATTAGAAGGCCATTATACAAAGTATACATTTGATAAAACTTTTACTCAATATATGTTATATCCATTAGAGAACCTATTATGATTAAATTGTTATTACAAACCCATTTTGTGATTCTACCAATCTAAGAATAAGAACAATAACAAAGTTACTTCAACTTTAACATATGATCAACTTACATAGCAAGCCTAGTTCATTCATAAACAAAGAAGAAACAAAATTGAATTTTTTTTTAAATTGAAGCAATGAATGCTCAGATAAGATGAGAAAGAATAGAATTTGGAAATTTCTATTTCATTGACTCAGAAAACTTGTTGGACATTTAAATATATAGTATAGATAATAGTAGCAAATAAAAGCGACTTACTACAAGCTTTATATATAGGAACAAATGGTGTCCTTATAAAATTGCTCGTGCACATCAGATGTATATTTTGCAAAAGCTACATTCTTAAATTACAAAAACTTAGAAAATGTCATACAAATATAATTTCTATCAAGTTATTAATGCCACAATCAAAGAATCTGCAAGGCAAAATAACAAATAGATTAAGCTCTTCAATAAGAATCTATAAGAAAAATTCAATACGAAGATATCTACCATTGGTTTCCAAGACTTTCTTTCATGATTTCAATGTAAAAGGTAAATAGATTAAGCTTTATATTATTAGAAACTTGAATCTAAAGATAAAATAGATTTAAGTATAGTAACTAATATATTTTAAAATAAAATTGGACAGCAAGAATAAATAGATTAATTTTGATCATAAGAAAATTAAATCTAAAGATAAAATAGATTAAGTATTGCAACTAATACACATACATATTAAAATGTATAAACATACATATAGATTACCCCTAACCATAAATCCAATTCTCATGTTTTCCACAAAAATTAAGCACCTCACTATATATGGCTAAAAGCAAAGGGCATGTTAATTCAAATTTGACTTAGAACCTTGTTATGCATTTAAATAAACACTACATGTGATAGTAGTAAATAGAATAAAAGCCCACCTATTGAAGCCTCACGCACCCTATCATATTATTCAACACACCTGGAATCAATATCATTTGCATTGGAACAAATAAATTCTACGATATATTAGAAGTGAAATTTAAAATACCGCTAAATCAATTTGTAGCTTTAATTTTACAAGCAATACATTATAGCGCATCTTCGATAAAAGCATTTCCTTTAAATTCTTCTCATTTATCACAAGTGCATATGACCACACACTAATTATAGCATGAAACCAATTAAATAATAACCAAAAAGTTATACCTAGATTTATAATTTTTGCAATACTTTAATGATGGAAAAAACATATAAGAAAAAAAATCCCTAGGTATACTTTTTTTAGTGTTATTTCATCATCCAATCCATTAAATCCCACATAGTACACTAAATGGTTATTAATATCAAAAAGATACTTCTATAAGAACTTGTAAGAAAATTTTAATAGGAAGATATCTAATATTGGCTTCTAAGACATTTTTTTTTTGCAGTTTCAAGGTAAAGGATCCTTATGGTCTTAACCTTGTAAAATTGGAACTTGATTATAAAATCTCATAGCTATAAAAAGATATATTATAATGATAATAAAGTAATCTAGGCAATCTTATCAGAGTTCAGCAATACAAACATTTAAGAAAAATCATATCTATTTTGGGACAAGAACATAATACTGCATTCAGATATCTAGGGATCCTTAATGGTAAGTATATAAACCATGTAAAACCTTTCTAAACTTGTCATTTCTTTAAAATAATAGTATTTAACTGACTTTTTGATGATGTTAATTAATAGTACTTCTTTTACTGTTTAAACTTCCATTGTGCAACTGCAAGCACTTCAACTAAGGGCAAGGCTTCCTTTTTCTAGACATTTAAGGTATTAAGTGCATTAAGAGTGACATGGAAGGTAAATATATAAAAACTTTCTTTGTTGAAACACAATGGCAAAACTGGTATCTGTCAATTTTAACCTCAACCAATTTGTATAGATGAATAGAACTACAAAATTGATAATATAAAAATATCTAATAACCTTCCTAAATATTACTGAGATTTAAAATATAGTGATTAATTAATCAAACAAACCATTCTCTTCAAATATTTATGCAATAATGTAAATGCTATATGTGCTAAATACAACCATGGATTGAAATTTTCAATTAGTAACACATTGGCAACACTTCAAACTCTAGTTTAACAATAATGACATTAACATAAAAAGTAACATCTTTATCTTTGCCTTTTTAGCATAAGTTTTTTTTTTTGTAGTCATCTTATCCTTAATACCTAAAGCTTGTAACAATCCATTCAAAAACATAAATTGAACATATTTGAAACCCAAACAACAAAAATGCCATAATAAACCAAAATAAGGACTTGAATTAGTATAGACATATGAGAATAAGAGTGAATCAAGAATCAAGAGGTGCAAATAATTTCAGAATCATAAGGCTTAATTCTTCATCCACAGTATTGGATTATATGCATGAAACTCTTTAATTTTCTTGATAATAGATTGATATAGAAAGGGAATAAGGATGCTTTGAAATTTTCAATAGAGACAATATATGATAGCTATTTGTAAATCCTAATTAGAGAAAAAAGAAAAAAAGAACATAGGCAATTAGTGAGAAACAAACCTAAATAATGCCAATCCAAGTAATTTAAAAATAATAAAGAAAACTAAACATAAAAACATGTAGGGTATAGAAAACTTACATGCCTATTGAGAAATTGAACACTATTGAGAAATTAATGGAATGCATAGTAGGAGATGAAGGTTTAATTGTTGTTATTCAAAATAGTTTAAGGAGCATCATTGTTGTTCTTCTTAGGAATGCATCGATGGTTTCTGAAAAATGGAAAATGGAAGAAATCAAAGGAATTGAAAAGAAAAATGCAATGGATTGAAATCAAAAATAGAAAAAATTAGGGAAATTAGAAAAGGTAATAAAATTAACACAAGAAATCAAGGAATTGCAGGATGTCATCTTTGATTAAAGAGAGTGGGACAAGAAGAAACATTGACTTTTGTATTGGCGAGTGTTGTTCACGCCTAAAGAAGAGAGAATTAAGATCAGTAATGTGTTTGGGAGAAATGCGACACCTAATATATAATTATGTAGATTGGCTTATTAACTTAATTAATAAATTATTTTTAATATTTGATAATCAATTGATTTGAATAGTCATCACCATTCAATCCACCATTTTTTAAATGCTTGGAATTTCAATGTTTTCAATTAATGGATCTATAAAAAACTTGTCAAAAAACTATTTACCCTTAATTAGTTTTAATATTTCCTAGCTCTAATTAAAAAAAACCTAAATAACTCACAATCCTCTTAACTTCCATCCTTCAATCGCATGCAACATCTCCATCTTGTGCTTCCTCTAATCCACCCAACTATTTTCAAATGTGAGTCTTTTTTTTATTATATTTTATTTTCTTCTCTCTTTTCTTGTTTCCTCTTTTGATTATATCTACATTGAAAGAATTGATATCAATGTTGGCATGTTTAAAAAAAAGAATGCATTGAAAATTTAATGATTATATAAGAACTCTTAATTAGATGAATTTGTGGCTTGTGCAAAATGAATTATTCTCTAACAAATCTTTTAAGAAAATAAAAAGCGTAATTCAAATTCTATATAATAAATCTTCCCTGCAAAACAAAATTTTTAAGAAAATGGAAGCGAGATCACCCTTTTCATTTGAAATTACAAAATAAAATAAACTTCAAGTTATTATAGGCTCTCTTAAATGCAAGGCCCTGCTTCCAAACTAAGAAAAGGCATTTTCACTTTAGTAAATAATTATAGTAATTTTCATAATTTATTGTTAATTTTGAATGTGTACTATAGTAAAATAATAATATATAGAACATTGTTAAGGTTCTATTTTTTTTTTCAATGATGTATGATTGAGTACTTTATTTGAATAGGATGATTTTAGGACATTGTTGGACCAGGAATTTTTTTCTTTTTCAATCTATCTTTGGATGACATAATATTTTTTATATAATTATTGTTTATATAACTTTTTTTGAATGGATAAGAAGTTGAGTCTCACTTTTGGATTTGAAGATCAGTTCTTTTTGCTTAGATTGTAATTAATGACGTTGATATTTTTCTTGTGTGAATTCTTGTGCTTCTGCTTGCCATTATATTTGTTGTCAAAATTTTTTTTCTAACTTTTCTATACTTAATTGAGGGTTGTAAAAATAGTAAACTTGAGTTAGAAACATAAAAAAAAGAGCTTTTAGAAGATTAATAATAAACCAAATGCTCAATCACTTTCTCTAAAATGCTTTTGCATTAATGCTTTAATTTCTTGACAATAGTATTAAAAATTGCTTCAATTATGTAAACGTCAAGTCCTGAAATTTCAAATATTCTTAAAATCACTAAGCCAATGTAGTATTAAAAATCTCCTTATTATACGAATTTTGCTTTTCTTGGAAAAACCTGGTTACTATTTTTTTTCTCCATTCCACGAGAAAGAAGATTCTCCAATTCAATATGTATATTAGTTGGGTTGAATTAAACTTGTGACTTGTCATTTATTTATTATAATAATTCATCTACTTATAATTCATCCATTTTTAGTGGATGTTTGTTATCATTTGCCATCACTTCTAATTATAATTTTTTATGGTAATTTGTTTTTGAATTTGACATAATTATTGTGAGCCTTTTTTAGTAAGTTTGTTAATAAAAAGACTCTTTCATGGGATTAAACCTTATTATGACAAAAGATTGAAAATAGATGCAATCATCGATGCATAATCCATTTTTACTCAATCGAGTTTATTCATCTTTGAGAAGTTATATTAAAATGACTTTTGGTGTTTAAGACTTAATAGAAGATATTAGAAAAAATGTTCAAATATTTAATAATGGATTAAAATAGAATTATTTGTACAAGTCTTGCATTGTATATGCTAGAAGAAACAAACTTGGTCATTAAGCTTTCAAAATCATATATCAATATCTTAATTTTATACTTCTTAAGATCTTTTTAGATGTTAAAGGTAATTCTATACAAGAAGGTATTGAAGATTTGAGAATTGAAGAGATGACAACTATTTGAGATAAAATTACTTTTAGTTTAATAATAGTTAGACTAATTAGACTATAATCTTAAGGTATTGTAAGCCTCTATACTAAATGGTATTCACAACTTTTTATTTTAAATGAGATTTATTAGTAAAATTTTATTTTGATCGATACTTTTTGATGTTACAACATAGATAAGATTGTTATTAAATTTTATTGCAACATGTTTTATGATCAATAAATCAATTTTCAATTGATTCATATGCATGAAGTGTATTAATTGATCATTCTTCCCATTTCTCCCGTTATCAACTTACAAAAAATCATAATATTTATTTTTATGTGAAAATTAAATAATTATAATTATTGATTTCATAAGAAGAAATTTAATAACTATAAAAATTACATTGATTTAATTTTAAAGAGGTATTTAATATATAATAAATTATAATAATATATTATTTATAAAAAATTTAATCTATTAAATAATATATATAATTTAATATTAAAATATTATTAAAGAAAAAGAATATTTAAATGAATTATAAAATATACTTATATCCTTATTTCTCATTTTATTAAAAAATAACAAATAACAAATAACAAATAGTCGATTTTATTAAATATCTTCATCTAAACAAGAATACAATCACCTGATTAAATTAGTTATTAACAAATAGTTAATTAAATTAACTAATTGTTAATATAATTAATTAATTAACAAATAAAGCCTTTATAATAATAATAATAATAATAATAATAATAATAATAATAATAATAATCCTTTTCACTCTTTATTTTGTTAAGAAATTGTAAGAAAAATTAAACCCATATGCTTGTTAATATAAGTACTTAACCACTATGCTATTAGATGCTTTTAATTATAGATGTACTAATATAAATATATACTAGAATAGAACCATATTTTGTAAATAATAAATAATTATTTAGTTTTTTATTATTTAAATTGCATGATAAAATTAATATTTTAATAAAATAGCATGTTAAAATTTTTGTTTTCTTATTATTTAATGAATTTGAATTCCTTTCACATTCATATAATACATAAATATACACGCGCGCATGCACACACACATATATATACATATACATATTCAAATAAATCATAAAATATATTTATACCCTTATATATTATTTTGCATATAAATAATTAATAATAAAGAATTAATTTTACCTAATATCTTTATTTAAATAATTAATATTATCAATTAATTAATTAATTAATATAATTAATTATCAATTAATAGATAATTATATTTTTATATATCATTTGGCATGTAGCCAACAAACAATAAATAATTAATTTTATATAATATCTTTATTTAAGTAATTAATATTATTAATTAATTAAATTAGATAATAAAATTAATTATTAATTAAAATTGAAATTAAATTCTAAATATAAATAAGAAATTATCAAATCATGTTATAAATTTATAAAATTTAATTTAAAAAATATAAAAAAACTTGAAATTCAATATTGTATTCTTTTTTTTGGTACCCATAACGGCAAATCAGTTAAAAAAAGGAGTACAACAATAAACACAGAAAAGATAATGCATTAATGTACAATAAAACTTAAATTAAGCGCTTCACTCATTAGTTTTTGGTTTGTAATTATATATCTCCTCAATTCCATTCTAAAGTCTAATTTCTTTTATAATTTTCTCTCTACTATAATTAATATAAAAGCACCAACAATTAATTAATTCAATAGAAGGAGGTTAAGTTTCAAAATGTCTTAGATTTAGTAAAAGTTTGGTCCTTAAAATTGTTGCCTTTGTTGGGTAAGGGATTCATTATACACTACTGCTCCAAATAGAATCTCATATCTAATAAAAGGAAACAAAAAAAGATATAAGTATCCCCAAGTTGTAAGTAAAAAACTAATTTGAGAGTCTTTGTATGTAATTATTCAACTTAAGAAATGTTTATCGATGTAAATGAAGAAAGTAGGATCCTAATTATCAAAATTATCAAGAGAATCAATAATCATAATTTCAATCATCCATTTTCTTTTGATAATGATCAATCATCCATGTTTTTTATTATGTTAGATTCGATAAATTGTATTTATGTGAATATTTCTTCAAACTACATCAATTTTGTCATTCCAATATTATATAATTTTTCCATGTTATGTTACCTTATAACTCTATAATTTGAGTTTAAAAATATTAGTCATGTTAAAATAATTGCAGATAAGATTTTTAAATTTAATACATATTAAAAACTAATTACAAATCAAAACAAATTTTTAAGCGCTTAATTACAGTGAACAATAATGTATGGATGAAAATATAAATTATATAAAATTATAAGGACTAAAAAATTTAATCTAATCTACAATAAAAAAAATAACATATCCCTTTTCTATTAATTCAACACACAATTATATATGCTTTTAATACAATAAAAAATCTCTCAAATCTATGTTTATTATTAGGATAAGGATATACGGCGTTCAACTTCTTAAGAAGTTAGATTATTCTTATTATTAGATTATTTTTTAAAAAAATTAAAATAAATAAATTAAAATTAAAAATGTAAATTTTAATACATTAAAAATAATTAAATGATAAAAATACTTAATTATTGGCACTAGCCTTATTATTATGCTTAATTATATCTCCAACCGTGTTTGAACAATAATCTCTCCGCCTTTGGAAGACCAATTTATTTACCATGATAGATGATAGATTGGAGGGAGTGCACGGTGTTTATAACCAACACATGCACCTCATATAGTACTTGTATTATTACACTTATGCTTCTAGAATTTGATGTGTCGACAGATTTTTTTTAATAAAAGAAAAATTAAGCAGGAATATTATCATAGGATCTCCATTATTAATATTACACTTAGGCTTCCACTCAACCTGAATAGCACGATGAGGAGAAAGCGTTCTGACATATCTTTAGATAGAATAATATTTTTTAAATGCATAACATCATTTTGTTGCCCAAAAACTTTTCCATTCCTGTTCGACCACAAACTCCCGAGAGCAAATTGAAATAAAAAATAAAAAATATAAAGTAAAAAAACCAGAAGCTCATGCAGACTGTAACTTAATTCACATGAGCTTAAATTTTTAAACAGCCAATCAGAAACATCAACATTGAAATAGGAACGGCAAAGATCAGGAATAGGGAAAATATATGCAAAAAGAAAGAAAACAAAAATATCTAAACTGATATCTCTTTGTTCATTCATGTTTGTATTCTTACATATGAATGTTAGTACAGAGGTCAACGGTCAGCATTTGTGGTTATCAACGCCCCAAAAAATATACATTCACATGATATTTGTTTCTCGCTAAATAAATCATAATTTATGCGATTCATAGGATTTGAAAATTGATTATATAAACGGAATAAGTGAGAACTTCAGAATAAGTGAAAGTAAACATATTTTAATATTTTAGTATATATGGGTGAAATTTATAACTTAATGAGATTATTTTAATAATATATATAATTTATATAGAATTTTAAAAAAATCAACACGAGATATAGCTTCATTGAAATATGTGCAGCTCCGTCACCGAATTAAATTGCTTTATTACTCTGAGTGATTTCAATTAATTATTAAATGGGTCTATGAATTTTAAAAGGTTTTATATTATTCCTTATACAATTAATTTTTAATTAAATATTTCTTCTCAGTTTTTTCATTAGATTTGGTTAACAATGGACAAATAAAGACAACAATTTGTTAATGCTATATGATATGATGCGAGACTCATCGTTTCCGTTTAAAACGGAAAATTGTCAATGCTATATCACATGTTTTAGGGCTTAACGGTAAAGAAAACTATCTAATTAGAAATAAAAAATAAATATAAAAATCTAATTTGAACTTATAAATTAGGGTGAAATACAAATATCTTTTTAAAGTAGAGTTTAATGTCATACAGTCACCCTAAAATCTTAAAAGAGTTTATAACTAATTGAAAGAATAAGGATAATTGAATTTCCTGATACTAGCTCCTCTTTCAATCTCCTTTCCATATTTAAGGAAAGAAGTTCTTTTAAACTTATAGAAAAAAAGGACTAAATCAACTTACTTAATTGAAAATATTAAAATCCCACTAAATGAAAAAGAGAAGGCATATATATTACCTATAACTTTTTCTCTAACTGCTTTTCAGCACTCCAAAATCAAAATAGTAATTAAAAATAAAAAAAAACACTTACCTTATTTTTCCTAACATTATTGAGTCAAATTCCATCAATAATTCAATACTTTATTAAAAACATTTGTTTTTATCAATACCTTAGTGATATACTAGTATCTAATGTTATATCTAATGTTTTTTTTTAAAGCTTTATTTTCCTCTCATATTTAAGATTTCAACTTAAGATTTTATGTGTATGAATTAAATGAGTTATTATTAATCATTAGAAAAAGGCATTTGTCTTTTCCTATATCTAATAAAGATTACGCCTCAATTGATCATAAAATTATAGTTTAGAAAAAAAAACTATTTACAACCACCACTAGATATAAGATAGTCAATTTAAGAATTAGAATATTAATAATTTTTTTAAATTAACAAAGGTTATGTCTGTAATTTGAATTTTGTTTCACTTTCTTAGGCAGAAGATACAACTGGTATGTAATGAGTACGTCAAGATTACAATATTCATATATGATCGGGATACTAACCCTCTTAAATTAGTAAAATTTTTATGTTACTTCTAAGATTTTAAAATTTAAAATAGTGTGTTAATTATAAAAATTATTAGATTAAAATTATCTAAATAATTTTAATTTATTAATTTTTGAATTTATTATATTATTCTAAATTTTAAAAATGTAGAGATACCACTAAAAAATTATGTGTTTATTTTTAGAATAAAATTAGTACTTATTATGATATCTTAGGATTTTGAAAAAATAATTATTACATTTCTTAAATTTTGAATTTAATATTATTAATATTTTATTTCTATTTTTATTATAATTATCCATCCTTTTATTTTCTTTTAATATTGAAATAAATGATGTTAAAGTAGATTGTTAAATCTTGTTTTAGTAGTATTAAATACATTCCCAATTTTTAGTTATATTATTTCTTTTTATCATTTATTTTAGTATTATGAGTAAAAGGGTAGATGAATAATTATAACAATAGTAAAAATAAAGGACTTATAATATTTAAAATTTAAGAAATATAATAATCACTAACTTTCTAAATCAATGACTAATTGTTATGTTTATTCTTAAAAAAGATTAATAACAAATTATTTTGCTTTAAATTCTTTTTTAATTATAAGAGTGGTAATTCACACACATGCAAGATGGAAAGTTTAAACCCCAATATGGGGAAAATAAGACTCTTAAGACATTATATACTCTTAATATTTCAATAAAAGTAAAATTTAAAAATTAATAAAATATCTTAAATATTATATATAATTTTACCTAATATTTTAAAATTGGTGAAGACACATCTGAAATATATATCTCTATTAATAAGAATTAAAATTAAATTGTTTTGATACATATATTAAAACACATTGTATAAGATCTCAAAGCCTGATTTACTACGCTTTTAAGTTTTGCAACAGCATGTAAAAATTTGTTTCACTGCAACATACATAGCTATTTTATACTGATATCAATATTTTTAAAAATAACGTGATTTCTTTTACGTATGTCACTTTAATATTGGGTGTATATGTTCTTAAAATGAACACAATATTTAAATTGACTTAATAAAGCAATGTAATTTCAATTAATTAAGAATATATTTTTAAAGTAATTATTCTTATTACCAAGGGGAAAAAAAGGCAAGAACAATGTTCTTTGAAAGTTTTCTAACTTCCATTTTTAAATAAAAGAACAAACAATAATAAATTTCAATGTGTATATTTAAAATATATAAAAAAATTTCTTTTTTAATCTAATTTATTACTTACAAAGAGAACAATAAAACATAAGTCTCACACAATGATTACTATAAGACACTGAAATAACCATATCTCAAATTTTATATTCCTTGGTTTTCTTTTTATTGACCTTCACACCATTTACTCTCGTGTTATGATCCCTAATGTAAATTCCAAGAAAAAGACTGCTGGTAAATTTGAATGAAAATTTTGGCATTCTTACATAACAATTTTTTTAATGGTAAGTATAATTAAATTATTATATATATATATATATATATCGAATCAAGAGTATTAAATAAGGCAAAATCTTCAAGAAAACTTATATGACACTTGAATCAAATATTTTTAATTATATTTTTTTACTTTGAACTTTTATCTAATTATATTTACACTCTTTTTTTAAAAATATATATTATTTTTTACCTGCGTTCACCCTTTTTTTTCTATTACAACATATACTCACTTTCTTTGTCGTAAGAAAATAAAGAAAATATGTGTATATTTCTTAGCATAGAATGAATATACAAATTCTAATTCATTTAATTTCATAAGAGATGGGTGTAGCTTTCTTTATCAATAATCAATAATGGTGCATATAATGTAGACTTTGCATGGAACGTGAATCTTTTTGATTTTTTTTTTTAAATTGAGGATAAGAATTTAAAGAAAGAAAGAAACATAAATTTTTGTTATTTAAATGATAATTTTAATAAAAAAAATCGTGAGTTTTAAAATAAAATTGATATCTTCATTTGTTTTAAATTAAAGAAAATTGACAAGCGAGAAATTCATAAACACCAGGTGAACACGTATGTGGGCATAAAAATCCTTGGTAATTACCAGTAAAGTGTGGTGAAACATGACGATGTTTTGGGGTTTTCAACTTAAAGACGTTTTTTTCATCAATATCCCGAATAATTTATCACTCATATTACAAAGAAAATCCAATCATAGTTATGTTTTCAATAGTTTAGGCTCCGTCTATATTTTTTTAAAACATTGTTTTAGAAAAAATTCTTACACTTATATATAAATGGGGGAATGATGTATTGTCCTAAGTTCTGTCTGGTTTGATAAAAAATATTTATAGTTATAAAATATTATAATAATAAAATATTTATATATTTAATATTAAGATAAGGTTTGATTCACTGAAATAAAATAAAAAATACAATATTTCATAAAATAGAAAATCATAAATTGTGGTGATTTATTATTAAAATGGAGAAACTAAAACTTTCAAAATTTCTCACATATAATGAGAAATTACTTATGCTCACTTTTTCGACAAAAAGAACTTTTTATATATTTTGTAAATAGAAATATAAAATTATTTTTATTTAATTTAATTAATGATTATTTTGACATTTTATTCTTGTCACTTGAAAATTATAATAAATATAATTATTTTGTTAATTATATAACAAATATAGTCATAATATATAAAATCATATAAAATAAATATTAAGCATTAAATCATAATATAAATAATAAGTATAATCATAAATATAATTATAATATAGATTTAATTCTAAATAAATTATATTTATTATATTAAATTTCTTATTATTTTAATATTCAATTATAAAAATAAAAATTATGTATTTCTTATCTATTTTATATAAATTTAATAGAATTAATTATTTAAATAATATTTTTATTTAAATTATATTATATTTTAATTGCATTAAGATAATTTAATATATATATATATATATATTTAAAGACATTTACATAAATGTATTTTACCTTTTTATAGTAAATTAAAAAATAAAAAATTATTAATTTAAAAAAATATGATAAAAAGAGAGATTAGAAATATGATTTAAAAATATTTAAAAATAATTAAAATTTAATAATATATTTTATTTTTATATTATAATTTTGGAGAGTATATTAATAATTTTAATAATATTTTTTAGGAAGTTTGGAGTTAAACTAAATAGAATAGAGAAAAATAGATTTTGTGAAGTGCTAATTTCTTAGTATTAAACAGATAATTTTGAGCAAAAGAATTTACCTCTATAAAAGTTTACTTTTGAAGTAAATGATTTTAAATATAAAATATTTGATTAAAATAATTATTTTTCATCATTATTATAATTTATTATCTTTAATCATAAAATATAAAATCATAAAAATACAAATTATTCTTTTATTTATGTAAAAATGTAATTTTTCTCGGAGGAATATCGTAGGAAATAAGAAAGAACCTTTTTCCAATTTGTTTATAACAGGATGCATTCTGCAAACTGCGAAGTCCAAACGATACTTGTACCGCCATTGTCGGTAACATGAAAGTCAATGAAAATAAGTAGACCATGGCCATAAATGCTGCGGAGACAGTATTCTGCCTTTCTCTGGGTCCTTCGTTGCAGAGTCATCGTTCTTCGATGCACTAAAGAGGTTAAAGAACGAAACTTTTTCTATCATTCACAACAAACTTAGTCAGACACTTTCTTGTCTTTCCAAAAATGGGGAGGGATTTGGAAGAGAAGCTACTCAGCGATGAAATATTAGCACCGGAAGAAGGGGAAGAAGAAAAGCTGCCGTTTTTTAAGAAACTGTGGAATGAGAACAAACTTATGTGGAGAGTGGCAGCTCCAGGCATATTCACCAGATTCTCCTCTTTTGGAATCATTGTTATCACTCAGGCATTTGTTGGTCATATTGGGGCAAAGGAACTGGGCGCTCTTGCTCTTGTCTTCACTGTTATGATTAGGTTTGTCAACGGTATTCTGGTAAGTTTTCATTTTTTTTTTCCTTCCCGAAATTACTTTCTATCCTTCCTTTTACCTGAGTTCGCAAGAAAGAATTCATTTTGTTGTGAGTTTTGAAATACTTCAGCTATCATTCTGCAGAACAAGGTTATATTATTCTCCTTGTGCTGCAGATCATGAGTTTTAGTTGGGTTCAAATTTGTAACCTTTTCACTTCCTTGTATAACTATTTATAGTTGAGAACTTCCCACTGTGTTTTTACTCTCAGAAACAGCGGCTTCTCCCCTCCCCTGTTTCAACATTATATCAAGTAGGAGTTTACTAAAATCTTGTTGGGTTATTTTGTTTTGCTCAAATAAAATCTAGAAATGTTCAAGTAATTCTATCAAATTGAAAGAGGGGATGCGCTGGCACTCTTCGAGGTGCAGTATGCTTCTTTACGGTGTTTTCTTTTCTATATATTTAAACTGGTTCGCCTCTCTTGCTATTGCCGCCCCCCCCCCCCCCCCCCCAAAAAAAAAAAAAAAGAAGAAATAGGGGATGTACGAGAGGCATATGCTTTATTTGAAGCTTTTGAACATCTCGTTGCAAACAGTGATGATGTTCTCACTCAGTTTAACTCAACTAAATACAATGTCTAACGTGCGCAATTCATCTGTACCTCGACAAGCAATAGTGGGTGAATACAAACGAGTGGGATTAGTATTATTCTGTCTAGAAAAATGCTATTCGTGCTTCTATTGTTTCAAAACCCCCCTCACAACTGCACTTCGCAAAATCTGACTGTTTTGACTCAGATTATGTTATATGCAAAACTGCAACTAAAAGTTGCGAATAGAAAATGTGTGATTAGCATTTTTCCACACTATTTAAAGATTTGAAAACGTGATCTTACGAGAGAGAGAGAGAACCTTTTAGTACAGTTTTATTTATTGAAAAATTTTGGGAATAATATAATTATAAACCACGACTGATTTTTGAAAATTGACAACCGCAGCTAGGAATGTCCAGTGCATTGTCAACTCTTTGCGGACAAGCATTTGGTGCAAAAGAATATAGCATGATGGGGATATATCTCCAAAGGTCATGGATAGTATTATCCGTGGCTACAGTAATACTTCTACCTCTTTTCATCTTCGCAGCTCCAATCTTGAAGCTCTTAGGCCAGGAAGACAGCCTTGCACAAGAGGCTGGAATAGTATCACTTTGGTCAATTCCTGTGTTGTTTTCTTTCGTTGTCTCATTCACCTGCCAGATGTTCCTACAATCTCAAAACAGGAACATCATCATCGCGTACTTGGCTGCCTTTTCGATCACAATTCATTTGCTACTCTCTTGGCTTTTGACTGTTAAATTCGAGCTTGGGATTCCTGGTGCAATGACTTCAACAATTTTGGCATACTGGATTCCCAACATTGGTCAGCTTATATTTGTTACATGTGGTTGGTGCCCAGAAACATGGACGAGTTTTTCATTTTTAGCATTTAAGGATCTCTGGCCCGTCGTCAAGCTTTCCCTTTCATCTGGTGTCATGTTGTGGTGAGCCTTTTTCTCTATCAAGCAGTGACATATCAAATTGGGTTTTCATTTCGATGGACATGTAATTTGGTTTATATTGGTATCATGTGATTTGTTGTGAATTAGATGCTCATAAACCATTGTAAAGCTTCCTAACCCAAATCTATGTTAAACTTTACAGTCTTGAACTTTGGTACAACACTCTATTGGTTCTTTTAACCGGCAGCATGACAGATGCAGAGGTCGAAATTGATGCTCTATCTATATGGTAGTCCTTTTGCATTCTCTCATCTATTGTTTCTCTGTATTATTCTCATTAACTGTAATTTATGTTTCTATTTTATCTCATTTAACACATAGCTAGCCCTTTCTCCTTGACCCTCTAATGATACGGTCTGGTTCTTCACAGCCTTAACATCAGTGGGTGGGAAATGATGATATCTCTTGGTTTCATGGCAGCTGCAAGGTACGTTTCTTCTTTCCCTTTCTATTGCTGAAGGGGCCATTGTATTAGTCACAATCTCAAGTTATAGTGTTATCACTTATAAATTGGAGTCTCTAAAAGATATCTTAAGACTTATTTGAAGAAAACTTCATCCAAGAGACTTGGTTCCTTTCTCTGCCTGAGGGCCCTAAAGGTCAGGTTTCTGTTGTAATGTTTTCGCATGAAAATGTGATTGTATCTTACTCAATTTGCAGTGTACGAGTCTCAAATGAGCTCGGAAGAGGGAGCTCCAAAGCTGCAAAGTTCTCTGTTGCTGTGACAGTGCTCACATCATTTGCCCTTGGGTTTGTGCTGTTTTTATTTTTCCTATTTTATAGGAAAAGACTTGCTTTTATTTTCACTACAGATGAAGATGTGGCATCTGAAGTTGGGGTTTTGTCACCTTTGCTGGCATTCTCTATACTGCTAAACAGTGTCCAGCCTGTACTCTCAGGTATTTTCCTTCAATGCATTTGATCTCAGTTGATTTTATGAATCAATATCTGATTACAATTGTAGGAAATTCTTTCAAATTTGTCATGATGTTCATAACATATAATGGGATTCCTTTTTTGTTTTCTTTTCGTCAATGATCCCCTATATGTTATATCAAACATTTTCCTCCTGAAACAAAAATGGAGTTCCATTAATTTTCATGCGACAAAGGCAACCTAATAAGTCCATGTGTGTGTACACCAAAATACAACCAAGGATAAAAGAAAAAAAGATAAGCAGAAAATTTATGCTTAATCACTTGATTGAACATTGGAGGCTTTTATTTGTTAATGCTAAACTTTACGATATTTCATCTTCAACAGGAGTTGCTATTGGGGCAGGCTGGCAAAGTATTGTAGCATATGTAAACATAGGCTGTTATTACGTCCTAGGTGTGCCTGTTGGAATTGTGCTTGGTAAAGTTATTAATATGGAAGTGAAGGTAAGATTTTTCAGTCTGTTCCTTTTATTTTTATAAATTGAGTAATACTACATTAATTCATTTTCTCTTATCTTACACCTAACGAAATATGATGTAAATTGATTGGGTGACTCTGCTTATCTATTGATTCCATCGGTCTGCCAACTAGGCATGAGTGCCTATAAGTGCACAAAGTTAAGTACGTTTATTATTTCCCTATCTAAGGATGAAATTCTTTTCTCCATTGTAGGGCATTTGGATCGGAATGCTCTTTGGGACATTGGTGCAAACTATTGTGCTTTGTATAATTACCTATATGACTGATTGGGACAAGCAGGTAATCATCTTATTTAACCTGTATTATGCCTTTTTTATTACAGGATTCCATTGAAAATAATTACAATTTACATTACTAATTCTGCAGGTGATCATAGCTCGTAATCGCATTAACAAGTGGTCTAAGCTAGACAGTTAAGAAAACAAAAATGCATCCGATAATTAGTTTGGGGTGACCTTCTGGTGTCTTGTAAAAGCCACTGGTTAATTATTTAGTGCCGAGAGTTTCCATATCTTGATTAATGCAAGGCAATTGGTGTGGTTGTTTGTTCAAATCTCTCTCTATCATAATTAATGAAGTTAATTTGGTTACTTGATTCCAACGCTTGAACTTCAGTTCCAAATCACCTTCTGCACAACAGATCCGGATAAGCATTTGTGATGACAATGTGAATTTGTTCTTTTGAAAGACCGAAGTTCATAGTGTGAAGTAGGCTAGCATATTATTCAATATAGACATTTGCTGTTAATGATTACATCAATGGAGTTTCTATATTTCTGTTCCAGTTGTCTTCATTACCCATTTCATATCGGATTTATTGGAGAACACAAACTAACTAAACTAAACACCTGAACATCATGAGAAAAAAACTTTACAACTTAGGGTAATGCTTTGCATAGTTGATCCGAGTAACCTGAGTCTTTGGTAATACCTTCGAGGAAAAACTTATAAACTTCCATATACCTTCTTTTCAACACCAATCTTACATTCAGAGATCCATCATCTGCAGAACCCGGTAGGATGAACGCATCCCCATCTCTTAATGAAAAACCAATACCCAGAAGCACAGGCTTTCCCCATCCAAAATCTGCATCATAAACTGGTACATTAATGAAGCTACTGATATTCATACTGGGATTTCCATAGAGAAAGGAATCCCAACCATCGAGCCTCATCCAATCCAACCACAAAATCCATAGTAGCCCCAATATATTCACCTGTCAACATCTCAGTTGCATCTTTCATCTTCTGTGCAGCATAACGCAAAGAGTTCGGTAAGATATCCACGTATAGACCACTGTGAATAGCAGTTCCGGAGTCATTTAAGGGTAGATGCGGCTTCACTTTACCATGGATACTTGGCACAATTTGAACCACTGTTGGTTGAAGGGTGCTAGTGAAATTCTTGCATGGATTAAGTTTATTACAGACATGGTAAGTGAGACAAATATCATATTTTGGGACCTGTGTGTATTCTCATGTCTATTTTCATCGGATCTATGATAAACTAGGGCCATGCAAGAATTTTCCCTCTTAAGTGCCCTGCATCAACTCTTCCATATGTGGGCAGCAATAACTTCAAACGTGCTATAGGGTCGACCTGCCATTTTACCTCCATTTGAGGTCTCATTAGCCATTCTTGTTAGCTTCTCGACTTGCTCTTTTGTAACTTTAAGAACTGAAACACTAATGTTTTCTTCCTCCTGCTGTGCTGCTTTGGTTCAAAGCAACCCAAAAGATGTGGGGATGCTTTGTGTTCTCTGTGATCAAAATATGGTGCCACGAGTGGATTAGTTGAGGGCTGCAAAATGGCCCTGTTATGCAGAGGGATTTCATCTTCATGCAAGAAATATTCCCCTCGAGCCAACTTAGCCCCCGAGTTGATGAACCGAAATGCAGCAAATCCATTGAACAAGACGTGAGAAAATGCAACAGAAACACAAAAATCACTGCAGCTGAACTCAGTAACTTGCACCAAAGCAAGGGCCAGTGCTCAATTGGAATGCTATTATCAAAGTTGGGATTCAGATCATTTATGACAGCTTCTGTTGGGGCAAAATCGCCATAGTCAGCCATCTTTGATTCGGATTTAGATTCGACTCGAACCCCCATGGTGTTGCAATCTAGTACAGGTCCTTCACCTGTGGTTCTCTTCAATCGGCCATCTAGTGGATAGTAGTGGAGTAATATCAAACCCATGGAATTTTTCATTACCTCACCTGCTGCATTGTATAATTCTTTGTTATTCTGGGATGGCTTGTAGAGAAAAATAAAGGGTGTGTAGCAGTGGGTGGGATTGATCCAACTCAGACAACATGTAGCCTTCTGGTGGGGGATATTTGGGAACAACTGAGCAAGAAGATGATATGATCACCATTTTGGCTTTGAGGATTGAGTTTCAATGGATTTGTTACAGTGAAGATTTGACAACATGCCCAGGTTGCACACCCTCCAATAAAGGATCGGTCCCGTGTGAAAAGTTATTGCCCAAATATAAAAAAGTTATTATTTGAATTTATAAAAATTATTATTGACATACATAGTGCGTGATTTCATGAGGCACGTATTAGCTTTATTGGCATGTATGGTGGGTGACTTCACACCGGTGTAGATTAACTTTTTTCTATAGAAATATAAGATGTGCTTAATACAATTTATAAGTAATTATATCATATTTGAGTCCAGAATTTATGTATTAACATATGTTTATTGATAAGTCTTGGCATTCTTTAATAATAACTAATTTGACAGCACTGCAGTAGTAGTTTATTTTTCTCTTATTATGATAAAAATCGTGCCTCTGTCTTTTCTTACTAGGTTGTTGTTGAGGACATTTCTTGGGGCTTGGCACGCAACATCATTACTTATTTATTTGCTAGGCACAGGGAAATGGAACCTTACCAATATAGCACTAAAAACTTTTGGAACATCGACAAGATTTGAAAACCAGAGCACATGGTTCTAAATTTAAATTATATTTATGTTATCATTACAAAATTTTAGACGAAATGCAAAAATGTGTAATTAATGTAAAGCAAGATTGCGAAAAATTGCAGTTGTAGAACTTAAATGTACTAGCAATAATTATACATACAATATAATGGTTGCGGATCATAATTTAATTTTTTTAAAGTAATAATAGTTAAAAATAATAATAAGACACTGAAGAATACAACAACTGTGAGAATATAAATAATATAAAATGACCATTTGATGTCTTTCCCTATTTTCTCCATTCCAACCATCACCTTTTTGGACTTTCAGGGAGAAACAGGCCTTTTAACAATCCAAGAAATAATATAAAGTGACCATTTGAGGTCTTTATCGATTTCTCCGTTATGACAAACTTAAAATTGCCAATTGGAGAGAAACAAAAAGAGCTACAAAATTTTAGCAAAATTTGCAATGGGGGAAAAATACATCATACCCCTCCAAAGTTTATCTCAATATCACATTGCCCCCTTAAACTTTAAAACATAACACTTCACCTTCCTAATCTCTGGAGTAAAATGAAACTAGCAAGTTCTAGCTAAAACTAACAGTAGGCCATTGTCCTTTCCCTACAACACGATTAGAATGGAAGACTGAAAAAAAAAAAATATTTAAATGAAAGTTCAGATATCTTAATCTTAGTCCATCCCTAGTTTTGAATTAAGATAATTTTTAATATGTTTTAATTCAATAATTTATTTACTTTCCCTTAAATTTTTTTAGTAATGATTAATTATAAAATTAAACTTAAAATATTTAGCAGTAAATAAAATGCTAAAAGTCATATAACTTAAGGACTTAAAGTTATCAATGATGAAATCAAAGCTAAGATCAGTAGTAAATTTTTACTTAGGTTATTCTCCTTTGTGTCATTAATTTTTCTTTTAGAAAATCTATAATTGTCTTACTCTTGATTATCTAAAAATTAATTAGTTGAACATAAATCAAATTAATTTATATAAACATTAAAACAAGAGATAATAATATAATAAATTCACGTAAATGAAATGTTGAGAATGACATTGAGATAGGTAAGCGTTTAAAAAAATTGACACAATGAAACATAAAAAGTCTAATTTAAAGAAAAAGAATGAAAATATTTAATATATATTAAAAATATGTAATTAGAATTAAAATAATGAATAATTATAAAAAAATTTAAATAATAATTTGAAGGAATTGAGATGTGTTGCTCTACCTCTATATTCATAGAGGTTAGAAGTATTCATATTATTTTATCTCTCTATATATAAGAGATTTAAAGAAGTTATAAATATTTTAAATTTAACTTCTCAAAGAAGTTAGCTTAAAGCAAAATAACTGGTATGCAAATTATTTTTCAATTAGTCGTAGAGTAGCAAAATTATAGATCAATATTTGGTTTAATATTATTTTTCATTTCTTTTTTCCTTTTTTTGCTTCAAATAAGTTTTTAAACTAGTATTTTGAAATTCAATTTTGTAAAATAATTATATATTTTCCAAACTATATCATGTTGAGTTAACAAATTATTACAATTATGTATTTTTAAACTTCATAAATTCTAAATATATAAAAATTGAAAATATTTAGGAGGGTCAAATAATACATATGAAAAGTTTTTATGCATAATTACATTATACTATTATAAAATTGTAAAAAAAATTTAGGGCCATGCTCCCTAACTTATACTATGCTCCACCTTTGATTATCATATACAATTCATTCTTTAAGAACTTTGGAAACTAGGGTTAATAGAGGCATTCCATGCATATGATTTTGTGAAGGAAACTTAACTTAATAAGACTTCTAACCAAATGACTATAAAGCCTTGAGTATGCGGAACACAAATCTTAGCATTCATTGCAAATAAGAAAATAGAAATCTATTGCAATGCTTTTTATTCCATGAATCCAAAACAATATGGAGTAGAGGATTTTTTAGGACTAACATGGCATTTAATTTAAAGTAGAGTGTTTTTATTACATGAATACAAAACAATATAGAGGAGAGTATTTTTTAAGACCAACATGACACTTAATTTAAAGAAGGGAGAGATTATTATAGTACATTATTAATGTAGTGATGTACCAATATATTATCAGATTTTATTACATATTAGACTTATTTTTTTAAAGTTAAGTTTAATATAGAAAATCAATTATTAGATTTGATGGTATATTAATATACCATTATGTCAATGGTATAACATAATCACCTCCTTTAAAAAATAATTACATATTTGGTATGATGGAGTGATATAGAAATGAATGGAAAAAAGTTTGTTTAGTTGGCACTATAGGATAAGAATATCCATTCAAACATTTTTTGAATGAATTTTCTACACTATTATCCCTTGCATCTTTCATATATTTCAACATTATTCTTTATTAATAAACATTAAAATATATATATTTAACAATTAAATTTAAAATAACATATTTTATAATCTTTGTAAAAATTATTTAATATAAAAAATTGATAAGTTAAATTTTTTTATTTTTTTATTATATGAGATTTTGTGTTAATTATAATTTTGACAATTAAATTCAAACTATAATATTTTTTAATTATTAATCATATCATATATTAATTTTTATTGAACATATGTTGTTATTTTACTATTTAATATATATGTTCAACTATAAATTATATATATAATTTTTACTTTTTTATTTTTAAAGGATATTTTTGTTATTGATTCATTTTTTCTATTTTATTCCTTTAATATTTATTATCTCGAACATAATTTTGGAATAGAGTGTGAATTTCATTTCTAATTATATTAAGTATAATCAGGGAATGTCATTCCTCTCTTTTTCATTTTATTTCATCATATCAAATGTAATATAACTTTTTTAACTTTATTTAATATTAAATTTGAACAAAATCACAAAGTGCATCAACTTCAAAAGTTGAGGGAGAGGACAATAGGCTAAATTTGTTAGTTTAACTAAAACTTTATAGTTTTATTCTATTCCGAAGTTTAGAGAAATGAACTGTTGGGTTTTGTGTTTTAAAGTTTAAGCAGATAACGTAGTATTGAGATAAACTTTAGGAAGGTATAATTTACTTTCCCCTTTGCAATTTTACTAGAAATATTCATTGACATATTCATAGGGTCTCATCATAAGTTTAACTAATCTCATCTCTTGAGAAATAATCAATTATTAGTTATGTAATTTACACAAAGTGGAGTTTACGTCCGTTAAAAATTTAAATCTTTAATCTTAATGATATTAAAAATTATAATTACTTTTTTTAGTAATCTTGTGTTTCTTAAACGTATCCATAATGGAAGAGACTATGGATGCAATGGTGTACCAATATATTTTGAGATCTAATTGTATATTAAATTTACTTTTTTAAAAATAAATTTAATATATTATACAATACCATATCAATAACATATAGGCCTTGTTTGGGAAACAGCTGATAGCTGGAGCTGTTAGCTGGTTTGATTAGCTGTTAGCTTATAGCTGATTGTATTAGCTGATTTGACTAGCTGATTATATTAGCTGTTTGAATAAGAGTGTTTGGTAAAATTAGCTGTTTGTATGTAAAATGACATATAAGGGTATGAGTATATTTTATGAATTATTTGAGTATTTTTTATTTTAATATTTTTAAATTTTATATATTAGTCAATATATTTATTATATATTTATTCTATTAAATAATTTTCAAAATTATTATAATTTATTATTAAATTATTGGATATTTTTAAAATTAAATAATTTTTATAAGTAATATTATATATTTATTCTATTAAATAAATTTTAAAATTATTATAATTTATTATTAATTTATTAGATATATTATAAATAATATATTATTATATATTAAATATTTTTTAAAATTAAATTAATCTACTTTTTATAATTATTAAATTTTTTAAGAATTTTTAGAAAGGATAAAATGAAAACTATGAAAATTTATTTAGGGTAATTTGGTCATTTTTCAGATAAACTAATTGAAAAAGCTCATTTTCTTAGCTTTTTCGTTTTTAGCTTTTTGGGACCAATCAGCTGATTCAATAAGCTGATTATCAAACACCAAAATCAGCTTATTGGCAAGTCAATCAGCTGATTTTGGTCAAATCAGCTAAAAGCTAATGAAAAAGCTGTTTGCCAAACACCCCCATATTGATATGCAATTGTATTAATAATATATCGCACCACAGTTTTAACTAAAATACCTGTATACCTGTCCGTTAGCATGCGTTTCTCAAATCATTATCGATAGCATTTTTGTTAACCTTCAATATATTTTAGCAGCTAAGCCCTATCCTTTCTTTTATTTATGATAAATAGAGATATTCTTATATAAACATCATGTATTATATAAAATTATTTTAAATCATTTTTAAATATTAAATTATTTATAAATTTTGATTTAATATAATAATCATAAATATAATTGTTGCATCCGTACATTCATATAATTGAGTCTTTACATTTTTATAAGTCACACACTAATCAAAAGTTAGATAAGGAATTGTAGTAGATTGAGATTAACAGAAAACTCATAACAATGCAAGGGTCAATGCATTTAGATTGTTAGATGCAATAGAAAACTACAATTATTACATTAAATCAAAATTCATAAATAATTTAGTATTTAAAAATTATTTTAAAATAATTTCATATAATACATTACATATACCTAAGAATTTCTTATTGGAAGTGTGAATCAAAATCCTAAAATATATAATTGATCACAATAAAATTATGAGCGTACTTAGAGTATAATTTGATGAACCCATAATTGATCTGAATGATAATAGTAAGTAGAATTGTAACCTACTTCGCCCCTTTAGGTTATCCAGGTAGAGAGAAAATTTTAGGAGTGAGAATCCTTATTTTTTAGTATGCAAAATAACAACCTTAATCTCTTTATTTAAGGTCAAACTTGTGATAGAAAACTATTAACCACTAAAGCGCTGTAGGTTGGGACCTCTACCCATATGGGCTTATGGATGATCCAACCTATCATGAATCATACATATTAAACTAGCGCCCGATCTGTTATATGCTTAATGTTAAAATACAAAACTAATTACTTAAATAAATATTTTAATAATTAATTAATGCTAATTCATATAATATTTCTAATAAAATTAATTATTTAATTTTTAAATACAACAATCTCCCACTTGGATAACATTAATTAATTATATGAAATAATTGAAACATCAATAATTAAGCAATTAGTTATACATTAAGTTATAAACTTAATTCAGAGAATGAGACCATATAGAATCACTGAATCCTATAGGGAGACAAGTGATATAATATCTTATAATCTGAAAGGAATAGAATAAAATTTAGTCTTTCGACTACAACTCAGAAGAGAAACAACTTAAAATCATTGAATCTGATAGGGAAGCAAATGATTTATATATGTATAAAATATATTACCAATATTTTAATATCCAAATTGAGCAATGATTTTATAAGTGGAATGAGACCATACAAAATCACTGAATCCGATAGGGAGATAAGTAATATTTAAATATAATATCTCATAATCCTTAAAGAACTGGATATATATTAAGTTAATCTTTTGACTACAATTCATAAAAGAAATAACTTAGAATCATTGAATCTGATGGAGAAACAAATGATATATATATGTATAAAACATATCACAAATATTTCAATATGAGCAATTACTAGTCACAAACATCATCAAAATAAAATAAGCATATCTCAGACTCCCACTAAGCTAAGGCTACATTAAAAGATTTAACAAGACCCATATAAGTTACTTAATTTTAAAATACTTCTATAGGTAAGCCTTAAGTTGACGAATCCCTAGCATGTTTCCACTAGGGCTATGTTTAATGTGAATATGAGATTCAGTAATCTTCTCTCTCTCTAACAAACAAGACTTTAACATCAAAATGTTCAATATGACTAGAATTTCTATGGTTTAAAGAGAAGCACATAGCAGAAGTATTATCGTAATAAAATTGGTAGAGATCGTGATATAAAATTAACTCATTGTATGCTAGATATCAACTTCCTCAACTATACAACCTAACAAGTGGCCTCATAATATGCAATAAACTCTGTTTCCAAAGTTGAGGTAACTATGAATGTCTGTTTAACACTTTTCATGAGACAACTTCTCTAGACATCATAAAGATGTATCCAAATGTTGACTTACGATCATTTATATATAAGACATGATCAGAATCTAAGTAATAATTATGCTCAAGTAAATTAGATCGTCTACAACTCAACATATAATTCATAGTATCTTAAAGATACTACATTACTATCTTGATCGCTCTCCAATGATCCATCTTAAGGTTACTTGATAATCTTCCAAGCACACTAATAATAAAAGCTATATTTAAACGAATGTAGACGAGTGCATACATAAGATTATCAATAGTGGAAGCGTAAGAAATCTTGTCCATTTTAAATCTTTCAAGCATCCGTTCGATCCAATTAGCTTAGTACAAACCCAAAATATTATAAGTTCTGTTACGATGGATCTAAACTCAATGGCTAACTGATTAGATTCTTCAACATAAGGATCTTTATTTATTTGAACTAAACTGTGAATATTATCTCCTTTAGTGGTAAGGGAATCAAAACAAGTATAGATAGAATGGTGGACTTGTCACATAAACTAATAACTCTAAGCATCAAACTCCCACTATTCAAGTCATTTACAAAATAAAATGTCCAATTAAACTTGATGGTCTTGGTACTATGAGTGGGACAAGAAAATCTATAACCTTTTGATCTAGTACAGTACCTAATGAAGAACCCACTGATTGTTATAAAGTCTAATTTCTTTAACTAGTGATTATAGAGTCTCATCTCTACTTTATAACTCCACACTTAAAAGTTTTAAGATATGAGAATTTAAGTTTAACAACACATCTTTATTTTATCAATTTTTCTAATCTCTCTAGAAAAAGGGCTTAAAAACGATCCCATAAAATGAAAGATATCTAACTCATTCTAGGTTATTTATTCCTAGTTATAACATTGATGGGAATATCAGAAGATACAACAGGATAATCTTTCAAACTCAAAAGAAACGGATCATTTTGTAAGGTGGCATACTAAAATAGTAAAATTATAATAAATTTTCTTTGTCAAAAGGAATAACTCCAATTATTGAAATAGAACTGGAAGTTAAATATGGAAAAGGTGCATAAATGACATAATTTAAATTAAAAGTGTCCAGAAGATAAACATAAAGAAAAAAAATTGATCCTATGTAATTTATTTTATCCTATTTCTTACTACTCTCAATACAGTCTCTTCCATCTCACTTGGGATCCGCCTGTTTCTTAGCCCCTTCTTGCTCACGCTTGTTCTTTAGCTTATAATATTGAGACTTTTTGTGTTTAGGGATCTTGCAATAATTGCACTTGCCTTTAAATTTCTTTTGTTGTCCTTTGCCCTTATCACCATTTTTCTTGAACTCAAGCTTTCTAGATATCTGTGTCTCTAGTTTCTTTCCTCTTTTATCATTTTCATCTAACTTATTATTGAAGTCTTGAGATAAGTAGTTAATGAAATGTGGTTGTGGACTACTTTTCATAGTCTCCTCCTCTTGAATTACTATAGAAATCATCTGGTCTATTGTCCACTCTCCCTCTTTTGAATTATATGAAGTTCTTAAATAACTATATTCAGTTGGCAATGACTGAAGGATTTTGTAAACCAAAGTACTCTCTCCTAGATTAACACCATATGATCTCAACTTATTGTAGTAATGAATCATCTTCATGATGTGCTCTCTGACACCTGAAACTCCACCACGTGCATAGGTAGTATCGACGTTTCTGCTTCCTCCTTCGTCTGGTTTGATTTTATGGCTATTTTTTAGCTATTAAAAGGGGTTTTTAAGCTTCAAAATTTATTATTTAACCCCTTTTAATCCCAAAAAATTTATTTAGACTATTTTTTAACACTAACCCATATAATAATCAAAGGATAATAAGGGTTTAATGGTGTACGATTAAAATCTACAGGATTTCTAAAATTCAAAAAAAAATTATGCCTTCATCCTCGAAATAATTATGAAATCAAAATATAATTAAACAATAATATAATATTCTAGATGTGTATAAGAATAAGATTCATGCATTATTTAAAAAGAAAAGCTTCAAATTTTGCAATATATGGTTATAATATTTTTCGGAGAAATCCAAACTTTAATCCACAACATTCACGAATTTTCAATACAATCAAACCATAGAATAATATTCTCAATATACATAACATCAGGATTCAAGATTTCATTAAAAGGAAAAATGGATCCATTGTTTCACAATTAAAAATACCCAACTTGTGGCAATTCCAAGTACGAAAATAAAACGAAGAATTGAGAATTTCATAAATTTACTAAGATAATTAAAATTGCTCATAATCAAATCATTCATATTGTCAACATATTCTGATACCAATTGTTGGAAATATAGATTAAAATCCTAAAATATATACTGTCAACATAATCAAATCATTATACTGTCAACATGTCGTGATTGATCTGAATGATAATAGTGATTAGAATTACAATCTACTTTACCCCTTTAGGTTATCTAGACAGAGAGAAAAGGTAGAGAGAAAATTTTAGGAGTGAGAATCCTTATTTTTTAATATGCAAAATAATAACCCTGATCTCTCTATTTAAAGTCAGACTTGTGATAGGAAACTACTGACCACTAAAAGGTTGTAGGTTGGGACTTCTACCCATATGAGTTTATGCATGATCCAACTTATCATAGATCATACACATTAAATTAGGATCTACTTTGTTCTATACTTAATGTTAAAATACAAAATTAATTACTTAAATAAATATTTTAATAATTAATTAATACTAATTCATATAATATTTCTGATAAAATTAATTATTTAATTTTTAAATACAACATTTCTTAGATAAATAGGATATAAGGATTCGGTTGTTTTGTTAAAATTTTATAGGAATATAATTATAAAATAGTAAAATAATGAAAATATTGTATTTGTTCAATATTGGAAATATGAAAAGTTTAATGGAAAATAATTTCCTTTTTGAAAAATGGAAGTTATTTTTCTCTAAAGCATTATTTTTTTATTCATAAAGTATATAAATGAGATATTACTCCTTTATTTTTATAATAAGATTATATATATTAAAAATGAGATTTAAAATTGAACTCCAAATACAAATCAATTACTGTTATTAAATATAAGATGATAAGATAAATATATAAAATTTAATTTAATAAATAAAAAATATTTAAAATTCAATTTTGAATTTCATTTTCTCTACCTATAATATTTTTATTATTTTTATATCAGCAAATAAAATTTTGCTTATGAGACATGTCAACTGCCAAAATGAGCTCAAGATTTTTCGTTCATTAGAATCTTCTTTAGTTTTTAATGCTACTTGAAAATAGATTTCATGTGTTTTCAACTAAATTAAAGAAGTACGCACGAATTTGGTATTACATACGAATAAATAATGAAAAATCCAAAGCTTCAAAACTAAGAAAAAAACAGTTGAAGTTCACTGCAAATATGCCCTTTTAATTAAGGAATTCTATCTTATTTCTAAAGAAGAAAAAAAATTCGTATTTCAATGTGGGAGATGATCCAAAAAATGGAAAGAACTTCACACACATATTTTTTTTTTCTTTTACGTTGATGAACAGCAAAAACATTCAAATTTAAAACTCCTGTCATTCACCTAAACTTTTTATCACTAACATAACTCAATTATATTAGTATACGGGATTGAGCAAAATTAAGCTAAAAGTGTTATTGTTTGTCGCCAGAATTGAATGCCCTTATAAAAATAGAAATTTAGGTGTAACTAATAAATTTCTCCCCTTTCTCAAAATAAAACAGTAACCATATATAAAACCGAGTCATTTTATTCTTTGTGCATCAATTAATAATGTTACTTCTACTTTTTTATTTTAAATATTTCACTCACATTCTCTCTCTCAAAAAAAAAAAAAAGAATTTCATTCTAATATTAGAATTGTTAAAATGGATTGAAATCTATGAGTTTCAAAAGAATCGAATCTCCATTTTGAAAACTCTAAGAGATGTGAAACTTGTGAAAGCTCGTGTACAAGTTAGATGGCCTGTGAAATATATATATATATATTTAAATTTTTAAATGTTATGTAGGTTAACATTTTTAATATATATAAAATTATACTTCCATTTTTTATTTTTAATTATATAAAATTGTATTATGAATAATTTATAAATAATATTTTTATTTTATAGATATTTTATAATTTATATTTTGTATATATAATATTTTTTAAAGTTATATATAAATTTAAAATATATTATGATTAATTTACAAATAAATATGAGGTACTTTTGAATAATTTTAATTTTTTTTCTTATTTAAAAGTTAAATTTTTTGAAAAAATTAAAAATAAAAAAATTACAAGATAATTTAGATTTACAAGGAGTAGATTAAGAAGCTTATACCAAAAGACAAACAAGTTCAATCCATCCTGTTTAACAACTTATTCGATCTATTTCTTCTATAATTATATCTAAAATCGCATCTCCTTCTTTGGATAACAATTAAAAATATTACTTTTACTTTTTTATTTGCACTCTTTCACTTACATTTTTTTACAAAAATAAAAAGAAGAACTTTGGATATTGATTAATAATATTACTTCTACTTTTTTATTTTCACTCTTCCACCTACGTTCTTTCACCAAAAAAAAAAAAAATGGAATCTCACTCTAATATCACATCTCCTAAAGGGGGGTTTTGGAAGCTAACAACCAACTTGATAAAGATTTTACCTTTTTAATTTTCAATCCAAGGAAATAGGCAACAAAAGCATCATTTTTTTTCATCATGAGTGCAAACACTTTCATTGCGCAAAAGGAGACCATTTATATCTTCTTTTTTTATTTTTTTTAAATAAGTTTCTATTGTGTTAAAGGAAAATACATATAAATGAAATTAAGTATTTTCAATTTTATAAAATTTAAATTATAGTTGTGGTGCGTTAAATTCTTTTTGTGATCATAAATACTGTAGGTTCTAAATGTGCATTGTAGTTTTTTCTCCAATATCCTCATATTTTGCTTTTAAAAACCATAAAATAAGTCTAAAATTTCAAAAATCTTAAGTCACCACTGTTTTTATGAAATTTTAGGTAACTAATTTTTTTATATATATTTATTTTATTGTGACATTAATTGTTAAAAAAATACATTTAACCACATAAAATTGTTGGATAATTAAATGGAATTAAATTTGATTCACTATTAATATAAATTAATTTTATATTATTACCTATTTATGTGTTGATATGTCCATAAAGTCAGTATTCTCTTTATAAAGTCGATATTTTTCACCTTTAATTCATCGTGGTATTTTTCACACTGGGAGTACATCTTGATGATACTACCTTCATATTGTATTCTTTATAAAGCCGATATTCAACTCACCTTCCATTAGGTAGGCCAGAGGAGAAAAAGGTACGTCTAATGAATCCTTGTATTCATAATAAGCTTCCATATTGACTTTTGCATCAAATAAGTTAAAGTCATCCTTTGGCTCTGCATTAATTCTCTTAATGAAGTCGTGTTCGACTTCCTTTTAAATAGGCATGTTTCTAGAAAGCATGGAGCATCCAATTGGTCACCATACTCCTAATAAGCCACCATGTTGACTTCCAAGTTAAATAAATCAAAGTCATCCTTTAGCTTCGCATCATTAGACCTGACTAGAAAAAAGAGCCTTCGTTAACGAGCATTTCTTTCTTTGCTAGCAAATTTTACTCTTCCTTACTTAATATTTTTTAAAATTATTTCTCATGGTGATTGTAACACTCTTTGTCTCTTATTTCTTCTTTTGATAAAATTTTATGACCTTCTAATACTTTTATTTGTTTATCTTTTAATAATAAGTTAAATATTTGATTGACCATTTTCAAATTAAATGAGTAAATCCCTTTGTTAACATAATCCTTTTTATCTTTTGTTTTCTTTAATATTTTTTAACAAAGAGCAAGTGTAAGAAAAATTAGGTTTAAGTTCGGCCATATGAAACTCATTTTCTTTGTCCTCATTAACCTTATCTTTTTCGATATAGGCTATTTTTTCTTTTTTGAAATAAGTCATTCTCAATCTTTTATTTTTTCCTTCTATAATTCTTCTCTTTATTGTACTTTTTTGGCTAATTGATCAACATCAGTAATGTTTTGATTAATTAACTTCTTGCATAAGGCATAATCAAATCTTGCTATAGCTAATTTAGCCATCTCGCTCTTAGTAATATGAGTGAAACGTCAACCCAAAGCTTATTAAAAGTGGAATAGATAATCCTTAGCCAACTTTATTAGGCTTTATATAGATCATTAGGTTAGTTGAACTTAATCTAGTCTCTTCTTGATAAAATTAGTCATAAAACATCCTCTCTATTTAGGATTATGTATAAGTTAAAATGAGCAGAAATCCCCAGTACCAAGGGAATGCAAATCAAGTTAAGAACTAGAGAAAATGCCTTAACTTTAAGAATTTATTTCCAACTAACTCTTTACACTTAACTGTAAATCAAGCTATATGTTTCATGGTGGATTGATCATCCTTATTGAAAAATATAGTAAATTTTGAAAATTTGACTCCTTTAGACAATAACTTGGTATACTTATTCTAATAATGCTTTTTGGTAGTTTGGTTTTGTGCCTTGACCACCTAGTTTATTAATGTTTTAAGTAGGAATTGTATATTTTGGTCTTAGTCTTGATTATGATGAGCATTTTAATAATTTGATTTATTATGGTTCCATTGTTATGTATTATCTTGTTCACCTCTATTTTGAGGTCTATTCAACTAAGCCTTTCTTATTTGCTTTCCACATTTTGCAAGTCTTGTATGGTCATACTTTAGGCTTTTAACTCTATTTTTTATTTGTAAATTGAGATGTTGTGCTATTCTTTTTATAGTTTGGTTGATTTGAGCTAGCTAAAGGCTACTTTTTCTATGATTGGCTTTAATATGGTAACCATTTGCTATGAGAGCATTTATAACATGTTATGATTAGTCTTATCTATTTATTATTTGATTAGAGCCAAATTTTGAAAAGCAAGCTTTTGACTATTGATATCTTCGACAAATTTTACATGTTGTGCATTTATTCTTTTAGCATGATTATTTCAATCATTATAAGGAATAACCTTATTATTTTCATCAATCTATGACATGCTATAAAGTAGTTTAGCAAGCAATCCATTAGGCCTTGTGGCATGATTTCTTTGATCATTATACAATCTATTATTATTATTATTATTATTATTATTATTATTATTATTATTCACTGGGGTGTTTCAATGATTTTGATTTTATACAGATTGCCTATAGTTTCAACAACCATTTCTTTGATTTTAGTTTTGGTTATGATTATGTTAATTTTGCCAATTATTTAGCACATTATTGTTCAGTTGCCTATTAATTGGCATAATGTTATTCTGATTATTTGTATTTTAGGCCACATTAACAAGTTATATATTTTTTACTATTACTTCCTATAGTTGAGGCCCATTAATATTTTCAATAACTCTTTCTTGAAATAAAAGTTTATCTCGAGTAGTTCTAGAAATAGAAGTTACATTGACCACAACTTTTTTATAGTAATAAGCTCTCTTTGGTATATTAGTGAAGTTCTGAACAAAGTTGATGCAATACAAATAAAAGCAACAAATAAAAGAAATAAAAAAGTACAAATGTGCAAATAAGAGTAATTGCATAAAAATTTATAAAAATAAGACAATTAAAATGTAATTTGCATCATAATTTCCACCAGGTCCTTATTTGAGATTAATACATTAACAAATGCAATGAAGATGGTTAGAAACTAATTCCTTACTCATACTTAAAGATTAGTGTTTGGATTATAGAGAATTGCAAAGCATGAATACAACTATAGCAAAAATGCTATAAGAGATTGGATATAGAACACATATAGTTGCTTCTATAGCAAATTTGCCAAAATGGATCCTATTCTCTTCACCTTTAGTACCTTTATCTTGTAAGGGTTGAAATAGTTATCTAATCAATACTTATTATTTAAGGAGTGGTTTAAAGTGATTACCGATCGTTTATGTGGAAGCATCCACAATTGCTTGAAGAGCGGTTCATAGTGATTGCTGATCATTGATGTAAGAAGCATTCATATTTACTTATTATCATGCTATAATACTTTATAGATGATAGGTGAGCTTAATAACAATAGTTTTAATTATGCCCACAATCTTCCTTCAAGGATGCACATTCGACCAACTTATCGAATAGGTCATCACAACTACTTTTCCTAAAAGTCTAGCCTTCCTTTGTAAAGATATAGATTTCTTTAACTTGAAGAGAGACCTATCAAACCAAAAGTCCGACTTTAATTAGCTTTACCTCTTACCTTTTTGGTCAAAAATTTTAAACAAGGGCTAATATTATGCTATTTATTTAAACCTTTTTAAATTAAAAACTATTTTAACAATAAAAACACTTAATATTAAAATATTTACCGAGAAATTTGGATTCAACTCACCTCTGGGCCATAAAAGTAGCTACCATCAAAATTACTTGTGCCGTTTAATTTCTTTTGATAAATCTAATCTTTTCATTTCTACGTAGGATCCAAAATTGCCTCTTGCAATAGAAGTTACAGCTGATAGTGTATCCACCCTTCATTTATATTAAAAAATCTTTATCCTTCTTTTTTTTATTTTGAATAATTCTTAAAAAATGAAGGCTAGTCATTAGACGGGTTAGACTAGTTAAGTAGGCCTAACCCACTAACCAAGCAAAACCAATTTGCCAAAAAAGTAGATTTGATTCTAACCAAATGGAATTGCATAATTGACTTAAATATTAGGTGTGGTTGGTAATGGATTCAAATGATTTATATGTAACAGCCTAACTTTAAGTAAAAGAAGAGATAAAAAAAACAGGGTAAAAGTACAAGCAATTGAACATACCTTGAATTTCTAGTATAATAGTCTTAAGTTCCAAAATTGTTTTCAATTTAGAAGGATCAAAATCTAAATCCACAAACATTTCTAGTTGGACAATTACCAAAACACCAAAATAAACCAATACAAAATAAAACGCAACTTTAATTTGCAAAAGTTTCATAACAAAATACAAATAAGAAACAGAAGCATCAATATGACCGCAACCCAAAAGCTAAACAAAATAACTTCCAACCTGCATATTAACAAGAAAGGCGGAGAACAATGAGTGACTACATTGACTTTACAGCTTTGAGTGAGCATGGACTCAAAGCGTGGGTGGCTAAAAAAGTGAGAAGGTTAGAGAATCGGACCAATGCAATGGCACCAATGCTAGAGAACAATGACTAGACATATGTTATTTGGGAAAGAAGGGACAACGAGTAAAATGAGGTTTCGCCTTAATCACTCCTGCTAGATTGCTTGAAGAAAAGGGTTGGCATAAGATAAATAGCATCGTTTCCTATTCTACACACCCACCTTTGCCTAATCCTAAAGCAAGCCTATACTGATCGCCGTTCTTCAATTCGAGTTGGTGGGGTGCTTATGGATTCGGAAAAATTGTCTACCTCTATCAAAAACAATCATAATTTCTTCTCTTTTATGGTAAATAACTAGAGTATAGAATTGCTAGCATCGACGATCTCTATTTCATGTCATTTTATCATTTTTTTACGGTAATCAACATAGAGCAAGCATAAAAGAGTTGGCAATGAAAGTCTCAAATCTATTAACATGAACACCAACTCATCAACTTTAGTCCCACTCTTAGGGAAAAATTTTCAATAGTACATTAATATCAAACTCAGTGCTACTTCCTTATATACAATTTTTATCATGTATATATTTTTTTAATTTTCAGCATCAAAGTTGATTTATATTTTCTAAAATATATTGTAATGCATCTTACAGTTGATTTTTATTAAAAAAAATAACACACCTATAAAAATTGTATAAAAGTAGCAATAAATTTTTAATCCTATTGTAGCACTATTTTTTTTTCACTCATAGATGTGAATGCTCAAAACTAAAATATAGTAAATCGATTTTGCTGGTCAAAAACCTCTTTTATATGTTTTTTCCCTCTTTATTTTGAAGTTAGCAAGACAATTAACACTGCCCATTAAATATTTGATTATTTTTTTTTTATAAATTTAAAGGTTTACTTGAACTGATTTGAATGTATGGCCATCCATGAATGATGTATAGATTCAATCATAAATTTTAGAAATTAAATTTTAACAATGAAGTTTTTGCGATAATCAAATAGAAAAACTTAAGATTAAGGTTATTGAGAATCGAGAATTTGAGACGGAGAATATCAGAAGTTTTGGCTTCCTACTATACCTCCGTTTTCTAAAAGTAATTGGGCTTAACATGCTAATTTATTCCGGAAACGTAGCTTGACAACTCTTTGCCACGGTCAACATCACTTAATTACCAGTAGGTTATAAATATTCTTTGCTCCCTTCTAAAAAACTCACAAACCAAATGATGTTTTAAAGAAATAATTTGGTACAACCTCCACTTAATTTAAATGTAATTTAGGACTTTTTAATTGGGAATATGAATTCTATGGAAAAAGACGGCAAATCACTCTTCAAGTTTTTAGGTGAGTTTTTTTTTTCTTTTAGATTGATTTTTTTGTAGGAGAGTTTATGATATATTATTAATATAATATTATATTAATGCATCATTAAATTCGATTGCACACTAGCTTAACTTTTTCTCAAGGCACATTATATGATTATATATCAATATTTAGATTAATTGCATATCAGTACATTAATATGTTAGTGGTATATTATAAATTTTACCTTCTTGTATTTGAAAGCTTGATCAATTTGCATTATTGTTCAAGATATTAAAAATTATAAAAGTTGATAATTATCTTTCATTTTTTAGATATTGTAGAGGAGACATGATATATTTTGAGCATAGAAAAATTTAATAACACCACTATGTCTTATTTAGGCAAAAAAGACAAATAGTAAGAAAAAATTTAAAAATAAAAAAAATGAAATGGAGGAAAAATTATTCTTCATCCACTTGTGATTTTATCCTTTTTCATTTAGTTTACTTATTGTTTTTAGTGTTACGATATACCTGCTTATACTTTTAATCTTTAACACCTTACCCACATAAACCCATTTTTAATCCAAAATTTAATAAAAAAACACACTCATGTGCATTGCAAATGATATATTTTTTTAAATTTTAATTCAATTTAATGCTTATTCAAAATTAAAATATCCTAAAAGAGTCTAATTCTATTAAAAATTTATTTTCTATAATTTAATACACAATTACTAATTAAGGGGTGCCAAATGGGGTTTCTTTTGGGTTAAATTAATTTTGAATAGCTGTCAAATTAACTCAAAATTTGAAAAAATAAAAATAAGATGCAATATATGTGAATTTTTATATAAATAATAATTGAAAAATAATTTAAGTAGAGAAAATATTAATAATTAAAAGTACAAATGAATAAATTATAATTCTTAAAATTATAAATAAATTAAGATAAAATATAATTTTCCGTGCAATGAATATAAGAACAACGGTGGAGATTCACGATGAACACGAACTGCGGAAATTCCGGCAGATGGTCTTAATTCAACAAGGTTATCGAGTATTATTGCAGTACAGCACAGTAGAATGAAAAAGAACAACATTCCATTTCATTGTTTAGTATATTAAAATAATGTAAGAATAAAATGGAATAAAAAAATTAAAAATAATAAATTTTTTAAAAATTAAAATTATATTTATATAATCATTAATTTTATATTTTTATTTATTTATAATTTTTTATAATTATAATTACATATATAATTTATTGTAAAGAACGTATATTAAATAATAAATATGATTAATAATAAAAAATTTATTATATTATAAATTTTATTATAAAATTATAATTCATTCAAGAAGGGTGTTTGGAAAATAAATTAGTGAGTGACTTTTGGCTGGTCTAATTAAATTAACTAATTGATTTATCTAAATAAATTAATTTTAATGTTTGACAATTAGTTAATTTTAAAATGTTATCTATCTCATAAAATAATTATATTATTTTTAATTAATTTTTATATTTTTAAATTTATCCTTTTTATGAAAAATTATAATATTATTTTTATATAAAAATTAAATGATTATAATTATTGATTTCTTAAAAATTCTAATAACTATAAAAATTATATTATTTAATTTTAAATAAATATTTAATATATAATAATTTATAATAATACATTATTTACAAAAATTTAATTTATTTAATAATATATAAATTTTAAAATATTAAAATAAAAAAATATTTAAATAATTCATAAAATATATGCACATTTTTATATGTTATTTAATATATAAATAATTAGTCATAAATAATTAATTTTATTAAATATGTTTATTAAAATAGTTAATATAATTGATCAAATTAATATAATTAATTATTAATTAATTAAATTAATTAATTGCTAATTAAATTAATTAATTACTAATTAAATTAATTAAAGAAGACGAAAATATTGAGAAATCAGGCCGAAGTAGACAGTAAGATTGTCGCGACCCACCCGTACTAGCACCTAACATGGCGGCAATACATAACCGCTCTGCCTCTTCTATACTGTAGAGGGTAGACTTATCCAAGCATTGTACCGATTAAATTAAATCATGATAATTATATTTGCAAAACTAATAAATTTAGATAGGACTTTTCTGAAGTGCAATATATGATTAAGAAGATAAAATGGGAAATTATAATTTTTAATAAAAATAAAGAATTTAAAATTTAGTCAGTGACAATTAATTAAAAAATAATTTTAAAATTTATAATTAATTATTTCTTTAATTTTCTTACTTCTTATCTTAATTTGTAAAGTAAATTTTATATTTTAGAGACACCATATTCAATAAATTATATCTATTTCTAACTTTGAACTCTATTAGGATATTATTCTATAAATAATCTCTTGTAGCCGGACAATTCTATTGTCATTCTCTCTTTTTTTACAAAACTTTTATTTTAATTTTTGTAAGATTGGGTTTGTATTAATTAAAAATTTATATTAATTTACTTTCTATAAGGTTAGTTTCATGTTAAATTATAATTCTTTCATACATGAGATAAAATTATTAAATTATTATGTAGAGCAAATCTTACAATAAAACTATTGAAATAAGCTAAACTTCGTGAGTTAAGTCATTAACTTATGAATTTCGAAGGATTCAAATTATTATTTTTGCAATTTATATAAATGCGAGTTGAACTCAATCCAACTTGTAATCTGCATAAATTAACTTACGAATGAGTTGATGTATGTGTGCATATATTCTAAATTTTTTAATTTTTATATGGCTCAAATTTTCCATCTATACAAAATCATATTTTCTTTTTATTTATATAGGATTATATTGTGAATAATTTATAAATGATATTTTTATTTTTTAAATATTTTATGATATATATATATATATATATATATATATATATATATATATATATATATATATTTTAAAGATCATATAGAGTTAAAAGTAAAATATATTGTGATTTTTTATGAACAAATATGTGATATTTCAAAATAATTTTAAAATTTTTTATTATTTGAAAATTTAAAAATTAGAAAATTCAAAATTAAAAAAAAAGAAATTAACCCATGAGCTGATCTGCAAAAATCAAACTTGAATGAAGCCGCTCAATTGCTTAACAGTTGATTCACGTAGTCCGGCTCGCGGATTGATCCAACTCCCTAACTCTATTTTATAGAAATTAAATTTGGATCATTAAAATGATCATTTCTTCTAATAGTTATATTTGAAACATTAAAATAATATAAAAGTGGAATAAAATAAAAAAATTATGAATAATAATTGGATTTTTAAAAATGAAAAATATAAAATTGAAATCATGATTATTGATGTTATTATTATTTTTTATAATTGAATATATATAGTAAAGTACTATCTATATTAAATAATAAAACATGCTTAATAATAAAAAATTATTATATTTTAGTTTTATTGTAAAAATTATAATTAATTCATGATTCACGTGGAGCCAAGCCGAAATAGACATGTATCAAAGAGCACTTGGAATGAGAAAATTCTAATATACTCCTGAAATAAAGTATTGTGTCTTACTGCAAGAGAAAGATACAAAGAAAATGCGGTAGGGTGGAGCCCATGCGTGAAGTCTATCCCATTCCTTTCTTTCTATGTCTATCCCATAAAGTAAAGTATTGTACCTTACTCTTAAGTATAATAGTCCTTCTCCTAGCTCAGAGAATAGACGAATTGCTCCTCATTCCAAGCGAGAAAGACTATTATACTCCAATAATAAGCCTTTCGTGGCAAAAATACCGGATTATGACTATTTTGTAAACATTTTTTCACTTTACCGTGGTTTCGAAACTAATTACCAAAGTACGCAGGGCGCCATGTTGAATGGCGTACATGGAGCACGAAGGCGCCATACTGTTTGGCGACTCTGTAGAATTAAAAACCTGGAGGGCGCCAGTTTGAGTGGCGCCAGCGCCATCCCACTTGGTGCCATTGGCCTTGGAGACGCCATTCAAGGTGGCGCCCCATTGTGGCCGAATTTCGAATCACTTGAAGGCGCCATTTCAAGAGGCGCCATGGTGAATTTGAATATCTAGGAGGCGTCAAATGAAATGGCGCCTCTTCTCCTACTTATACCCCTCCCCCCACTTCGCAGCCACACCCCAAACCCTACCCTTGCAGCCGCTCTTCTTCGCAGTTCTTCTTTCCTTCTATCTTTGAAGCCGTTCACAACATTTTATATTTTTTCATTTACAAATCTTCATCCTTTCTTATTTTTATGCATTTCATTCAGCAACATTTTCTTCTTTGGAGTAAATCTGATCTTCTTTCAGCTTTTTCTTGGTTAGTATTTTTATAATTTCTGTATTTATATTATAATTTATTTTATGTTGATTATTATGATTTATGATTTTTACATTAATTGTTATGATTTATGATTTTTATGTTGATTGTTATGATTTATGATGTAAAATGATGATCTAGGATTTAGAAAAAATTTGTACAAATTTATATGATCTGTGATAGTTTGTAATTTTTACTGATTAGTATTTTTATAATTTCTGTATTTATATTTTAATTTTTATTTTATATTGATTATTATGATTTATGATGTAAAATGATGATCTAGGATTTAGAAAAAATTTACACAAATTTATATGATCTATGATAGTCTGTGATTTTTACTGGTTAATATTTTTATAATTTCTGTATTTATATTATAATTTTTATTTTATGTTGATTATTATGATTTATGATGTGAAATGACGATCTAGGATTTAGAAAAAAATTATACAAATTTATATGATTTGTGATAGTTTGTGATTTTTACTAGTTAGTATTTTTATAATTTTTATTAGTTATTATAAGAATATATTTTTCATTGGGAGAAGAAATTTTATTTTATATTAATTATTATGATTTATATTGTAAAATTATGATATAAGATTTAGAAAAGATTTGTACAAATTTATATGATCTATGATAATTTATGATTTTAAAATAAGAACAAACGGGACAAAGAAAAGTGTCTTAAAATAAAATTTATGATTTAGGTAAAAATTATTTTTAGATATTTTTAAAATATAAAATTATTTAGGATATAGGATATGATAAAAATAAGATTATTTTTATTATATGTTTATTATTACGAGAATATATTATCCTATTGATTAATATTTTTAGGTTAATTCTAAAGTAATATATGTTAAAATAAATAAATATTAATTGAGGGTTTAGTGTAAAGTCTTGATATGTTATGTAGTATTTCTATTTATTTTATCTTTTTTAATGTACTCTTTTATTATTATTTTTTGTTAACTCATGATATTTAAACCATATACACTAACTCATGATATCTAGGACTGTAGTTACCGGTGGACGAGAATGTCATCAGAGGGGGGCGACTGAGGATGAGTTGGTTAGAGAGGCATTTCACAAATCTTCCAGATGATGCGGATGAGGTGACGGTGCAGAGATTCACCCGGGCCTACATTCTGCATCTCATTAGTGGGACATTATTTCCAAACCACTCCGGCACGTATGTCCACCTTATGCACTTACCCTTGCTCGGACACTAACATGAGGCTGGGACATACAGTTGGGGATCTGCTTGCCTGACCTATCTGTACAGAGAGCTCTGCAAGGCCACTGCTCAAGATTACAGGGAGATAGGAGGGTGTTGCCTACTACTGCAGCTTTAGGCATGGGATAGATTTCCCATTATCGCCCCCGCAATTACTGTTTCAGATATACCAGAGGGGGATGCAGGGATTGGCCTCCTAGTCCGCAGGTTAGATAATTTTTCAACTTGCACTTATAATTAAGTTGACTTTGAAGTTGTTTAATTCAGTTATTGTACTTGGTAGGTGGCACTATCAAAAGACGTTCCAAGATAGTCCGGCACACAGCTAACCCTATTATAGATACGTGCTGAACCGTCTTCGACTCGACCAGGTATGTAAGGGATAATGCATATTTTTATTTCAGGGCTTTGTCCATTTCATTATCGCATTTAAATGATAAAATAAATGTGTAATTTCAGTTCGCCTGGATCCCGTACACTGAGGTGGTCACCGCATCACTTCCATAGTACTGTTTTGACGGGAGTGACATGTGGACAGCAGTGGTGCTGCTCATTCACTTTCAGATTGTCGAGTGGCACCAGTCGGATAGGGTTTTGTGGTAGTTTGGTCTACGCTAGCCTATTCCTGAGCCACCGAAGCAGGTGGCGGAGGTCCATTGCCTTCACTTATCTGGTCGGCATGATGAGGAGTGGCACATTCGCCATTAGCCGTACATTGCATTCTGGGATATCCGACGAGACTTGTGCGCTATCGCCGAGCCGACCACACGACTAGTTTTAGGCTCACGATCCGAGTACATGGCATGGTACAGACGATTTATTACACCAATTAGGGGAGTGCTAGACCTTGTGATAATACTGTATGCTAGTTTTCTGTGTCTGATTTTCTTCCCGTGCATTAGTATTGTAACTAACTTTAATGTCCAAAATTTGCATATGTAGATGAGGTGTCCACACTATAGGACTTCACTACACTTGAGGGGCAGTCTAGGTTCACCTTTGATGCGCTTAGATCAGCGACAGACTCCATCCTTCATGCCATTCAGGAGGTTGATCATGTGATTATTGACTCACATGCGGAGCCAGCTCCTCATGCTCATCATATCCCAGACCCTGCGGAGGGTGACCATGATCAACCTTGTTCTCGTCGACGACGTCGCACTGCTCCACGGCTTACGTCGCAGGCTAATGTTCCGTCCGCTTCGACAGTGCAACAGACTCTACCATCGATTACCCAGGACACCATGATGATGATGTCAGATATTACTACCTCATCTCATATGTACCCTACTGCACATGATGATTCTTCATCCTCCATCATGTTCCCGGCTACTCTATATGGTCCGTCATCATCCTAGATGTACCAGTTTACTTCTGGAGTTCCATCCTCATTTCAGGCATTTCCACACATACCAGGAGTTTCATCTTCATTTCATGTATTTCCTTCCGGTGATGCTGGTCCATCACAACTGTATCGTCCTGCATTTGATTTTTATACTCAGGATTAGGGATCAGCACTTGCTGGCATGATGACAGATGACTCAGAGCTTGTAGATAGAGGTAGAGGTGGAGGCAGAACGGGATCTAGAGGTAGAGGTAGAGCGGGAGCTGGGGGTAGAGGAGCCACAAACACCGAAAATGTGACTCCCGAGCCTGCGCAGAGGGTTAGTAGATATGGCCGCCACATTACCGATCCTGGATGTGGGACTGGACATCACTTACGTAGACATTAGCTTTCTTTTTCATGTTTATTGTATATTTATGCACATCTATCTTACTACTTTATTGCCAAACATCAACATTTAAGATGATTTTCATTATTATGACATATTTTTATCTTCTTGCGTAGGTACTTATATCAATTTTAATTACCAATTCTTCTAACAAATATACAATCAATTTAATTCTCATATAACGCATCAAATATATGCAATTTTTTCTAATAACATCCTTCTAACTAGAATTTTATAAAAGCAATGATAATGACATCTCCCAAATTTAATAATTAACATTATTAATTTTTTATTTTCATAATTATTATAATTACTATTCTTTTATTTGTTTACCATGTTAAAATACATAAACAATATTAAAATAAATTAATAAATTTTCTCTCCGTAATTTGAAATATATAATTATTTTTTAATCAATTTTTTTATCATTATTTATTTTAATATTATTAGTGAAGAAAGGAATAAATAGTTATAATAAATATAAAAAAATTAATAATATTAATTATAATATTTGAAAGATAAATAACCATCATCCTTGTAAATGACATTAAATGTTATGTTTATTCAATACGTTATGAGTTGAGTCCACCAAATATTGAAGTCAAAACACGTAGCATAATTGTCAACGTAAATAGGGATGCTGGTCATGTACAATACCAAAATTCAAGTCTTTTGGATCCACAGTAGACACGGTCACCGACTAATTAACTTAGAAATGAGGAGCGAGGGTGCCGTAGGCCAAAGGCGCCATATCGCCTGACGTCCCTTCCCTCGAGCGCCAATAGTGCCATTTCGTCTGGCGTCCCTTAACACGTCATTTGGTGTCTCTCCGCTGCTGTGCGTATCTTCTGTGCGTATTTTAATAAAATATTTTTAAGGAACAGTAAAATGAATAATAGTTTCTAAAAAAATAGTAAATCGGTACTTTTGCCTCTCATTGCCAAAATATTTTAGCATTGTGACGAAATAAAAAAGAATTAATTCATGTTATAATTTTAATTTCATTACAAGATGAAAAGATTATTGCAACGAAATAACCACATTTTTTTTAATTTCAACTATCTTCAACTTCGTCATTTCGTATTTATTTTGTTACAAAATAAAAATAATTTTATTGAAATAAATACAAAGTAGCAAGAGTATTATTGGAATAAATACAAAATAAAAAGAAACATATCTATTTCGTTATATTTCTTTTCATTTTTAACAATCTTCAACTTCGTTTATAAAGAATATTATTGAATAATTCAATAAATTTTCTTATGTGTAATAACGTATTAAATAATTACTTGTAATAATATAATTTCGAACTGTGGAAGTTTATAATTTTGAAAAATGATAAATATTAAGTGTCATTGGATCAAATTTTGAGGGACATTAATATAAATTACGTAATTATTCTTTATTGATCCTATATTTTATTTTAATAATATTTAATTATTTATTAAATATATTATTATTATTAACTACTTTCTTATTTAATTCCTATAATAAATTTATGTATTAAATATCAAAGTGGAGTTAACATATTTTTTTATGACATCAAATATAATTATGAAATAAGTAATTTATTTTTAAAAATTTATTTTGAGTTACAATCACATATTATTTATTTTTAAAATTTTTATTTTGAAATGGCATCAAAATTAATTATTTTTGAAGGAAAAATTGCATTAATTCAAGAGTGAGGGTGCCATATTGAATGGCCCCCAAGAATAACCAGTGGGGCCATCTTGGATGGCGCCTCCGCCCTATGGACGCCATCCAAAGTGGTGCCTCCCCCCGCTATGCGTATTTTGATAATATGTTTTCGAACAACGATAAAATGAAAATAACTTTTCGAAATAACAGTAATATGGTACTTTATCCGCCTTTTGTCCCTACCCTATTATCTCGATCCTATGTAGCATAGACCCCTAAAAAAGAAAAAATAGCTGATAAGAATGACCTAGAGGCTAGAGTATGGTTGAAAAATTCTGCTCTTTTTATTTTTTAAATATTATTTAGAAATTTATTTTTATTTTTTATTATTTTAAAAAAATTAAAATTATTTTTATTATTATTTCAATAAATATTCATCAAATTTATTTTTTAATTTTTAATAAATAATATATTAATAAATTATATTTTTATTTTTTTAGAATTTTAAATTATTTATTATTTTTTAATTCTTATATATTATTTTTAGATGAAATTTAAAGAAATAAAATTAGTATATATATAATTATATCATGTATTTATAATTTCATTAAATAAATAAAATAATTATTAAATTTATTTTCTTTAATTAATTTTATAATATTTATATATATTAAAATTTTAAAATTTATAAAATTTAATAATTTTTTATTTATTAAAAATGATTAAAAATAAATAAAATTAATAATTTTATTTTTGAAATGATAAAATATTAATAATATAATTCTTAAATTATTTTAAATAATTAATTTTATTTTTAAATAATAATTTTTATATAAATCAATATTTTATATAAATATTAGAAATAAAATCACCAATACGGATTGATAAAATTATTGCAATAATAGCAATAATTAATGGAAGAAAGCCAAATGACATCCCAGTATGGCAGCAATAATTGAGGATGGGAGGAACTCACCTGACCATACATTGTCTTTTATGCTACACAGCTGCATTAGATCCGGTTAATCTAATTCTACTAAATTAATCTAATGACAAAAAATCATACGTTGGTCTAATTTTAGGCTGAAGTACTTTTTCATTAAGTTAAGTTCAGATCAAATTATTATAATACTAGTTTCACTCCCAAACCTAGATTAATATTTATCGAGTTCAGATGAATTTTTATAACTCGTTATATTTTATTATTATTATTATCATCATCATATTAGCTGTTTATTTATTATTAATTAATTAAAATTTATTAAATATAATTATATATTATTATTATGACTTAAAATTTTATTATATATATCATTAAGTCATATATATTATATATAAAAATGAATAAATATTATTAAATATATATTTATTAAAATAAATATATATTATTAAAATCTAGTAAATACATGAATTTGTATTTAAAAATATAAATATTTAATAAAATAATTTAAATTTATATTGATCAAGAATTTTATATTATATATTTATTTTATATTTTATATTTATTTTATTTAATAAAATAAATAAATATTATTATATATTATATATTTATATTTAATAAAATAAATATATATTGATTAAGTCCAAATTATTATATATAAAAATAAATATATTTAATAATTTACATATTATCATATATATATATATATAAATAGATAATTATATAAATAATATATTAATAAAAATGATTATAATAATTTATATATAATAATAAAAGTTAAATAATAATGTATTATATTATATATGTATATAATATAATTAAAATTAATATTAAAATTATTTATTTAAATTTTTTAAATAATTTGAAAATTTAGTATTAAAGTATTAATTCAAAATTTTAATATAATTATTTATTTTGATAAAATTTTATAATATATATTGATAATATTAAATATATAAATTTATTAATTTTAATATTAAAAATTACTTAATATTGCTCATATATATAATTTTAATATACCAAAATTATTATTTTAATATCTATATAAAAAGTAAATATATAAGAATAAATTATTTATTTATTACTTACTACTATTATCAGGTTAATAAGTTAATCCAATAACTCGACGGGTTAATATTTACTAATTCCAATCCTTTACCAAATCAGAATAATCAATTCTAATCTTTTACCATATTGAGTTACTGTTATCATTTTTTGTACCAATCTTAATTTTAAGTCGGATAAAATTATATCAATTTCAAACCAATATGTTAAATTCAACCTATTTTGAAATTTCTAAATTGCACATGCTTTACATTTAATTATTGGAAGGGTAGTTGGTCCCCGTGCACACAAATAATGTTACAAGGAAATATTTTTTCAATGCAATGCTATTTTGGAACCAATGTTGATTCATTTTTTTTTCTAGAAAAATGATGAAAGTGAAGTTACTTAAAGTAAAGTCATTTCTTTTAAAATAGAATTAAAAAATAATTATAATATAATAATATATTTGATCATTAATTTATTATTATAAAATATATCTTATTTGATTTTTAAAAAATTTAAGATGTAACAAAATCTAATGATATACTAATGTATCACTGCTTTTCCCCCATAAAATTATTTTAAGTAATTCCATCACTCCTTTATATTTTTCGTGCCTATACAATTATTTCATTGACAGGAGAGAAATGATGAAGTTTTTTATGCATGATATCTTTGCAGCGTGCCTGTGGCTACTATATTCATTTAAATTTCAGCAAAATGAACGCTAATTTATCATTTTAATAAATTATTTTAGTAATGACATTTCTCTAATCACACCATTAATTAATTATTGCAGCTAATTATTGTTGTTAACTAGAAGATAAAAAAAATTCATACAAAATTATCTATTTATATATTATTGATTTATGAGAATTATTTATGTCTTAGAATTATTTAGTAAATTAAATTTATTAAGTAGATAATATTGCATGAAATTTTTTGATTTGTTAGTTAATAACACCAATTAGTTATAATAATTAATTATTAGTATGATAAGGGAAATGTAGTTATTAAAATGGTTTATTAAAACAATAAATTACTCCCTTATTTTTTTATCCATTGATTTTAAAAAAAATTCTTTATCCCTTTTTATTTATTACTTTAGAAATCTAAAAGCAATGAACTTTTTTTTTCCTATTTTCCCTTCTTTATCTCTAATAACTATTTAGTTGCTCTATATATTCATCTTAAAATATCTCAATAAATTTATTTCATTATATTTCTCTCTCCACTCTTAATAATCTTGAACTTTGTGATTAAAATGATGAAGTAAATTTTGAATATTAAAATAATAATTATTTTTGGAAAGTACATTAAAAATAAATACAATAAAATAATGATAGGGTAATTTTTTTAATTTTTGTGAAAAAATTTAAAGTGAGAGATAAAAAAGGACGAAATAAATAATTTTCATTGTGTTGAAGTTTAAAAAAAATATAGTAATTACACAATTTGATATGCTGCCAAAATGTTATCATGCCTAAAAAATGATGGAGTTACTCTCGGCAGCTCCATCCTCTCTTCCAGTCCATAGACTAATTGTATAGGCATGGAAAACTTGCAAAAGTGATGAAATTACATGGAGTAACTCCATTCCAAAGAAATGGCATTATTTAAATAGCTCCATCTTCTTTTTTTTTTTAATTATAAAAAAGGACAAATAGCATTATGTTAGAAAATAATATATCTCGCAACATTATATGGATGAAAGAGTCCATTTTTAATGGTGTAATTTTATACCATCAAAATGAGTGATTATTATTTAATTAATTTTAGGTGATATTTATTATTATTTTAAAAATAATTAAATCTTATTTATTAATTTAATAGTATAAACTTATATCATTAGAAAATGGTATATTATAAATTTTTCCTTAATTATCCCAAGCATCGTACTAATTAAATAAGTATAATTATATTTACAAAACTAATACATTTTATCTATTTCTAGCTTTGAATTCTGTGGGAGAGTTTATTCTGTGAATTATCTTTTTCAGGTGAACAATTCTATTTTTATCCTCCCTTTTTTAGATCTGAACCTCTCACTTTACTTAACCCATCTAATAAAGTTGGCCACTAGTTGCCATGCCCATATTTTTCTAGTTGGACAACATGCCATTGTAGGGGAGACAACGTACTCTAGCAGGTTTTACTTTCATTTAATAGAAAAATGGTCGGTTGTTATTCTCAGTTTATTTAATAAAAAATAATTAATTATTAATATATCATTTTTATGAAATCCATATAATTTGAAAATTATACTTTTTTAATTCCCAAAATAGAATAAATTTTGATGCACCATTTTTATGATACATCACTAAATTTAATGATTCAAATTTATTGATATGTATAATATTATACAAGTTAAATAAATTTAACCATTTAAAATTATTGATGCATTTAGAAGTGGCAGTGCATCATAGTCTAATCCTTGAAAAATATGAGTAATTTTCATAAATAACTGCCACAGAAGTGGCAGCCATAAAAATAAAACACTTCCAAGAGGAGGATGGAAGAGAAAACAGAAAAAACAAAAAAATCAAGGTGGGTGCATGAGCGCACACATCCTTTGCATGGGAGACAACAAGCCGGTCGATTGCTCTGCTGCCCGGGCATTAACAAAAAAAAAAAAAAAGAAGGGAAAATCTCTCTTTTGTGGACTAGATTTTACGATCGCTGGGACAACAATGCGGTAGCATTTTTTTTTAATTTATGATGTATTATTAACATAGAAATACATTATTAGATTTAATAATTAATATTTTATCACATAACTTATTTTGAAACAATAAATTTAACATATAATTAAATTTAATAATATATTAATATAATAGTATATTAATAATGCATCATAATTATTTTAGGGTAATTCACACATCTATTCAATGAAATGATAAGTATATTTTTTACATAATAAATAATTTAAATTATAATTTATTGACTCAATAATAATTATAAGTTACTCCCTTTATTTCTTTTTATTTGTGATAATTAATTGATTTCACATATATTAAAAAAATAATTTAATTTATTTATTTATTAATGAATTTTTCAAGATCACCTTTTATGTATAAAATTCAAGATAATAAAAAAATAGAGAGAAATATGATGGAATAAATATAAGTGAGTTAAGAGTATAGAATAATAAAATATTTATTAATAAATATTGGAATTCTAAAACAATAAATAAAAAATAAAAAATATTTTCAAAATGTAACTAATAAAAAGAAAAGGAAAAAGTAACTTCTAAAAGTATTTGGCATATTAGAAGTTAGTAGTTAATAACTTTTATTTAATAAATTTATAATAGTAGCATTTCAAATTTGCCAATCTATTTTTAATTAAATGGTAACTTATATTCTAGTTATGTAAATAAGTATTTAATATATTTTTATCAATTCAATATAAATAAATAAAAAATAAGTAAGTAAATGAATATATGATGTTATGAAATATAATTAATTAAGTTTTAGATTATTATATTATTATTTAAATAACAAATAAATAAAAAATATGTAATGTTATAAACATAATTAATTGAATTTTGGTAATTATATTCTTGTTTTAAATATTTTGATTATATTAATATAATTTAATCTCAAAATAAATATAAATTAACTTAATTAATATATCTATTTATATTAATATATCTTTTTTATTATTTTATAATTTTCAATTAGTTGTTCAGTTAATTTAGTTAAATACTTCTAATATAACCAATTAGTTTATTAATCATTACCTATAAGCTTTTAGTTAGCTTATTAACTATTAATTAACTTATCAATTAGTTACATCAAATTGTTATACCTTCCTTGAAATATAGTAAATTAGAAATTATTTTATAAGAAAAAATGGTTAAAGCAATCATTAGATTTGGGTGGATTAGGAATCTTATGTGTGAATTATGAAATAAAATATGATTAATTAGAGTAAGAATGGAGGGATATAATTTGGGTAAAATTTTGATAAAAAAAATTATTAGAATTATAAAGTATAAAGTTATGTATTAATATGAGTAAGTGTGTGAGTATGGAAGACATATAGGAGGAACTTTTCAAAAATGCCCTTGGTGCTTTAACTTTCCTATTTTAGCCCCCACACTCTAATCCTTCTCATTTTTCCCCCATTTCTTAACCCCTCTTAACTCTATTCACATAATCTTCCCACTACTTCATCAATCAAGTAAGGAAGATTTCAAATTTTCTTAATTTCTTTATTCAAACGAGGTAAGAACATTGTTTTCATCAAGAATTCTTCTTATTTCTTCTTAAGTGATAAAAAGCTTAAGGTTTGTTTGATTTTGTTGGGTATTTTAAGCCTTAACTTAGGAATCTATGCATTTTGATGTAATTAGGGTTGAGAGATCATCAAATTAGCATTCTAGCATCCTCTTTTATATAAGATAAGTGGATAATCTAACTAAATTTATAGATTTTGAGATTATATGATGGTATAGATAAAAAATGGGCTATTTTTGTGATTTGCTTGAATATGGCTTATTTTAATGTTATGGCAGTAATAAATGATTAAGAAAGGTAATATGATATGTTAGATAAGTGTATTGATAATTATATTAAGATTTGATATGTAACATATGTGTTAAAAAGGTATTTAAAGTTGGATAAACAATAAATTTTTCATAGAAAATTAAGATTTTCATGTGTGAATCAATTAGTGAATCGATTCCAGGGGTCCAAGGCAAAATTGGGCTTCATAATTAAGTAACCAATCGATTTTAAGGGTGTAGAGGCAAAAATTGGGTGGGTGAATCGATTCATCGATTGCAAAATTTTATGCCGACTTTGAAAGGGTATAACTCTTTCATTTTATATTCCTTTTAAACAAATTATTTATCATTTTAAAAGTAATTAAGTCTACTTTTAAAAGAATTAGTTTCAAATTAAGATCTCGTCCATATTTCGAGACATTATCAAAATAATGGACAAAGGTAAAAAATTTAAGATTTTGAAAAATAAATTTTTTGCATCTATTTTCAAAATGGTGTGACCATTTCAAAACTTAGTTGATTTGGGCAAAAAAGTAATCTATGAAAAGCTAATTGAATCTAATTTGATATGAAATAGGTTTTATAAATAATATATTTATAATTTTTAAATCATCTATAAAATATCATTCAAAGGTCATAATTATGGTGATCTTATAGTCAACCATACCTAACTTATTTTATGTTTTTATGATTTATAAGGGTCAAACATGAGGTGTTTAATTTCTAAACATCAAAGATAAGTAATTTATGATATTTATATACACAGTGGATGATCACAAAGTGAATAATATTAATGTTTATAAATTATTCTCATGAATTGTGAAGTGGAATACTTGGGAATCCTTGAAGCAAATGGACATTCTCAAGTAAGTGTATATCTATTTTAGGAACTTTTCTAACTAATTTCCCTACACTCTATTTATTCTATATGTGAGGATAATATATTGTAAAACTAAGAGACTAAACGTGTGTAAATGTATACTTCAATATGAATAAGTATAAAAAACTTGTAATGTTGGTTGCTTCCTATTATGATAAAGATTATGGTGTATAATGGTGCTTCCAAAGAACCATTTTTATCTTGTTAATTACTATCAATTAACTTTTTGTAAATGATGCAATGAAGGCATTGTAAGGGTTATTACTTGGTTGTGATGAATGTATGTTTTAATTAAGATTATATTTGTGATTGTGCTTGACTTATGACCACACATGAAAAGTGTGGAACCATCGTTTAACAATTGAGCTTCTTATATTCAAATGTGAATGTGTTAGAAGTTACGATATTGTGAATAAGGATAATTATAATTATAAATTGATTATCTCAAATGATGGCTAAATTAAGATTGAGTTACTATGAGATAAGAAATTTATGTGATATGTATACCCATGATAATTGATTCAGTTCATGCTACTAGTATACAAATGGTACCAATATAATTTCAAATGGCTTAGATGCTGAATATGAGAAATGTGATCAGGTGACTTTATTAAGGTAAAGTTAAAAATATTATAAATTAAATACATAACTTCATAAAATAATGTGAATAGAATGTTTTTATAGCAAAAGTTCTAATAATTTAATTATCTTTGTTATATTTAGAAAAAAAGAGAATCATGTTTTACTATTATATTCATTTTACCTGACATAGAACTGATAAGCCAAGGATTGGATGCTCTAGAATGATATACTAATATCTTTAGAGTAAATCAATATTTTAAAAATCTAATATTTTTAGTGCTTAAAGTTTGATTCAAGCTTTAAAATGGAATTGAAATTATTAAGTACCAAGTGTCTAGTTTTATAATATAATATGATTTAGGTCTTTTTAGATTATAAAGCTTTAATATTTGGATTATTTTACACTTGATTCAAAAGTCCTTGCTTGTGAAAATTTTCAATTTTTTATGATAATTCTTTAAGATATAAAAGAATGAAGATAATAGAGTGATATGAATAAGGTTTGTTAAAGGTCTTGAATTTTAATATTTTATTTGTATAAGCTTAATTCTAAACAAATTACTATATAAAAATAAATTTTGGTTTTAAAAGTTAATATTAGAGAAACATAATAAGTCAATGATCTAGAATAATTTATTTTGTTATGATTTGAACTTGAAATTAGAATATTTGAAAATTAGATAAGTAATCCTTTTACATTTATAATTTATCATTATAAATGGTGAAAAAAGTAGTAAGTGAAAGATAATCATAGATGTTCTAAAAAGTTTAAAAGTGGTTAGATATCATTAGGTGAGCATACATCTCACTCTAAATTAATGTCTTAATAATAATCTATTTTAAATCCATAATTTATTATCCTTCCTATAAATGGTTTGAATCATATGTTTATTCATCTATGAATCCTTAATAGTATAACTACAAATCATGGTGTATTATGGAATTATCCTTGTGATTACACATGAGTAATATGGAAATAACATCTATGATAAGATAATGATTGCTAGGTAAATGGATGTTGATTGACCATGCCTAGAAAGCAAGATGGTGCCATTAATGACTATTGATAGATTGTGAATGAGTTCGTATTGTTGTCAGTATGTTGTAGAATGCAAGATGGATTATATTAAAATGTTAATGATTATTACAACCATGTAGGAAGGCATGGAGATGTTTTTATGTCTATATATGTATTGTCTTATGTTTTGGTAATGCCCTATGATGATGGAATAGTTGCTTTGTGTTAATATTGTATCAAATCTTGTGATATATATATATATATATATATATATATATATAAAGAGAGAGAGAGAGCCTAGCTCTAGTGAATTTATTACTTATGAAATATGCCATGAGTGGCATTTGAAATAAGAAATATGACAAGGGCGATGGGATAAAAACCAAATGGGAAATTCCTGGTAAAAAGATAGGTAGGATACAAGGTTAGCCTAAGAAGAATAAGGATAGAAAGACAGGTAGAGTATAAAGCTGGACTGGGAGTAAAAGATGGATTTATGATTTTACTATATACTATTTTTCATTGTGTGTAAAAATGAAAATTTAGTTATTCTTGAATATTTCTATTGATATGATCATGATGATTTTTTCATGGCTGAGCCTTAATGGCTCTTTGAGAATGAGGTAATTAGTCATGATCGATTACTTAAGATACTTGGTATTTAAAATTATGGAGTTACAAATGACTGTGTATAAAATAGTATGTTTGGGAATCTTACTCCACTTGTAGTGTTGAATTGTCTTGTCTCGAATATTATAGTTGATTTGAATGAATATGAGATTATAAAGGACATTTTTTAAGTTTTATTACCTATATATGTGTAATGATTAATACAAGCATGGGTACAGAAGTGTGACTGCTAAATTATCAAATAAGGACCTCTTTTAGATTTTATTATCTATATATGTGTAATTTATAGTTTTATTATGTTGTTGTTGGAATTAATTGAAACCATTTAGTGATGATGATTTCTTTTATAAATATATATTCATTTAGATTATAAATTTCATTTAATTCTTTAATATTTTTAGTATATAGTCTTAGGAATATTGAGTTGTAAAGCTTATAGGGGAGTCCAAGGTAATCGTAGAAGAATTTGACAGTTAAGATAGAATTGGGATTCTTCTGGAATCAAATTCAAGGACTACAAATAGAGATAAAATTGTATGATTTTAAGTGACTATAGAAATAGAAGGATTTCTGTTGGATAAAATTATTATGAGTATTAAGGCTGGTGGAAACTAGATAATGGGAATCTATGCCGGTCACAATTGAGCTTGGGTTATGACATTAATAGAGTCATAGGCTTTATTTCATACAATAAATAAGTTAACTTATAATTTATTGATCTAATCAATAAACTATAAATTACTATAAATTAACTTTAAAAAATGTTTCATGCAATAACTTATAAAAAATAATAAGTTCTGATTTAATAAATTATTTAAAGTAACTTATAATTTATAAGCTCATAATTTTTCAGATTTATTCTAAATTTGTGCTTTTATTTTTTTTATTAATTTACAATTCATTTTCTTAATAAATAATTATAGTTTTATTTTAAATAATAAATAAAAAATTAATCAAGAAAGTGAGTAAATAAATATAAAATATCATAAATTTTAGGTAATTATATTCTTATCTTAAACTCTAGATAAATAAAAACAAGTCTCTATAAATAAATGTATGATGTTATAAATTATAATTAATTTAATTGTAGTCAATCATGTCTTTACTTTAAACTATAAATATATAAAAATATGAATATAAATAAGTATGTAATATCATAAAATATAATTAAATAAAAATTATATAAGTAAATATATATGTGAGATCCCAAACTATAATTAATTAAATTTCAAATAATTATAGTTTTATTTTAAACATCATAATATAATTTGATATTTAAATAAATATAAACTAATTTAATCAATAAATTTATTTATATTAATATGTCTTTTTATGTCATTTTATATTTTCATCTAATTCAACAATTAATTTTGTAAAATATTTCTTATACAATCAATTAATTTATCATATATCAACTAATTTATTAACTACTTGCACAAAATAAAGTTTTATTAATTTTTACTAAAACCCATAATTTTAAATAAAATAAAATAAAAATATTATCAGTAAAAAAATAAAATCAGATTTTGAATATTTTATATAAATTAAATTGAACTTTTTAAATTTTCCTTACCATTATATATTTAATAATAAATCTTAATATATATTCTAATATTATTTTTAATATATACAGCATTGTTAAAATAAAATATCGTATCATAATTCTCTCCTTTTCTATGATAAAATGACTATGATTTTCTGTAAATCTCAATCACCCATTCATTGAAAATCTCACCTATGACCTTTATACTACTACATTACAACACACTTGCATTACACCTTCCACTAGCTTTGCTTTTGAGACCAAACTTCGGTGCACCACAAAACTAATGGCTTAAGTCCAATTCTGTGGTGATCAGTGAGAGGTTACAGTCACATTCTTCAACAAGAGTGGTTAATTGCAGTATTTCATTTCAACTCTCACGCTTCACTCACTCACTCTCTCTCTCTCTCTCATACCTCCCTTTGGCACTAGGAAATCGATGAAAAAGTTTTGGAACTTACGAATCTGATAAACTGAGGTGCTAAACCTCAACTAGAATTCTGGCTTTCAATAACCCTTCTTGCTATACTTTATTTTTGAAAGCTCTGCACTTTATGGTTTTAAATGACCCTTCTCTGAAGAATTTGGATTCTGATCAACTCCCATATGGTGAAATCAATCACAAATTTTTTAGGCTCGGCATCATGACTAATAGACTTCTGCTTCAGATTGAGCTTCAAAGATTGCTTTCGTGCCTTTTCATCTTCATTATCAACTTCAGTTGGTTCATTGATGTTAGAATTTTGGGAATAGCTTCCACTGCAGAGGAACATAAAATAATGAGAATCAGAAGTGCGAAACTTACAAAACCATACTAATGGTTTCTTCTTGCTTGGCCCCACATAGTAACGTAATGCAATCCCATGCATCATTTTGCGACCATAATACAATTCATCATTTTTATTGGGATTATAATGCAATTTTATATCTATTTTTTGTCCACTACACATGTAAGGAATTAAGAAATTATGGGCATTGATTTCTTGGTAAGTGCACCACTTCTTCAATAATGCATTGAAGTTTCCCTATTTTTGGAAGTTTTTAACAAATCGTAATCAAATCTAAAAGGTAAAAAAAATTTATAATGCACCACTAATATAATAGTATACTAATATACTATCAAATTCGATCATTCATATATTATAGGATATGTGAAATTTGACTTTAAAAAAAAGATAGATCTATTTTACAGTTAGATATAACGGTACATCAATATATCGACAAAAATACCGAATTACGCTGATTTTATAAACAATTTATCGTTTTACCGTGATTGCGAAACTAATGACCAGAATACGCAGGGCGCCATTCAAAATAGCGCCTGCAAAGACCTTGGAGTCGCCATTCAAAGTGGCGTCATCCTCTTAGAGGCGCCATTTGAAGTGGCGCCCCCACCTTGGAGGCGCCATTCAAAGTGGCGCCATTCAAAGTGGCGCCCTCCATAAGGAGGCGCCATTTGAAAAGGCACCCTCCGGGTGCCATTTTCAAATTTTAAATTGGGAGGCGCCCCATGAAATGGCGCCTCCCCCCTTTTATAAATACCCATTCCCCCTCTGCACTCAGCACTCTAAATACAAACCCTTGCAGCCGCTGTTCTTCTCTTCTTTTGTAAACCTTGCAGACACTCCCCGCACTTCATCTCATTCGCAGTATACAAGCTTATTTCATTCAAAAATCATCATCTGTTCTTTCTGTTGTGTATTTCATTCGGAAGCATTTTTTTCTTTGGAGTAAATCTGATCTTCTTTCAACTCTTCCTTGGTTAGTATTTTTATAATTTCTATATTTATGTTATATTTTTTTTAAATTAATTATTATGATTTATGATATGAAATGATGATCTAGGATTTAAATATGATCTGTGATAATTTATAATTTTTACTGGTTAATATTTTGATAATTTTTGTATTTATATTATAATATTTATTTTATGTTAATTATTATGATTTATGATGTGAAATAATGATGTAGGATTTAGAAAAGATTTGTATAAATTTATATGATATGTGATAGTTTATAATTTTTACTGGTTAGTATTTTTATAATTTCTGTATGTATATTATAATTTGTATTTCATGTTGATTATCATGATTTATGATGGGAAATGATGATCTAGGATTTAGAAAAAATTTATACAAATTTATATAATCTGTGATAGTTTATAATTTTTACTGGTTAATATGTATATATTTTTTATATTTATATCATAATTTTTATTTTATGTTGATTATTATGATTTATAATGTGAAATGATGATCTAGGATTTAGAAAAAATTGAAGCTTTAATATATTATTTTTTTTAGAAAATTAACATGTTATTAATAATATTTTATTGCAATCATTAATTATATTTTTTAATTTATTACAATATTTTAATTAAATTGAAGCTTTAATATACATTTTATTAACAAAAATAATTAATTTCATATTATATTTTATATAAAAAAAGTTAGTGATTAAATTAAATATTATTTATATAAATATTTTTAAATTTTTGTTGATGATAATTTTTAAATATTATATTTTAAATTTCAAATACATCAACTAAGAGTTCTCAAAAGGTTTACAGTTCATACATAATTTATTCTTCATTTCATGTACTTTGCTGAATTTTTTCTTCTTTATTTCTTCAATCATTCTATTAAAAGTTAAAATGCAATATATTGAATAATATTGATATAATATAATTTCATATTTTTGACATAAAATTATTTTTAATGATCAAATGTCTTTTTTTGAAAAATTCATGTTATGAAAAACGCTAATTGAAATAACTAACTATATATTTTAGTTTTAATAAAAGTAGTTAAGAATAAAAATTAATTATATTTTAAAATTTATTAATATTTTCTTGATATAAAAATTCAAACACTATATTTTAAATTAAATATACATCAATTTAGCGTAATTTTTGCATAATTTTTTGATTGATACAATAATATCTATTAACTTTTACTTAGAGATTAAAGTTATTAAATTATCTTACAAATTTTTCTTTCATGCAGAGGCTTTTTTCTGTTTGCTTTTCCGAATACTTACCGGTTAGTATTTTTATAAATTTTATGCTTATATTATAATTTTTATTAGTCATAATGAAAATATTTTTTATATTGGTAAAAAAATTTATTTAGAATGTTATGATATAAATAATATAATTTTTTTTATTTTATATTGATTGTTATGATTTATTATGTGAAATTATGATTTAAGATGTGAAGTTATGATTTATGAAAATTTTGTAGGAATTTATATGTACTGTGATAGGTTATACTATTAAAAGAACAACAAACGAGATAAAGAAGGGTGTCCTAATATAGGTCTTAGGACCTAGGTGAAAGTTATATTTAGAGAATTTTTTCATGTAAAATCTTAATATATTATAAGAGAGGTACTAAAAAAAAATTCTAGGAAGCATTAAAATATATATGGAGGTATTGCAAAATAAGTATTAGACGAAGTCAATGAATGTAAAAAAGAATTCATGACTGTAATAATAAAAAATACAAATAATAATGTGTACATAATTTTGATTGCTATTTGGTAGTAGGTGTGAATGGAGAAAAAAGCTGTAAAAATAAAAAATATAGTGTATTAAAAATGTTAACTAATTTAATTAGTATAATTTGTGCAAAATAACCAAGAAAAATGATAATTGAAAGAGATAAACTAAACCATAAATAAGATTATATAGCCAAATATTATATTAGTTTTGGAAAAGAAATAATATTTGCTTGGCCGAAAAAATAATCCTATTGTTACGTAGTATTAATAGAATACCTTGCAAAATAGTATTACATCCCGTTCATTTTTAATTATAGTATTAAATACTAGTACATTCGTTTATGAGAATAAAATTTGTATATGAGACTATCTGTCAGTTGTGGAGGTGCAGTGAGTATTTTGCAGCTAAAAGTAAAAAGATGAAGAAAAGTTTAATTGCTTTTATATATTCAAATGATACAATTATTGAGGGATCAATGGGGGTAATGTACGATGGACCTCCCCCAAAGGCATTGAAATTAAGAGAATGCAGCACTATGGATGTTTTGCGGGAGAGAATTCATGCCCGACTGAAGCTTCACAAAGATCAAGCTGTGAGGAAAATTGTTTATAGGTTTCCACAGTATCAAACAGAGGCTCAATACATGGCATACGAATTGGACGACGATGAAGACTTGGCATGTGCCATAACAAGCTACGAACAGCATCCGACGATGACAGCAATGGAGTTGTACGCGGAGGTGATCACATCCGAACTGCACGCTGCCAACCTGGGTTCACAAGAAAGAGTTCCAACAACAAGATCACCTATGGTTCCAACGGCTAATGTCAGTACTAGTTGTTCGATGGTGCGGGAAGGCCTTCCTTACACGGGTAGAATCGAGTTCCACATTTCTGATAGTTATACTCCTGCATTAGACTCATCTGTTGCCGGTGTTTTCCCGAGAAATATATCACATACCATGATGGGTTCAACCAGTGCCTTACAAGTCGTAGAGGAAGAATCCGCTGATCCTATATTGATGGATGCCCACCTTGAGTCTGGTTTTGAGGACAATGAGGTGTCTTGCAGTAGCGATGATGATCGTGACATTGAGGACGAAGAACGCGCCACTACACATGGAGACAGTGTTGCAACGCAGCAAGTGAGGAGTGACAATGCTGCACAAGCATCATGCGGTGTCCCTCAAGCTGCTGTCTTCTCTCACATTGATTGGGATGCCATCCAAAATCCTAATGAATTTTTGGAAAAAATGAAACCAAGCTATGATTACGACATGGAGGACTTACAGGTTGGGCAAGAGTTCGATTGCAAGGAGGCTTTAATTGTTGCAACTAAGCATTACCATATCAGAAAGCACCACAGTTATTACGTGGAGGAGTCGTATACCAGAAGATTAAGCGTGAAGTGTGATAATTACGAGGACCAATGCAATTTCCACCTCAGAACGACCAATCTGAAGAATTGTAACACTTGGACAATAACTAGATTTTCAGGGCCTCACACATGTGTTAATGCCAGTTTGACACAAGATCACAAGTCTCTGGACTCCGAGTATATCAGTTCCTTGATACTGGAGATGATTAAAGTGAAGCAAGATGTTCCAATATTGCTTATACAAGAGAGGGTGGAAGGCATGTATGGATATAAGATTTTGTACAAAAAAGCATGGAAGGCGAAACAAAAGGCAATTGTCAAGGTGTACGGTGATTGGGATAAATCGTATGAAGTGCTTCCCAAATGGTTGGACATTTTAGGCTATTGTGACCAGGCTCTGTTCAAGTTGGAGTCACAAGAATTCGTTACAACTGACAACCGTGTTGATCCAAAGAAACATGTTTTCAATCGAGTTTTCTGGGCTTTCAAGCCATGCATTGCCGCATTTCCCTACTGCAAGCAATTCATACAAGTTGATGGAACGCATCTATATGGCAAGTACAGAGGTGTGCTACTGATTGCTGTGACCCAGAATGGTAACAAATGTCCCATTCCTCTTGCCTTTGCCATTGTTAACAAGGAGAACTACGAAAATTGGAGTTGGTTTTTGGCATTACTGCGGGTAAATGTTACGAACCAGCAAGGAATATGCTTAATATTAGATTGACACCAAGCTATAAAAGATGCTGTAGCCACCGAAGGCTTGGGATGGCAGCCTCCTCATGCTTTTCACCGGTACTGTATCAGACATATTGCTAGTAACGTTCGTAAGAAGTGCAGGGATGACAATGTGAAGAAAGCTGTCCTTAAGATTGGTATGCCTTATAGCATAATTTCTTTGTTGAACCTTTCATTTATAAATTTGTGTATCTGGTAGTTCAACCCGGTTAACCTATTTATCTCCTTCTGTTCAGCGTATGAGCTTAGTTGGGAAAAGGCCATGGAGAGATTGGACAATCTTAGCAAAGTTAATGAGGAGATCCACAAGAAGTTGAGCGTTATTCCGATGGAGAAGTGGACGCTTGCTTATGACGAAGGCAGAAGATATAGTCATATGACGACTAACATTGTAGAGTGCATCAATGGCCTCTTCAAAGGATTAAGGAAGCTACCCATCACAGGCCTTGTTCAACAAACATACTATAGATGTGTCAAGTACTTTATGGAAAGGGCAAAAGAAGCACATGCTGAACTACAACAAAGTCACATATACGCAAGCAGATTCAGACAGGAGCTTGCGATTATCCAGTTACGTGCTTCTTCTTACCACGTTCGTGCTTATAATAGACAAGGAACTAGGTTTGAGGTGGTGGAGGGTCCTGATATGGCTAGGGAATCATGTGGAAAGGTCGTTCAAGTGTTATTAGATAAAAGGCAATGTGAATGTGGGCAATTCCAAGCTTATAGGTTTGCGCTCATATTATTGCTGCTTGTGCCTCAATCAACATATCGTGGGAACCATATGTCGATGTTGTATACAGGCTTGACACACTATTAAATTGCCACAAATTTGAGTGGTGGCCTATCGGGGAGTGGTTGCAATGGAATAACCTACCACCATTTCCTGTCCTAGTTCCAAATTATGGAAGATTGCGTGCAAAGGGACGACCAAAGTCGACCTGGATCAGAAATGAGATGGATTGTCCTCAAGAGAGCGGTGCAAAGCAAAAATGCGGTCATTGTAAGATGGAAGGACATAATCGTAGGCGTTGTCCACTGCTACATGAGGAGGAAGGCCCTTCTTCACGTTGATTTTCATTATTTACTTTCGTAAATGTGTTATAAAGTATGTTAACCAATTTCATAAGTGTAACGGTCGGATGATAGTTTTTTTTATGGTTGTAAAATTGCACGTCATATATATGTTACCCCATTACTAGTAATGTGAACAAACCATCAGTTAATCGTCCAAGTGTATACAAATTCTTGTGTTGAACTTTGTACTTAAATTGCACAAGTTTGTTAACTTAGTGTGTGGTTAAATTTCATTCTAATGTAATTCTTGTCGTGGCAGATGGCATCCACATCCCGACGCATTGATCCTGGACTACGGAATCCTTCACTGCTGACGGCTCAGGCCTTACACATATCCCAATCGATTTGGACAGGCCATATATAAAAATAGTTAGATCTTAATAGACTTGGCTAAACCGTTTCTGAATTGTTAGACGCGATAATTGGTGTTTTTGTTTTCTTTTGCAGCCTGACCGTGTGCTCAGGATTCGACGAGCTCATCACTACCATCACCAGCAGCTGCCAGAGTTAATTGTCCCCTTTTTACGAAAGGCAGGCTTTTACGGCTTGGCGATGTGCTAGTTTGTGCCAATCGACCATCAGTTGATCAGTGCTTTGGTAGAGAGGTGGAGGCCGGAGACACACACCTTTCATATGCCGTAGGGAGAGACGACTATTACCCTGCAGGATGTTGCTTTTCAGCTCGGCCTACCCATTGACGGTCGAGTAGTGACAGGGCCCACTGTGTGGGGATGGGGAGCCCTGATAGAGGAGTATTTGGGACTCCAGTTACTAGTGGACAAGAATGTCATTAGAGGTGGGCGACTGAGGATGAGTTAGTTGGAGAGGCATTTCACTCATCTTCCAGATGATGTAGATGAGGTGATAGTGCAGAGATTCGCCCGGGCTTACATTTTACGTCTCATTGGTGGGACGTTATTTCCAGACCATTCTGGCACATATGTCCACCTCATGCACTTACCCTTGCTCGGACACTTACATGAGGCTGGGACGTACAGTTGGGGATCTGCTTGCCTGGCCTATCTGTACAGAGAGCTCTACAAGGCCACCGCTCCGGATTACAGGGAGATAAGAGGGTGTTGCCTACTACTGCAACTCTGGGCATGGGATAGATTTCTCACTATCGCCCTCACGATTACTGTTTCAGAAATACCAGAGGGGGATGCAGGGATTGGCCCCCTAGCCCGCAAGTTAGAAATTTTTTCAACTTTCACTTATAATTAAGTTCACTTTGAAGTTGTTTAACTTAGTTATTGTACTTGGTAGGTGGCACTATCAGAAGACATTCCAGGATAGTCCGGCACACAGCCTACTCTATTACAGATACGTGTTGGACCGTCTTCGACTCGATCAGGTATGCAAGGATAATGGATATTTTTATTTCAGGGCTTTGTCCATATCATTATTGCATTTAAATGATAAAACAAATTTACAACTTCAGATCGCCTGGATCCCGTACATTGAGGAGGTCACCGCATCACTGCCTCAGTACTGTTTTGACGAGAGTGACACGTGGACAGCAGTGGTGCCGCTCATTCACTTTCAGATTGTCGAGTGGCACCAGCCTGATAGGGTTTTGCGGCAGTTTGGACTACGCCAGGCTATTCCAAAGCCACCGAAGCAAGTGGCGGAGGTCTATTGCCTTCACTTGTCCGATCGGCATGATGAGGAGTGGCACATCCGCCATCAGCCGTATATTGCACTCTGGGATATCCGGCGAGACTTGTGCACTATCGCCAAGCTGACCACACGCCTAGTTCTAGGACCACGATCCGATTACATGACATGATACAGACGGGTTACCAGGCGATGTATTACACCCGTTGGGGGAGTGCTAGACCTTATGGTAATACTGCGTGCTAGTTTTCTGTATATGATTTTCTTTAAATGCATTAGTATTGTAACCGAAAATAATGTCAAAAATTTGCACAGGTAGATGAGGTTTCCACATTATAGGACTTCACTACACCTGAGGAGCAGGCTATGTTCACCTTCGATGCGCTTAGATCAGCGACGGAATCCATCCTTCATGCCATTCAGGAGGCTGATCATGTGATTATTGACTCACATGCGGAGCCAGCTCCTTATGCCCATCATATCCCAAACCCTACGGAGGGTGACCATGATCAACCTCGCTCTCGTCGATGACGTCGCACTGCTCCACGACATACGTCGCAGGCTGCTGCTCCGTCCGTTTCGACAGTGCAGCAGATTCCACCATCGACTGCTCAGGAGACCATAACGATGATGCCTGATATTACCACCTTATCTCATGTGTACCCTACTACACTTAATGATCTTTCATCCTCCACCATGTTCTCGGCTGCACTATATGGTCCGTCATCATCCCAGATGTACCAATTTTCTCCTGGTGTTCCATCCTCATTCCAGGCATTTTCACACATACCAGGAGTTTCATCTTCCTTCTATGCCTTTCCTTCCGGTGATGCTAGTCCATTGCAGCCATATCGTCCTGCATTTGATTCGCATACTCAGGATCAGGGATTAGCACATGGTGGCATGATGATAGATGACTCAGAACTTGTAGATAGAGGTAGAGGTGGAGGTAGAGCAGGAGCCAGGGGCAGAGGCAGAGCGGGAGCTGGAGGTAGAGGAGACACAGACACCGGGGATGTGACTCCCAAGCCTGCACAGAGGGTTAGTAGATACGGCTGTCACATTACCGATCCTGGATGTGGGACTGGACATCACTTACGTAGGCATTAGCTTTCTTTTCCATGTTTATTGTATATTTATGTACATCTATCTTACTACTTTATTGCCAAACATCAACATTTAGGATGATTTTTATTATTACGACATGTTTAATTGCTTGCGTAGGTACTTATATCTTTAATAATAAACTTCAAAATCATTCCAATATTTAGTTTTTTTTTTAAAATGATGATAATGACATCTCCCAAATATAATAACTAACATTATTAATTATCATACTTTCACAATTGTTATAATTATCTACTCTTTTATTTATTTACCATGTAAAAATAAATAAATAATATTAAATTAATTTAATAAATTTTATATTCATAATATGAAATATATTTTTATTTTTTAATTAAATTTTTTTCTCATTATTTATTTAAATATAAAAAAATTAATAATATTAATTATAATATTTGAAGGATAAATAACCATCATCCTTGTAAATGACATTAAATGCTGTGTTTATTCAATACGTTATGAGTCGAGTTCACCAAATATTTAAGAATACAAATACGTAGCACAATTGTCAACGTAGATGGGGATGCTGCCCATGTACAATACCAAAATTCAAGTCTCTTGGATTTACAGTAGACATGGTTACCGGCTAATTAACTTAGAAATGAGGAGGGAGGGTGCCGTAGGCCAAAGGCGCCATATTGCCTGGCATCCTTTCCCTTCAGCGCCAACGACGCCATTTCGTCTGGCGTCCCTCGACACGCCATTTGGCGTCTCTCCACCGCTGTGCGTATCTTCTATGTTTATTTTGATAAAATATTTCAAATGAACGATAAAATGAATAATAATTTCTTAAAAAATAGTTAATCGTTACTTTTACCTCTCATTGCTAAAATATTTTATCATTGTGACGAAATAAAAAATAACTAATTCATGTTACAATTTTAATTTCATTACAAAATGAAAAGATTATTGTAACGAAATAATCACATTTTTTTTAATTTTCAGCTATCTTAAACCTCATCATTTTGTATTTACTTTGTTACAAAATAAAAATAATTTTATTGATATAAATATAAAGTAGCAAGAATATTATTGAAATAAATATAAAATAAAAAATATATATTTATTTTGTTATATTTCTTTTCATTTTTAACAATCTTTAGCTTCGTATATAAAGAATATTATTGAATAATTCAATAAATTTGCTTATGTGTAATAACGTATTAAATAATTACTTGTAATAATATAATTCTGAACATTGGAAGTTTATAATTTTAAAAATTGATAAATATTAAGTGTCATTGGATCAAATTTTGAGAGAAATTAATATAAATTACGTAATTATTCTTTATTGATCCTATATTTTTTTAATAATATTTAATTATTTACTAAATATTTATTAGATATCAAAGTGGAGTTAACATATTATTTAATTACTATAATGAATTTATATATTAAATATCAAAGTAGAGTTAAGATATTTTTTTATGACATCAAATATAATTATGAAATGAGTAATTTATTTTTAAAAATTTATTTTGAGTCATAATCATATATTATTTATTTTTAAAATTTTTATTTTCAAATGATATCAAAATTAATTATTTTTGAAAGAAAAAATTGCAAGAAACAAGACCGAGGGCGCCACTTTGAATGGCGCCCTCAAAGCTTCACAGAGGCGCCATCTTGGGTGGCGCCTCCCCCCTCTTGGGCGCCATCCTAAATGGCGCCTCCCCCATCCGTGCGTATTTTGATAATAAGTTTTAAAAAGATGGTAAAACGAAAATAAGTTTCGCCGAAAATAGTAAAATGATATTTTATCCCAATATATCACTGTATTAATGATTTAATAAAGTCTCCCCGTAAAAGGCAATTAAGATAGAGGAAGACAACTCAACGGAGTATTGGGAATCAACACCTTCCCTTCTTTAAAGGACTTAGCATTTTGATTGAAATATTCATTAAGAAAATATGTCATACACCAACAGTAACTAATCCCCTCATGGAAGCACCGTTGATTTTACTGATAATACCCTCGGCCATTGATCCTTTATGGTGAGCAATTCATCACCCTCTATACCTTTAGCTCCAAGTATAATTTTATTGTAACCTTCTTTTCACAAGTGAACTCTATTTGCAAAAATGAAAATTTATTATTTTAAGAGTTATTAACATGTCAATCATATAACAAGATTTATTGGGTGGAAATTAATAAAATAGGTACTTTGGACCAAAGTTATATCACTTAAAAAATTTAAGCTTGACATACATTGTAACACAATTAAAATTAGATATTACATTACAAGAAAATTTGTTATTTTCGATAGTCATGGCCGTCAATAAAATTAAAATTGACTGTCAAAAATAAAATTATTAATAATGGTCTGTAGGCTTGTCAAACCGGCCGGCTTGTGCGGATACGAGTCCGTTCGCGATGGGTTGAGTCTGTGACAGGTTGGTCTATATTATCCGTGTTCAAAATAGGTTTGATTTTAAGGGATTCTTATTCGCTAAAACCCGTGACGGATATAAGCCAGTCTGCAGGTTTTAAGTGAAAATTTACAAGTTTGGCGGATACGAGTCGGTCAATTGCGGACTGGGTCCATCACGAGCCGATCCGTATTATTCGCATTAAAAAATGGGCTCAATTCTTAAGGTCTAAATTTGTAAAAGTGGGTTGTGGGTCGTGGGTCGTGGGTCGTGACCCGTTTGACAGCCCTAATGGTTTGGCCGTCAATGACTGTCACAACAAAAGGTGTCACAAATATTAACAACAACAACCATTGACTGTCACTAATAATTTTTTATAATTATCAATGGCTATGACTATCACAATACAAGACTCTAATTTTCAATAGCTAATTGCATTAAAAAGTGAAATAATATTTTTATTGACATGTTTGCCTGTCAAAAATAGTTACTTAATAATTTTAATTCAAAATTATTAGTGATAATCACCGACCGTCAAAATTTGTAGTCATTTTAACTATAACTTTTATTAACATGTTTGGCCAACAAAAATAGTTATCAAATAAATTTAGTTCAAAATTATTAGTGACAATCATTGACTATCAAATTTTATAAGCATTTTTTAAACTACTTTTTAAATGGAAGAGTAATATTTGTTAAATGATCATAAATATCCTGTCAATTAATTCAAATCACTCATGTAATATATATTGCTGTCGAATATGACATTATGTGTAAGTAATAAATGTGGCAGTTATACCCCTTTAATATATGAGAAAAATGAATGTTCCCTTAATCAGCAAACAATGTCATTTACAATTGTTTAAGTATTTACGACTAGAAAAACAAATGTGCTATCTTAAAAAATTAGAGTTCGTATATTAGAATAACTGAGTTACGAAAATAACAAATTTTCACGTAACTGAGCTTATCCTAAAGGTTTAAGCCATCATCCAATAATATGACCTCCAAATGCACAATGCCATTAAAGATCTACCATTGATAACATATCCTCCTTGCTCCTTTTCTTCTTCAATACTTACAATCCAAATGCAATTAACTTTGGCAGGTGCTATCATCCTGAATAGTAAATGGAAAAATAGTTAATATAAATGGCTAATATTATCTTTATGAAAATTAAACAACATGAAAGGCAAAAATATAACAAACATGCATATAGTTATCCACTTATAAATACGTGCATATACTAGATGAAATATAAAGGAATTCAAAGTGCCTGCTTGTCTTTATTTAATATTATAATTGATATTCATTAGAAGAAGAGAATTCAAAAATACAAACCTTAAATTTGAAATATGTGATCAAACTTCATAATATCAACACTATGTTTCTAACTTAAAGGTAAGATCCAAAGACACAAGTAGACAAGGATCCATATACAAATGTGTTCAAAAGAAATGTGAATTGACAAAATAACAAATGGAAAGGCCTAAACAATGAAAACAAAATAGGATTATGCATTATGTACAAATAATGCCAAAGCAAAGACTTTCATAAAGGCAACTAAAAAATTTAAAACCAAAAATAAATATAAAAATGTGTCTCTAAAATCCTTTTTGCTTAGTTTTGCAAATAGTTATAGGTACATGCATAGATAGAAGTAGTATCAAGGAAGAGTTAAAATAAAGTGAAACAAAAGGTTTTAACATTCATTTATTGTGGTTTCGAAGTAAAAAGAGTGGAAAATAATATGACTAAAAATTCATTCATTCTTGAGTCTATATCATACTTATTTCATTCTGATCCCATTTTAAGATTGGTAGAATGTAAATAGTGGCTATCCCACTTTCATCCCACACAATAATTTCCATTAATAATTTTTAACTTTTCATCTTCATCCCTACTAGAAACAACCCAAATAACATATTTAAAACCTAAATGTTACTAGATCTCTCAACTTAAGTAAATGTAATAAAGAATAAACCAAAAAAAAAATCCAATTAATTTCTAATCAACTTATATAAAATCATACAACTATAGCTACTTAATTAAGCATGTTGTCCCTAAAAGGCATATTTTGACTTCTAATTAGTTTGTATAATAAAAAAAATTAAAAAAAATTATATATAGGCTTGCTATGAGAGGAATAAAGTACCATTGTGTTAGCATCCATGCTGGAAAAGCTGTGAGCAATAATGTTTGCCATTGGCCCTGCCAATAGTTTTGCTAAAAATTCCTCCACATGTTCAACTTTGTCCTCCAAACTCTTCACTTTGGCATCAGATTCTCACACTTTCTTTCTGACTCTAGCAATTTTTAGTTTGTCTCTTGAAGCTTAGATTGGAGTTCATAAACAAAAATAGAAGATCCTTTAAACCCTCACAAATCTGTTAGGGTTGCACCCCAAAACCATGCATCCTGTCATGTCTTTCTGGTCTAAAAGTCATCACCATAATCTCATCTTCAGTCATTTAAGAAGATCCTTCATTCACTTTAGCTAAAAATCTTTTGAGTTTACCCTACATTTGAACATAACATGTGCATAAATAGAATTAAGAATTGTAAATAAGTTTACTATATTTTAATTTTGGAATAATACATTCAAGTTTTTCTTATATATTTTGACTAGCTGCCTTGCCATAAAATTTTGTGTGTGTGATTTCCTATAAGAAAATTCAACCAATTTCTTACCCAAACTTCTCCTTTTATTATATATACAAATTTACTATATTTTAATTTTGGAATAATACATACAAGTTTTTCTTGTGCATTTTGATTAGTTGTCTTGCCATCAAATTTTATGTACGTGATTTCCCATAAGCGAATTTGACCAATTGCTCGAACTTCTCCTTTTATTATATAACAAAAAAAAGAACAGAATATACAAAACATAGTGAAATGAATCCAAAGTAAATTGAATCAAATAATTTATTTTTCCACAATATTCATGGGTGAGCCTACTTCTGAGTTTATTTTTCCAAAGTAAATTATCACTAAAAATTATGAATAATATCTTTGGTTATTCCTCGGCTGTTGTTATTTTTCTATACATTATAGACTTTAGTTCCTAACTCTTTCATTTATATATGTACTTAAGACATATCTGATTCTCATGTTTATGTATGTATTACTTAAGTAACTAATGTTCTTTCCTTTATTTTCATTAATCATGATTATTTTTCCTACATAAAAAATAAGTGTTAGATGATATAAATAATGAATAAGAAAAAAGATAAAAGAATATATTCTAAATGAAAATAGAAAACTTGTAAATCTTCCTACCTTATCTTCAACTTGATATTCTTTAAAGGATATGATAGAAAAATAAAACTAAAAAAGTATAATAATTGAAACTATTCTCATGAATTTCATACAAAGCAATTAACTACTTTCATGGATGTCCTTATCCATGTCCTCTTCACCCATAATAGTTGCATTCACTTCCACTAGTATCCCGAGTGTATCAACTCGGTTCCATGTAAATGCAATATTATCATCATTGTCCAATGTGTTTAAACTATCCCCTTGATCATTATATGACATGCATTGCTGGTACGCTTCCAAATTAATAGTTTCCTCATTTTCATTATCTTCTCCTCCATCTTTATGAATATGAATGTCATAAAAATCATGTGAAGTAACTTTCATGACACATAGCCAATTAACATTACTAATATCTTCAACATAGAAAATTTGTTCTGCCTGACAAGGTAAAACAAATAGCTCATTTGTGTTTAACTTACATCTCTTATTCACAATAGTTACCCCATGTGAATCAACTCTGATTCCTTTTACATAACTTTCCACATCCCACCAATCACACTTAAACATAATCACCTTATTATCTTCCATATATTCCAGTTCTATAATTTTGTAATGACACCATAATATTCTTGATTATTTGCACCATCTCCTTTCACCATAATCCCATTGTTTGGGGTTTTTTGATGGTTATCACATCCCCAAATATGAAATTTAAACCCATTAATGATAAACCCCTTATGACAAATAACTTGTTGCAATGGACCTTGTGCTAAATACAAAAAGGCTTCATTCTCTTGGTTATTTTCTTCATTAAACAAATGTGTAACCTATAAGTTTTTGATAACCTATAAGTTATTATAAGATCAGTATTGCATCATAGGCTTTTTGTTAAGATTTATGATGGCCAGGAAGGAAAAGATCGACATAAAAGGTGTTATGCAGAGCCTTAAGTCAAAATTATGTATCTCCTTTTCAGGAGGCGTCATAGGAAATAATGCCAAACAAAGTTCATATGAAGCATGATTTCATTTACCCCGTGAACAATGTGTCCTTTTGTTTCAAACACAAATGCACCTCACCAATGATTTTCAAATTATTAGTTTATTAATATCTAATGAATTATTTATTTTTAAAAGATCTTTATCTTTCAAAATTTTTCGAAAAGGAGGGAAAAATTTTTTGTCAGCTTGTTAGTATTGTTCTTTTTTTTTACAAATTAAAAATTATTCCTTTAATTTTAAAGCACTTGATCATAATATTAAAATTATTTATTTATTTATTAAAATATAATATAAAATACTAAAATTTAATGTGTTCAAAATTTTCTCTTGAAACAATAACCACTAAGATAAAATATTTAAAATTAATAATAATGAAATTCAAGATTAAATTTTAAATATAAGTAAAAAACTATTATTAAATACATATGATAAGTTAAGTCTATAAAATTAGAATTGTAGATAGATAGATAGAAACAGTGATGAGAGTATTACAGTGAGAAGAAGAAAGAAATAAAGCATCGGGTAGATAGAATTGTAGATAGAAAATGCGAAAGCATAACTCGACTACAAATAATTTTGTTCGATGCTGTTTAAATTGGAAATTACGAACAAACTGCTAGAGATGGTAAAGACAATTAGTGGTCATATAATTTGCTTGCATGACGGAGAATATTTACACATTGACAGTAGACAAAAGAATTATTAGAGGTTGAACAGATTATACTCGTATTTCTTTGGCTTTCGTCTAATTATATTTATATTATCCTTTTTATTTTAAAATATAAAATTATTAACTTTATTCCTAAAATTATATATCATTGATAAAATAGTTTCCGTTCAATAGTCAATTTTATTATTGAATAATAATTCATACAAATGTTTTTTTCTATTAAATAGTCAATTTCATCCTTTCATACAAATATTTTTCTATTAAATAGTCAATTATAAAAATAAAATTATTCATTTGAATTATTATTTAGAATAAAAAATAATGCTCAATATAATTCATGACTTATTTTATTAATGTGATATAATTTTAGGAATGAAACTAATAATTTTATCAATAAAGATGTATATGTATTTAAATAGAAAGAAGAAATATTAATATTAATATATATATATATATATATATATATATATTGATAAATGAAGAAGTAATTAAACTATTTAACATATATATAAAAAAATTACAAATCAAGTTTTGAATGCAGTAAAAGATATAAAAATTTAAAAATATATATCTAAGGGAAAATTTTGCCACTTCTTTAACAAAAAGAACTCTAAAAATAGAAGAAATAACCAAATAATTTCTGCAAGAAGTGGCAAAATCTAAGGAAAAATTTGATTAAGTTAAATAGGGTAGCTCAAGTAATAGAATTATCCATTAAAAAATTAAGTCTCCCAACCTAGTTTCAAATTAATCTGATGGCTGAGAAAGTTTCTCCATTCAATGTTTAAGAATTTTTAAATCATCTCATCAATTAATCATGTCCTATTTTTTTTTTTGGAAAAAACAATTAAAAAAAATATACTTTAAGTGCAATTACAACTGTCAGTCTGATTTCTTGTAGTATAGGTCTGTATGTAAGAATTTCTTCTTATGAAAACAGCGAACATAAACTTCTAATCGGTAGTCTGATTCTAATTTTTTAACTTTTCCAATACAAGAGATACTTTTACAGGAGAATTTTAAGGTATTCATGTGGTATCAAATTCATGCTGATGTGGTAGCATGGAGAACCATTGGATAAAAATATCATAATCTCATCCAATGGTTCTTCGTGCTGCCACATCAGTATAGGTTTGGTACACCACGTGGGTACCTTAGCATCCACCACACTTTTACATAGAACTAGAACTTATGGAGAGGCAAAAAGGGAAGCCCACGGAGCCGTAACCAGGTCGAGTCCAACAGCGCCCATTCAGGCGGATACCTTAATACGGATGATCGATAAGAAAGGTCAACCGAAGCGAAAGCACGGATTCCCACTACTAATCCATTCTTAAACATGTAAAATTTGCTTTTTATAACTAATGGCACCTCTTCCTTTATAGCCAACTGCACTTCTACGCATGCATTGGGAAAGGGATTGACCTTTGGAAAGCAAACTACCACAATTCTTTCTACCCAACAAAAGTCAAGGTTCATAACAGAGAGACAGAGAGGAGGAGAGGAACTTTTTGAGTTGGATATAAATGATCTCATAATGTTAATTACTTTATAAAATCTTGCCAGCAACAATACTAAAAATGGTGTTGATACTCTTATCACTGTTTCTATCTACAATTCTATCTACCCGATGCTTTATTTCTTTCTTCTTCTCACTGTAATACTCTCATCACTGTTTCCCCCGGCTTCCATAAATAACTACTTCCCCTTTTCACTAACTTTTGGTTCCAACCATCATCCCAAAAATTTTCACTTCTTTACTCTTTTCCCACCTTTCTATCTCTGATCGGTGACTCCTAGCTATTCTCTGCAATTACTACTTCCTCTCTTTCTCTTTCCCTGCTTGCTGCTGTTCCATACCTAGACGTCGGATCCTACTGAAAAGCCTATGATGCAATCTTCTCTCTCGAAATCAATGCAAATCATATGGCACTTATGATATAATCACTCCTCAAGCCCTTCCTTTTCAGCTCTATCAAGCCCCTGCCTGGCCTCTCTCTCTCTCTCTCTCTCTCTCCATTTTTTTAGAGCACTGGTTTCCGTGACTGACCCAGATCTTCTCCATCTTCATGTTCACTGCTTCGCACCCAGTAGGGCAAACCTTTACACCTACGCCAGACCTGTCCTTGAATATCAGCCTACCTTCTGTAGTCACAGACGGTGAAGCCAAACCAGTTGGATTCTACGATGGATTAACTACAACGAAAACATATTACAATGATATTTGCTCAACTTCTGATTCTGGTAGCAGTACTGGAAGTGAGCTAAGCCAAGAAAATGGCTTTTATTTTAAAATATTTAGTATTACAATTTCGATTATAAAAATAGAGGGTACAAAATGGGAACTTAATAATAAAATCAAGAAAGGAAGCAAATCCACCCTAGAGGAAAGGGTTCAACACTGGGAGTCACATGAGCCGAGCAATATTTAAAATGGTGTCACGTGATCCGCTTAGCAGTCAGTGACTTTCTCAACGGTCATTACGAGGATCTGTATTCTCTAATTTAATAATATATTGAGTTGTATACAGAGACTGCCAAAACAGATGCCTGTTACTTTTGTTTGCGATTGTTTTGTTACTCTGCTCTGTCCTGTTGATAATTGCACTCCTTAGAGTATTATATTTCCCTCTGCAGTCAAGTTCTACCACTTAGAATAATGATCTCGATTTGACTGTATATAATTGGCAGAACTACTTTTCTTCATCATTATGGCCTAAATTATCATCACCTTCCCACCCATGTAAACATAGCAGGCTTTGTTCACTAGTCAACTTAATTCTTATTCCACATTTGAACAGCGAGACCAAGAAGCAAAAACACAGCAAAATTTGTTAAACAAATTGATTATATATCATGCAATTGACCTTGAGAAAAATACTCCAAATGCCATGCACCTCCGTAGCCACAGGGATTAACTCTGATTCACTCCAGAGCAACGCAATTATTCTATGATTGGTAACATGTAGAACTACACATAATGCGCATAAAAAAAGAAAAAAAAACTTCTCTTTAAATGACTTTTAAATATGACACGTAATCATTATACTCGTAATCTAAGGCTAAAGGTTGATATCTAACCATAAAGTAACAGAAATACAAAATCCAACAGTGTCATTTGCGCAAATTGGGATGGAAATGGACGGAATATTATAAAATATAGATTATACATAAAAAATGTACAAAAAAATTACATGTAATTTACTCATTTTATTTTATAATATCTCATTTTTATGAAGTGAAATGGACGGAAATTCTAAACTAAAGTTGATGGCAAGCAAAACTTTTTTAGATTTTCAAAATCAATAACTAAAGCTAATCAGCATGATTTATTTTAAGAACCAAACACTTGGTGTATGCTTTCAAATTTCTCTTTAGTTGGAAAATACAAGTATCCAAATTTGTAGAATCACAAAGAAAAATATGAATATATATATATATATATATATATATATATATATATATATATATATATATATATATATATATATATATATATAGAAAATGCATAAACAACAAATGAATTAATGAAGTGCAATCTAATCACAAACAGAATTCAGAAAAACAAATCAATCTTAAAAGGTTGTCACGGTAAACTTACTACCATTGGAATTAATCTCTTGCAAGTCTATCATACTCAGAGGCATTGCTATAAGGTTAACTATAAATAAATCGGAATTAGCCAAATCTAAATTTAATGGTGTCACGAATAAAATAAAACAAGTAGGATTTTTTAGGCATTGCTATAAGGTTTTCTGACTTTGTAATTTAGAAATAGAAACTTAACAAAGAATAGCTTAACAATGATTTTGCTCTAGAGGCTTTGTTTCAATTACCAGAAGAGAATCATATTAACTTGCTCTGGATGGCTGGAGTGCCCTGTTATATTGTTCATAACCAATTAACAAAGCTAGCTGATATGCTAATTCTAGTCTCCACTTGAGAGTTTGTAATAATTCTTTTTGCAGTCATTATAAAAGTGCATTAAAGAGAACCTTTGAAAATATTGCCTACAGAAAGAGCAACCATTCCATAACTATTGAGATGATATATATATATATATCCCAAAAAAATGTTATTTTTATGATCTTTCTTCGGCCTTATAAAGCCACTCATCACTTGAAGCATAGCCAAAAAGAACAGAACAATGCATATGGCTACAGGAGCTAAAATAATGCGTCTATTATATTTACTACTGAGGTCCTAACTCTGGTTCAGTAGAATAACAAACCAATGATGTTACTAATGTTATACTACACTTCCTTTAGTTCGATGTTGTTTGACTTCTTTAGTGAAAATTTGCCTACTATGATCGCAAATAGATTTTGTGGCCGAAGGTTGTTATTCACCCCAAACACTAGCAAAGTGCAATGAATAAAAAGGAATAACAACAATAGAGCATTTTACCTTAGTAACAAAGAACCCAAAGAAAATATATGAGTGAATCCAAAGCTTGAATCCCAAAGAATTGTGACGAGAAAACAGAATGCAAAGCTTCATCTGCGAATAAGGAAGAATGATGAAGGAAAAAACACATTTGAGTCCATCGTCACAAAGAAGAAATTAAACCAAAAATTTTACACCAAATATCGGCAAAGCACAATGAATAAAAAGGAATAATAACAATAGGGCATTTTACCTTAGTAACGAAGAACCGAAAGCAAATTTGAGTAAATCCAAGGCTTGAATCACAAGGAATTGTGATAGGAAAATAGAATGCGAAGCTTCATCTATGAATTGGGAAGAATCGTGAATGGAAAAACACATATGAAGCCATCATTGCGAAGCTTCACCAAGAGTGGTATTTGGGCATTTCCAAAGAGAGAATTCTAGTCTTTTTCCTACGATAAAAGGAAATAAAATTTTTTTAATTCAAAATTAATATAATATAATATAAATATAAATGAAAAGGTTAAGATAAGAACTTTGATAAAAGCATGACTTTTTTTTACGGTCAACATGACCCTTCCCTTGTTATGAAATTTTCTTAACTTTTATTATCGGTTACTTGATTGTTAAAGAACAATATAAATATTTTATAAAGATATATATTGACAATTTATGGTGAACGTCACAATTAATGCTTAAAAATTATAATTACATTTGACTGTCAATAAAATCTTGTAGATATAAGTGTATTTTCTTGTAGTGTTACTAGTCAATAATTTTTTTTTTTGCAACATAGGGTCATAAACTAGGTTGAAGCCTAGTGATTTAGTTGACATTCTATCACAATAATTTACTAACTATGACTACAAACAAAATGCAAAACAAAACAAAATAGAAGGCAAACATAATGCAATCAAGATGTAAACAATATGTAAGAATATAAATAGAACTAAATGAGGGGTTTGATTTGAAATTAAAAAATGCACTAAACAAAATAAAATGTAGAAATAACATAGAAAGAAAATCAATATAGAAACATAATTGATTCAAAGATTTGGGAGCTTTTTGCTTAATTAATCACAAATTATAATATATTTGATAATTTTTATTAATTTTTTAGCTAGAATTATCCAGAACCTTGCCATTATTCATGAATTTTATATTAGATAATTATTTAAGATTTGATCAAATTAGATTAGGAGAATTAAGCAACTATTATAATTTATAGATCTAGATCTAAATTAATTTGAAAATAAAATTTAGCTGAATTAAAGGATTAAACTAGAAACCTCTAATTTAATCATTCACTCTTCTATTCCCGCATAAAAAATAATGATTAACTAACCATAATTTAACATAAGAATAGATAAATATTAGAAATTACAAGATTGAACATAAATTATTTTAAATCAGTATCCAACTTATACAATTTCAAATAATCAAAATAAAGAATCAGAGAAAGAGAAAAATCAATTAAAAAAAGTTTAATTTATAGTTTAGGATTGTGTTTCTTGCATTTGGAGATAAACCCTTAATTCTATGAATCATTCATAAAATTAACCTTCCATGGTTGAAGAAAAGAAGAAACTTGGAGAAGAAAAGGAAATTGTCTTGAGTTATGTAAAATTATATTCTTACCTTTAGAGTTACAAAACCTTGTACTAATTTCCTATACTCCTAAATCTAATAGACTAAGATAATAGACCTTTCTACGGGTTACAAAAAATAGAACTATGCTAATTTTAGAATCTCGAAACTTAATTTATAAAATAATATATTACAAGAGTTACCATAGTAAAATCTTATACATTTGAGTTCTAGCTTTATGAGACTTCCAAAACTACATAGTTTCATTGAACTACAAGCATGAAAGTTATAGGGTTGGATCTTAGGAAACTTTGGGCACTATTTCACCTTGATTAAATCTTTGAAGCTCCAAATATAATCCAAAAATCAAGATTTAATCAACTTGGACAAAAATAGAGTATTAACTTTATAGATAATTTTGATCTTTCAAATGTTTAAACTGGACTTTGGCTAAAATATAAAAGTTATAGAGCTTCTTCTAAGTTTTTCAATGATATAAAAATAATCTATATCTAAATTTAGAACTCAAGTTACAATCGAAAATATGAAAAAATATAAAAATTTAGCATTAACTGAATAATCTCAAAATATTGAAAAACCAACACCCAAATACAGAATAAGGCTAATTCCATAAAATTGAGTATATATAACACACTAAGAGAAATAAAATAAAAGGAAATAATATAGATAAAATCTTGTCATCAAAGCTTTATAAATTTTGTATATAAAAGTTTGCAAAATCATTATTTAATGGAAACACAAATAAAAAAGCATTGCAAATTTGGTTTTTCAACTTGATTTTCAAATATGTCGCAAAGAATATAATAACTTTGGTATAGGTGACAATAGAAGTTAGAGCTATTGTAAGTAGACTTAGATTCATGAATTTGCAAAAATCTGCAAATTTAAACTTATAAAATATGAATCTATTTAAATATGAATTTAAAGTAATCTATGCAAACCAAGCCAAGCAATTTGCAAATGCTTTGTACTTTCTCTTTTTACATTTTTAACTTCAAATTAAATTAACATATTATCTAAATCTTCATCCAACTAATCTAATACTAATTTCTAAACTTAATTCTTTATCATTTAATTTAATACAATCTAAATAAATTATTTTTAAATTAATAATTCTAAAATTAATAAATTTTTATTATAATTTATTTACTCTTAAATTGTTAATGTGGATTAAAAATATATTAAATGTGTGATGTTTAAATTTATAATTGTTATTTTAAATACCTTAAAATATTTTTGAAAAAAAAGGAGAATATTTGTGGACTCAATCCGGGAATCCACAATTCATAAATGTTAGAATTCAAACTTATATTTAAAAAGTTCATAATTTTGTAAACCATATTCAATCTAATTTATTTATAATTGATGTTAGGTCAAACAAATTCGTTTAACGATTATAGTAGATAGTCTTTCCCTATAATGGTTCAATTCATTGCTATTGGTATTAGTAGCTAGTGGGAAAAGAGAATGAACTTGTTTAACAAATAACTTTTGGTTAATTTGATCAAAATTAATTGATTAACTTATTAATAAGTGAATTTTGATATCTGATAATTAATTGATTTGAACAGCTAATTACTTTTAAATAAACCATTTTGAAAATGCTGATGATACCGGCATTTTCAATTGCTCATTTCATAAATTGTGTGTAAAAAGAGTAAATTATCCTTAATTAATTTTTATATTTTCAGCTTTGTCCTTCCTTAAAAAAATTTAGAGCACTTATATTAATTTCTTAAAAGAAAATTTAATAACTACAAAAATTATATTAATTTAATTTTAAAGAAATATTTAATATATAATAAATTATAATGATATATTATTCAAGAAAATTTAATCTACTAAATAATATATACTTTAATATTTTAAAATATTATTAAAATAAAAAATACTTAAATAACTTACAAAATACATTCATGTTTTTATTTATTATTTTATATATAAACAATTAATCATAAATATTTAATTTTATCAAATATTCCTTATTCAAATAATTAATATAATTAATTAGTTAAATCAATTAATACAATTAATTATTTAATTAAATTAACTAACTATCAATATGATCAATTGATAAACAAAGCCAATGATAAGGATAAAGGAGCAAGTTATTATGCACGAGTCTTTCGCACCACTGTGAAGGAGTGGTGTAAATCTTTACCCGTATTTCTTACACCATATTTTTAATGGTTCTGATTTAATTGCTGATGTAGATTACAATATATTGTTTTAATTTGTATTGTTATTTTAAAATTATTAAATTTTATTTAATTTATGTAATATTACGAAAATAATAAATTTAATGATGTATTGTAAAAATGATGTATAAAAGCTTGTGCCTTAATTAATGTATAAAGATTACAAAGGACACCGGCTTTACCGTAATCAATCTGTTGTCATCAACTAATTTTATTTTTTACCACAAATTTTTGCCTTTTAAAATTGTTTCACAAATTAATATATATATATTTTTTAGCACAAATTAACATTCGATTTTATCATCTTGTAGCCCCGGCCAACCTATGTACATGCACAGTGCCCAAATACCCACTCGGACATTGTCGGATAACTAGTTCGAGTTAGTAACCGGTGGGGGGGGGGGGGGGTACAATCTTTATTTTTATATTTGAATGAAAAAAATCGTACCATTAATTTAATAATAATAAAATAATAAAAGATATTATAATTAAATTATTAATATTATCACTAACTACTTTTATTAATGGGTTTATTTATTTAATGATGTGAGAGAATGAGAGAAATTGACAATAAATATACTCATTAATATAAGTAATCGGTGGTGGTTGTAAATTAATTATAATATTTTTTATTATTTTATTATTATTAAATTAATAATATCATTTTTGTCTAAATAAAAAAGTAAAAATTATTAATTTCAAATATAGACTGTAGAAGTTAACAATACTTGTAAATATATGTATTTAGGATTTAAATTTAGGTGATTAGTATAAATTAACTTATATAATCACTCACTTATGTATTATCATGTGAATAAAAAATATTAAAATACTATTAAAAATTATTAATAATTATTACTTTTTAATAACTGTATTCTATTCATTAATAATTTAAAATATTTTATATTGATGGTTAAGTCAAATTTAAATTGATATATTTAATTTTTATCAATATTTTCTTTGTGACACTTTGTTGGACAACTAGTATGTACTCTTTCTCTCTTTTATTAATATTTTTATTACTAAAATTTTTTACTTTTAAAACAAATATATATGATTAATATACCTATCTTCATGATTGTGACTTCTTTCTTAATTTTTTATTATAGAACATATTGTACTTATAATATTTTTATATTATATAATAACTCTTAAAACATAAAAAAAAAAACCTTTGAAAATTTTATTACATTTGAATTTGATTTCGTAATTAGATCGATATAAGATCAGTTATTTTTTGTAAGAGTAAAGATTTCTTTTATTAAATATGATTTAAGTGATTTAAAATTATGATGATTTTTCATAATATACATTTTTTTATAAAATATTAATTCATTAAAAGCACATATATCATTATTATATATTACCTTTTGTACTCTTTAAAAGAAACCTCTTTAAATCAAAATTTTCTCCAAACATGACTACAAGTAATAGATGCTAATTAAAATAAGTATGATA